>JARBWK010000004.1:193485855-194060855 GCA_030556195.1 Anolis apletophallus | reverse complement strand
GGAGGGGAAATAATAATAATAATAATAATACATTTTATTTATATTCCACTCTTCTCACCCTGAAGGGGACTCAGAGTGGACTACATTACACTTACGGCAGACAGTCCCTGCCGACTGACATAACATTACAATACATTGTACAGACAAACATGTGCAGACAAACATGTGCAATTAGAAGAATTTTTTTCTCTTCTGGCTGCGTCGCGGGTGCGGTTGCTCCATCACGTCACAAGGGGGTGCTGTTGCTTCTTCCTCAGACGAGAGCCTCTGGTTCCTCATTCCACCTCCAGCAGCCGATCTTCCTTATTTTTATTCAGGTGTTGTAAAGTCCTTATAAAAATCCTTCCCCACTGAGCGGTCCCTAGTTCATCTACTCACAGCTGGCTTGTTTTCGATCTGTTAGGTGGACAGTGAACAGGGTTCACTGCTGGGTGTCCAGACCAGCTGGGAATTGAACATGCAACCTTCTGATTGCAAACACAGCTGTTGTTACCTGTGCTATCTCTCCGGCCCTCCTGCATGTTAGAAATGCCAACCAAAAACATGCTCTTAAGGTACCTTAGCCCAAGCTTTGGGCAAACTTCGGCCCTCCGGGTGTTTTGGATCAACTCCCACAATTCCTAGCAGTCTTCTGGCTGCTAGGAATTGTGGGAGTTGGAGTCCAAAACATCTTGAGGCCGAAGTTTGTCCCTGGCTGCCTTAGCCGGTTTTTAAAGGGCCATGCCTTACCTTCCGCAACATGCCGGGCAAGCCACGTGCGGGGCTGCAGGAGGAAGCCAAGGCGAGGGCAACCTGCCCATTCTTCCTCAGCGCCCTCCTCGTTGCCGCCTTCCTCCTCACTCCGGGGCCATTCCACAGCTGCTGTGCCGGCTCCTCCTCTCTTGCTGGAAGACTTGGCCAGCCCCAGGAGCGCACATTTCATGCCCGCCGAGGCCACGGCTTCCAGCCACAATGGGGTGCCTCCAAGAGCCAGGGCTGCCTTGCTTGGGATGGGAGGAGAGGGGAAAAGGAGAAGTGGAGTCACCTTGGTAGGCCTGGTTAGGTTTCTCGTTAGTCAACTAATTTCATTTTAAATTCCTTAAAAACTTACATTAGAAATGGTTTTGAAGTGCGTCAAAACCTTTTAGTTTGAAGCTCCGGTCGTCAGGTTTCGTTAGGTTTTTCGTGTGTGCATTGGCTCCTTCCCAGGGGCCAGGGGTGGAGGGGATCGGCTCCATTCCTGGCGCTTGCACTCGGGGGGGGGGGGGGGAGAGGGGAGGAGGAAGAGTAAAAGCAGAGGAGAAGTGGGGACTGCAGAACGAAACAGTTCCTGAACTATATGATATTCTCCCTCCACCATTTAGAGAAATCATGCCCTGGCCTATAACTAAAAAAAACACCTAAAAGTTTCAGTTCCATTGTAAAAGGAATGATGTTGTGTCTCATAAAATTAGAACTGTCATTTGAAATTTTAACTGTTATAGAAAGAAATTCATTACAAATAGTTACTTGTAAGCAGCTACTTTCAAGTTCTGTCCATGGGCAGGAGAGAGCACAGTAGTAACAACTGCTGTGCTTGCAATCAGAAGGTTGCATGTTGGATTCCCGGGCTGGTCTGGACACCCAGCTGTGAGCCCTGTCCACTGTTCACCTAACAGTTCGAAAACAGCCCAGCCAGGATTACCCATAAGGCCACCCTAGGCCATGGCCTAGGTCCGGACCCCCCCCAAAAAGTTTTTTTAATTCCAAAAAAATATTCAATTTTTTTTAAAAAGGGCGCATGCGCGGCGGCATAAGTGCCATCCACGCCCCCCCCTTTGCTCTGCTCTCCTCAGCTCTGCCCCCGCCCTCGGCTCCGCCCCCGGCTCCTCGCCGGCGAGAGGAGGAAGGAAAGCCCCACTCCCAGAGCCGATGCAGGGCGTCTGCATGGCTCCTCCCTCCCTCCTAAAGCCACGATTTCGGCCACTTCTCAGGCCGGCATGGTGGCTTTGGGAGGGAGGGAGGACCCGTGGGGAGGCCCCGCATCAGCTCCGGGGGTGGTGCTTTCCTTCCTCATCCTCCTCTTCGTGCCAGCAAGGAGGTGGGGGCGGAGCCGTGGCGGGGGCGGGGGCAGAGCCTTTGGCCTAGGGCGCCAAAAGGGCCTGATCCGGGCCTGAGCCCAGCTGTGAATAGATAACTAGGGACCGCTAAGCGGGGAAGGATTTTTACAAAAAAGGACTTTACAACACCTGAATAAAAGGAAAGATCGGCTGTCGGAAGGTGGAATGCGGAAACAGAGGCTCTCCGTCATGAGGTTGAAGCAACAGCACCCCCTTGTGATGTAATGACGTAATGACGTGATGGAGCAACCACACCCTGTGACGCAGCCAGAAGAAGAGGAAAAAAATCCTTCTAAATTGTACTTGTTGTATTGTAATTTTATGTCAACTGGAAGGGATTGTCCGCCGTATGTGTAATGTAATCTGCACTGAGTACCCTTCGGGGTGAAAAAAGTGGAATATAAATAAAGTGTATTATTATTAATAATAATAATGGTATTCTATGGGCGCTTCCACACATCTCTATATTCCAGAATATCAAGGCAGAAAATCCTACAATATCTGCTTTGAACTGGGTTATCTAAGTCCACACCTAGATAATGTGGGATTTTCTGCCTTGATATTCTGGGATGTAGGGCTGTGTGGAAGGGCCCGAAGAGAACATTTATTCCAGCACAAAGAATTGCTGGCAAGTCTTAGCTCACATGTCAGAGTTACAATGAATCTACTCCACCTTAAAGGAGCTATTCATGGTTCTGAACCTTAGTCTCAAAATAGGTTCAGCACCTTGGAGAGTTCCTTTCAAATTTCAGTTCACACAGTTTCACTGCCCAGCTGACAAAAGAAGGTATTGGAAACAACTTCACCCAAAATATGCGTATCCACTATTCAGACTCAAACAAGGGCCTTTTCAAAGTGCAAATGCTTCGAATTTCAGCCTTTTTGGATTGCTTTACCAGGGAAAATGGAAAAGTCAAAGTTTTATACTCACAAGCAAATGTCCTATAACAGGGCTGTCCAACTTCTACCGGCCCAGGGGCCTGAATTTCAGTCACTGATGACCTGGGGGGCCGTAGGGTCTGCCCCCGCCCCCGGCTCTGCCCCCGGCTCCGCCCTCTCCCCGACGCCCTCTCCCCTCTCCGCTTATTTTAATTTAATATTAAATATATTTAATTCCATCCTCCCCTCTCCCCTTATTTTAATTTAATATTAAATATATTTAATTCCATCCTCCCCTCTCCCCTTATTTTAATTTAATATTAAATATATTTAATTCCATCCTCCCCTCTGCCCTTATTTTTATTTAATATTAAATATATTTAATTCCACCCTCCCCTCCTCCCTTATTTTAATGTATCCCATCTCCCCTTATTTCATCTTTAAATATATTTAATTTTATATTTAATACATGAGGGGAGATGGGGGGGAGGGAATGAGGAGCCCCCTGAGGAGCCCCCTGCTTCGGCCTACCTTTTCCAAACGCGCAGGATCCAGGAGTACCCGGACGACGAGAGAGGTGACCACCGACTGAGTCGAAGAAGGTCCTAATCGCGTCTGTGGGCCTCAGCGATCCAGTAGTAGAGTAGCCGAAGAATATCACGAGAATACGCAATCCACAGGGGATTTCGCTGTCAACGCCGGCGTGATCTCGCATTGACAGCGAAATCCCGTGTGGATTGCGTATTCTCGCGATACTTGCTCTGAACCCGGAAGTAGGTATTTTTTTAAATTTATTTATTTTATTTTATTTTTCAATTTTTATTTTTTATTAAAAAGCTTAGGGGGGCATAGGGAAGGGGCTGGGGAGGCGTATACGGCCCCCGGGCCGCCAGTTGGACAGCCCTGTCCTATAACAAGCAAGAGTCAAAGCGTGTGAAACAGGAGTCAAATATGCTTGAGCATCTTATCACAGCAGGGGTTTCATCTGATACAAGAAATACAAAATGGCTATATGGATTCAGAACACAGTTTTGCTTACAGAATGGCTACTCTGCTGTCGCTGGTGGTGTATCCAGTCATGTAGTGATTCAATTGGGGGCAACCCTTCTCATTATTACTAGGGCGGTTGTGCACTGGAGTACTACCAAATCAGGTCTAAGTTCAGAGGAATGAAAGAAGCCAAATGACTGTGCTTTTAATATTCACCCAAGCTGAAGAGTAAAGACTGTACTGAGGGTTTTTGTTGTGGGGGTTTTTTTTAGTAGGGAAGAAGTATTTAAAAGTTTTTAGGCAGTAAAACTAATTGGAGGATTTTCAGGAAGTTGTAGTTCAAATTTATTTATTTACTAGCTTGGGGACCCGGCGGTGCCCGGGTTATTTGAGGAAGGCATTGCGTGCCATAGTTCGTCATTGGCGTGGGCCACAGTGCTCTAAGGAAGTGAATTAAAATACTGCAAGTCCCATCATCCGTGATCCATCCTTCCTCAAACTGCACCAGGATGTAGGGTGCATCTTGGGGGTCTGT
This sequence comes from Anolis apletophallus, assembly GCA_030556195.1. NCBI lineage: Eukaryota > Metazoa > Chordata > Lepidosauria > Squamata > Anolidae > Anolis > Anolis apletophallus. The sequence goes on along the minus strand of JARBWK010000004.1, from coordinate 194,056,373 downwards.
GTGCCAAGTTTGGTCTTGTTCTGTCATTGTTCGGGGCCTAGTCAGGAAAATCAAGTTGAGGAAGTCTAACAATATCCCATGAGCTGAGGCCTAGTCAGGAAAATCAAGTTAAGGAAGCCTTGTTCTGTGATTTATAGGGGCTGCAGTGTTGTTTGGGAAGTGAATGAGGTGAAGGTACTGCAAATCCCATCATTCGTGGCCCATCCTGCCCTAAACCACACCAGGTTATGAAGTGGGCCATTGGTCCTGATCTGTCATTGCTGTGGGCCGCAGTGGCTAACTGCCTGAGGCCTTTTGCTTTCCCTCTGAGTCACCTTAGAAGTGTATTGGGTGAAGGTACTGAACATTTCATTTCCAACAGAAAAAACTGTCAACTGGCTAACTTCAACTCCATGGAACACACAAAGGAAGAAGAGTACCCAGGGGTAATGTCCTGAGTACTCCGTGTACATTACCCCTGGGTACTCTTCTTCCTTTGTGTGTTCCATTGCATTGTAGGCACCATAGCCTTATTCCTTTGTGTGTTGTAACTTCAACTCCAGCCATTTATGCCTGCCTCAGGCCCTTCCCTTTCCTCTCTGTGCTGTGTTGGAATGTTGGGTGGCTGGCCAGTCAGAGCCATTTATGCAAATAATCCCAGAGTGGCAGCCAATCGAAACGCTGCCACATATTCCTCCCACCGCTCGGCCGCAAACACTGACTTTTATTATATACATAGATTTATTTATTTCATTTCTATTCCGCCCTTCTCACCCCGCAGGGGACTCAGGGCGGATTACAATGTACACATTGCATTTAGACACACAGACACACAAGACAGACAGAGGCAATTTAAAATCTGGCCACCAGGGAGAGCTGTCGCACTCCATTCCTCCGCGTGTTTTCTGGAGATCTTTTTTATGTCCTCGTAAATCAGTTAAATGTAGCCTCCCCACTAAGTGGTACCTTAATTTCCTTCTTGACAGATGCAACTGTCTTTCGGGTTGCAAAGGTCGACAACAGGCTACACAATAGGTCGAGAGCCCACCTTGACCCGGGCAGGCCTCAAATTCATGACCTTCTGGTCAGTAGAGATCTTATGCAGCTGACACCCAGCCAGCTGCGCCACATTCCCGGTGCTTCAAAGGAGTGACCTTTCCAAGATGTCTTGCAGAATAAATTCCCACATTTCCATAAATAGCAGCTTTTGTTGCTACTTTGAAACAGTTTAGTCAGATCTAAATTAAGAGTGGGAATCATGTGGCTCTCCAGATGTTGCTGGGCTACAATTACCAGCATTTTTCATCATTGATTATTATGCTGGTTAGAAAACTATAGTCTAACAACATCTGGAAGGCTCCATGATTCCATGGCCTGGATTAAATCCAATTACTAATCCTATCTAAAGTGGACCCATTAGACTTTTATTCTATCTTATCTTATTCTCTCTGTTTATTCTATCATGAGTTCTCAGGGAAGGAGACTGGTAAAACTAAATCATCTTTGTTGGTTATAGTTATTTTAAACAGAAACATATTGAGCAATTGAGCAAATTAAAAATAGTTGTAATTTTTTGTGCAGTATTGCCATGTTCCAGAAGCATTCTCTTCTGACGTTTCACCTGCATCTGTGGCAGGCATCCTCAGAGGTTGTGAGGTCTATTGGAAACTAGGACAATGGGTGTGTGTGGGGTGTGTGTTTGTGTTTGTGTGGGGGGTGAGTGGGGGTGGGGGGGTGTGTAGGTCTGTGTGTGGGGTGTGTGTGTGTGTGTGTGTGTGTGTGTGGAAGGTCCAGGGTGGGAGAGAGAACTCTTTGTCTGTTGGAGGTAGGTGTGACTGTTTCAAATTGACCACTTTGGTTAGCAATTAATGGCCCAGAGAAGCCATTGAAATCCACAAACATGTGACAATTTCAACAGAAAGGAAGAAGCCATGAAAATGAACAAAATCTGGCTGCCAGTATTAAAAAAATTCTAAAATCATAACAGTAAATAAAGAACAATCTTGTCTCCTGCGGCATCAGAGCCCTTCCCCACCACCAACGGCCGCTCTGTTTCCAGAGTAAAGAAGGGAGCAGAGAAGACAGTTCCATCTTGTCTCCTGCAACATCAAAGCTCCTCCCCCAGCAACAATATAATATTATATAATACTAATATTATTAAAGATGTATTAGTATTATGCTAATAATATAGTACGTTATAATATAATATAATATATCGTATATACATATAATATTGATGCCAGACAATTTCACCTTATGTCTTGAGGCTGTATCGAGATGGCTGCGTGCCAGTAGGTTGAAGGTGACTCCTACTAAGACTGAGATTTTGTGGCCTGGCCGCCCGCCCTCCCTGCCCAACTTCGATGGTGCCCCCCTTCATCCATCTTCCACTGTTAAGAGCTTGGGTGTCGTCCTGGATTCACAGTTGACTATGGAGGCCCAGATCGCTAATGTTAGTAAGCAGGCCTTTTTCCATCTCCGGCTGGCGAGACAGCTGGCACCTTACCTTTCAGAGGAAGCCTTGGCTACAATCATCCATGTGATGGTTACATCTAGACTGGATTATTGTAACGCCTTGTATGTTGGCCTTCCCTTGTCGACTACTCAGAGGATCCGCATTATTCAGAATGCGACTGCTAGGCTACTTGCAAAAACACCTTTGAGATGCCACATAACTCCAATGTTGCATTTGCACTGGCTTCCAACAGAATTCCAGGCCCTGTTTAAGTTGTTGGTTCTGACTTTTAAGGCGCTTTATGGTCAGGGGCCAGCATATCTCAGAGACCGCCTCTCCCCTCTTCGCCGCCAGTGGTCGCCACGACTCCTCCAACTAAACGTACTGTATGTTCCAGGCCCCAGGGAAGTACGTCTCGAGAGCACAAGACGTAGGGCCTTCTACATCTCTGGCCCAGTCTTGTGGAACTCCTTGCCTCCCCACTTGAGGGCCATGCGTGACCTGCGACCCTTTGCTCAGGCACTCAAGACCTGGCTTTTTAGCAGAGCTTTTAATGTTTAATGCAGTCTATTTGGTATTGTGTATTTTTAAATGCTATTGTTTTATGTAAATCACCTGGAGCATTTTAATGGAGGGCGATTAGCAAGTGAGAAACTGATGATGATGATGATCTTATAATGTAATACAATATAATACTACTAATAATATGATATTATAATTATATATTTTATATTACATGTAATATTACTAATAATATTACAGTATAATGTTATAGTACAATGTAATATATAATATTAAGATTGTGCTATGGCAATAATCTATATATATAAAGGAACAGTCGTCATGTGAAGACTACCTCAAACAGAGAAACCTTACAACGCAGAAACACAAAACTTGCCAACAGAAATAGGCCTCAAGCAAGGTACGTTTGTAGCAAAGAAACTTTCCCCCCCAAAACCTAAAAGGCCCCCAAAACAACGAGTAAAAAACTACATTTCCAAGCATCCTCCGTGGCTGCCAGCAAATGCCATTGGCCGACATCGGCCCACACAAAATGCAGAGAGGAAGAGTAACCATAGCAACGCTGGCAGGAGCCCTCCAAGGCTAGGATAGAATGCTGAGAGATTTCAGTTGTCAGTTGGTGTTTGAGGGTTAAACTGTCAAAACCAAACTCTATGAGGGAGCAATTCTCCAGCAATTCCTACCCACACAACACAACTTCCAATCACAACCCATCCCACCAACCTTACGGGACCCCGTACACACAACACCTACAAACACCACAAACAAAAACCATTCCTTCCTTCCACACAGACAGAAACTGACCCAAAAGACATGCCATGCCTTCTAAAAATAACAGCATTGGACGACACACTCACAACGCTACATACATCAAACAAAAAAGGGCAGAACAAACGCCAGAACAGAAACACACTGCGCAGCAGAGACACAGACAACAGGTCACTGCATGACGCACAGCTGAGAACCAAATGCAAAGAACTGCACGACAAGAAGTGCGCAGCCAGGAACAACAAAGACGCAGAAATGCAACACAACAGCAGCACCGCAAGGAGCGCAGAAACACGACGTCGCAACACAGAAAACAAACTTCAAAAACACCACAACCAATTCCACCACCTAGCCTTCAGATACAACGCTGCAGAAGACTACAGCATGGTGCCAGAGGCTGACATTGGCACCCTAACGCACATCTGCACACACTGCAAAGCCCTGAAATACCCAGCAGAAACAACAGGAATGTGCTGCCTAGCCGGTAAAGTCTCTCTACCACCACTTGCCACTCCTCCACAACCACTACAGACTTTGCTGAGTGGAGACACTCCAGAATCAAAACACTTCCTCCGCTATATAAGACAATACAACTCATGCTTCCAGATGACATCATTTGGAGCACACATAGAAAGTGCGTAATTCATGCCTACATGACCCCACCAAGACCGTAAGTAACATCATTTCCAACCCTTACATACTCAGACTTTCTCGCATCTCCTAAATAGGGCACAGCAACACGTGCCGGGTACAGCTAGTATAATATATAGTATTTACAGTTTACTTGTAAGCCACTCTGAGTCCGCTTCGGGGTGAGAAGGGCGGCATATAAATGTCGTAACTAAATAAATAAATAAACACTCAAAAACAGGGGAACTTCAGACAAGAAACAATCAGGGACAGCTAATCACCTCTCAACAAAGAATTCCTCCAGGCAGTAAGGAACGGCTAGGCCATTAAATGCTAATCAAGGTGGCCAATTGAAACATTCACACTTGCCTCCAACACACAAGAGTTCTTCCTCCCACACTGAACATTCCACAGATATATAAATCCCATTTTCCTAGTTTCCAACAAACCTCACAACCTCTGAGGATGCTTGCCATAGATGCAGGTGAAACGTCAGGAGAAAGTGCTTCTGGAACATGGCCATACAGCCCAGAAAACTTTTAACAAGTCAAATTAAAAATAGATTTTAAAGATTAAAGCAGTTTAAAACCACGCACAATAATAATTTGGAGTGAATCTGTAAGGCTCCCAAGGCGTCAGTGATTAGTCATGTCTTTGCTTGATGAGGAATGAAACCAGCATTGGCGTCTATTAGGTCAAGAAAGGGCATCCCATAATTTGGGGGGGGGGTTACAGCTTAGAAAGCCTTCTCCTCTTTCCTTCCACAGAGTTATGCCTCCACTGATGAGTCAGAGAGGCGGGGTCCTCAATCTCGGGAGAGGGACTCCTTCGGGTATCAAGATTTGAAGCTATTTATTCAAGCCTTTGGAAGTTATTTAGGTCTTTTGAAAATCTTCACGAACACAATGAATTCAGATCAGAAACATAGTACAATCACTGGTGTTACATGATTTGCATATGATATTCTAAAATTCTGACTATTGCATTTTGTACTAGCTGCAGTTCCCAAATCCTATGCAAAAAGAGTCTCCTGTAGAGTGCTATTACCAGCACGTGAGATACTGGGGCTAGGCTATCTGGGTACTAGGCATGAGAAAAAAGTTATGAAAATGAAATGATTCGTAAGAAATTCGTAAGAAATGCTACTTTTGAGTATTTCCGCACCTGGAACGCCAACCAGGAAGTGGACTTTATAGAACTTCGGGGGCCAGGATTTTCTTAAGTGTCATTATTAGGTCGTAAGGGGGGGGGCACCCTTTTTCTCTCTCACCACCCTCCCGCCTCCCTTGCCAATAAGTATTATGGCAAGGCAAGCCCTAAACTCGCTCCTTCTTTCGGCTGGAAGCCCGGAAAAATGTAAACAGAGAGGATTACTCAGAAGTAAATCTGCAAGGAGGGCACTTTGGATGAAGTGCCCTCCTTTGTGGATTTACTTCTGAGTAAACTCTCTGTTTACATTTTTCCAGGCTTCCCTGCCTCTCCTGCCTGCCAGGATCTAAAGCATCAAAGAGTATTGGGGTGAGAAACCAACCTAATGTATAATAGAATGAATGCTACCGTAAGTGCCTAATATTATAAGTAATCCAACTGGTCATATACCTACATTCCATGCACATGCAATAATACAGCAGTAATAACAATAACAAGAGGTAAAATTCAAACCGAAGTATTCTGACTCTTCCCTGCCTCATGCGGTGCAAACGGGCTCTTCTCTATTAGCCTGGGAAAAGCCAGCGTTTTCTGCTTAGGTGCACACACATACATATTCTTGGGGGGATTTGCTGCAGAATCCGGGCTCATAGAGAAGATTCTGCAGCAAATCCCCCAAAGAATATGTATGTGTGTGCACCCAAGCAGAAAAACGCTGGCTTTTTCCCGGCTCACAGAGAAGAGCCCGTTTGCACCGCATGAGGAGGACCAGTCAGAATACTTCGGTTTGAATTTTACCTCTTCTTATACCCATTGTTATTACTGCTGTATTATTGCATGTGCATGGAATGTAGGTATATGACCAGCCTGGGCAAACTTGGGCCCTTGCTCCTCGGGATCGGGGGTGAGAGAGGCAGCGTGGAGCCAGGGGGCTCCTCCTCCTTTTCTTTTGCTGCTTCCAAGAATAGAATACCCCCTCCCTCCCTCCCTCCTTTGCTCCCTCCTTCCTATTTGGAGAGTCCCATCTAGAATTCAGTGTGATTTATTCAAGTTTTGGCCTACAACTCCCAGAAATCCCAGCCAATTTACCAGCTGTTAGGATTTCTGGGAGTTGTAGGCCAAAAAACCATCTGAATGCGCATGCGCTGGCATACGAACTACTAACGAATTTCGTTAGTAATTAAGTTACATGTTAGAAATTTTTGGAAATTTTTTTATAAGTCTTTCTTTTACTAATCACAAATAATCCCCCCCCCCCCATTTGATTTTAGAATCGCCATTTTTGGGTTCGAAACCATGCCTACTGGGTACCACAATTCAAGTAGGATAGTGTTTAAGGGAAAGTGATCAAAATTATAAAAGGTCTGGAAACTATACCCAATAAGGAGCAGTTTAGGGAAGTGGGTTTGTGGCGTCTGCAGAGGCGGATTAACGCATTCGGTAAAGTAGGCGCCCGCTGAGAGTGGCAGATCCGCAGGGGTGCACTGCTACCGGCTGGAAACTCCGCCTCCACGCCATCTGGTAACTTACCAGCGGGCATGGAGGCAGAGTTTCCAGCATGCCTGGAGCCTCCACGTATACTGGAAACTCTGCTTCTGCATCTGCTGTGTTTCCGCAAACGTGGAGGCGGAGTTACCAGTGCGCGCAGAGGTGGAGTTTCCAGTATGAATGGAGGTAGAACCTCCACGCATGCTGGAAACTCCGCCTCCATGTCTGCTGTGTTTCCAGCAGGCGCAGAGGCGGAGTTACCTGCATGCGTGGAGGCTCCACCTTCACGCATGCTGGAAACTCTGCCTCCACACTGGCTGGTAACTCCGCCTCCACGCCTGTTCCAGGTTTGGTTTGGGGGGTCGCACCAAAATAATTTTCGCCTACCATTTAAAATTACCTTGGGCCGCCTCTGGTCGTCTGCAGAAGAAAACTTAAAAGGGGACATGATAGCCATGTTTTAAGTTTCTGAAATAATGTCACAGTGAAGATGGAGTAAGTTTGTTTTCTATCATTCCAGAGACTAGAACACAAACCAGTGGATATGTATATAATATTGATAATACTATAATGTAATACAATACAATACAAAAAATAATAATATGATATTATAATTATATATTTTATATTACATGTAATATTACAGTATAATGTTATAGTACAATGTAATATATAATATTAATATTGTGCTATGGCAATAATCTATTATATAAAGGTGTAACAACCCAGTTCTCTTTTGTGCCTGGGGGGCAGGGGGCAGCACCGGGGGTCCCACTTGCATTAGAGCCAGCCGCAGCTGAGGATGAAATGGAGGAAGGGGTTAATGAGCTAGCTGAACCTTCCTCTCCCACAGAGAGCTTGGCCTGGGATGAAGGATGGCCGGATGGCTATGAGAACTGGGAAGGTCAGGCTGATCCTGAAAGTGCTGATAGCGATGATTGTTATGAGAAACCGGGTGGGTACGGATCACAGGAGAGAATTTGGGAAAACATGGGTGATGAGGCCATGGAAGCTGAAGGGGAGTTAGACTCTCATGAAGATAGTGAGCCAGGTGCTGGGAGGCAAGGTCGGAGCTTTGATAAGAGACGGAGCATCGACTCCAGCAGGAGGGATTGGCACCGCAGCCTAGAGCGCCAGAGAAGCGCGAGATCCCGTAGCACAGACTACCGCCGAAGCCTAGAGCATCGGGGGCTCCGCCGTGAGGTTTAAGTATAGGATCCGTGGGAACGGATCCTCAGTAGCTTGACCACTTCTAACCAAGAGAGTGTAGCAAGCAAAGGACCACGGAGCCGAGTCGCGGCTTGTACCTTGCCAAGAAGTTTCTTGGGGCCTTGATTGAACTTTGTCTTGTTCCTGGATCCGCTTGGAGTTGCGGAGCTTTTGCCAAGCTTTTTGCCAAGACCTTTGCTTTTGGATTTTACTACGGACTCTTTACTTTTGGACTGAACTTGCAATTAACTCTTGGACAATTGCCTTATCATCTGTCTTTATTCTTCAATAAAATAGTTAGCTGATTACCGTCTCTGTGTGTGTGATTAAGGGGCCGGCCGAGTCCTTGCATCGTGACAAAAGGAGGTCCCGTCATTGAACGACCGTCCTAGGCAGAGAAACCTTACAAGGAATGATAACTTGTAATGATTGCCAAGACACCAAACTTGGCAATAAAAATAGGCCTCAGGCAAGGTAGGTTTTTAGCAAATAAACTCCCCCAAAACCTAGAAGGCCCCCAAAACAACGATACAAAAAAACCTACATTTCCCAGCGTCCACCGCGGCTGCCAACGAATCTCCCGGCCTCTACATTCTGACAACATGATTGGCTGCCAATGAGGGAGTATTTGCATAATGCCTCTATTGGCCAGCCAACATGAACATTCCGAACCATAATAAATTGGCAGAGGAGGATAAGGCAAAGGCCTGAGGCAGTCGCCAACACAAACACCCGATTCACTTCCCACAGAAAATTTAAACCCCTACAAATCACAGCCCATGCCCAAAATTGACAGTAAGGCTTCATTAACTTGATTTCCCTGACTAGGCCTCACTTAATGGTATGCTGTTTATGCTCTGAATTGACAGTAAGGCTTCATTAACTTGATTTTCCCGACTAGGCCTCAGCTCATGGGACATTGTGTATGGCCTGAATTGACAGTAAGGCTTCATTAACTTGATTTTCCTGAATAGGCCTCAGCTCATGGGACATTGTGTATGGCCTGAATTGACAGTAACCTACCTTGGCACACAGAGCCCCTATGACCCATGGATTATGGGATTTGTAGTACTTTCAAACCCTTCATTCCCCACAGACCACTGTGGCCCAGAACCAAGACCGATAAAGAGCCAACTTGGCACACAGTGCCCCCATGACCCACACTCCATCCAACTGCAGTTTAGAGGAGGGCACACCATGGATGATGGGATTTCAAATACCTCCACTCACTTCCAAAGTACCCCACCCACACAAGCATCAACCTCTACATCAACACAGCAGATGGAAAGACAAAAAACATTGTATATCCACAAGCTATGCAGAATACCAGCAACACCACACACCAACAACTCCATAGGACTTCAACATCCCACCCACCAGAACAACCCACAACGACACAGCCATGACCCCACCAAGACCATAAGTAACATCAATTCCAACCCTTACATACTCAGACTTTCTCGCATCTCCTAAATAGGGCACAGCAACGCATGCCGGGTACAGCTAGTATAATATATTGTATTTACATTTTACTTGTAAGCCGTTCTGAGTCCCCTTTGGGGTGAGAAGGGCGGCATATAAATGTCGTAATTAAATAAATAAATAAATTCAATCTACAGGAAAAGAGATTCCATCCAAATTTTAGGAAAAAATTGCTAATGATAAGAACTGTTTGACATTAGAACATGTTGCTTTAGAGTGTTGTGGAGTCTCTTTCTCTAGAGCAAGGGTTCTCTAACCTTTTCAGCCACTGGGCCCTTTGTGAAGCAAAAGTGGCTCTTAGAGCCTTAAGAAATGTTTATATATTATACTAGCCGTCCCTTTCCATGGGTTGCTGTGGCCTAGTCTGTGTATATGTGTTTTGTGTGTGTGCATTAGGGCTGTTCTACAATTTTGGATATGCTTGAATTTCGGAAGTTTTTCAGATACTTCCAACTTTTTAAGCAATTTCGAGAGCAACCCTCCCAACAGGAATTTTGAAATCTGACATTCTGAATTTTGGAATTCTGAATTTCAAAATTCTGAATTCCAAATTTCGGATGCCGTTTCCGAATTTTCTTGCTGATTGCTCATTGGCTAATGGCTAACAGCTGACTCTCCCTTCTGCTGAGTTTTTTGCCCATTTTTTGAAAGCAGACGCCATTTCCGAAGACTTCCGAATTTCAGAAGTACTTCCGAATTAATTTCAAAATTTATCGGAAATTTTTCGGAAGTCCATATAATCCGAAATGACAGCTACAATTAGATCTGAAACGTTTTTTGCTTGGATGAACCAACCTTAGTGTGTATATATTTGTGTATATGTGTATATATGTAGTTTTGCACATGCGTTTTAATGTATTTTTATTTTTTGGCTTTGAAAGGGAGGTTTTTTTGCTTCCATTAAGTATTTTTTGGCTTCCATTGTGTTTTTCTGTGTTTTTGTGATGGTCACTCATTGGCCTGATAGGTGTATTGTTTCCAAATTTGGTGTCAATTCACCCAGTGGTTTTTGAATTATGTTAATCCCACAAACGAGCATTACATTTTTATTTATATAGATCAGGGGTGCTCATTATGGTGATTGGGAGCACCTAGGTGATCTTTGGCCCTCTTCCAGGTGATCTTTGAGCCTCACCAGCCAGATGGCACACTCCTGCCATGCGCGCGTATGTGCGCTCCCGCCGCCGCCTTCACGGGGCTTCTTTTGACAAAATGAGGCTTTAGTGGGCGGGCCCTGGCGCTCGTCTTGCCACGCACGGTGTGGTGACATGCCTGCCCATTGGTTGCTGCTGGGGGGGGGGAGCAAGACGAAGGCACGCGCACGGATAGGATGCAAGGCTGTGGGAGGGATGGAGGGAACGTATGTGTGTGTGTGTGTGTGAGAGAGAGAGAGAGAGAGAGAGAGAGAGAGAGAGCGCCAAGGAGAGAAGAAAGAAATCCGGAGAACTTTTTTGGATCCTTTTGGCAGGCAGGCAGGCGGGTGCTGGAAGGAGAGATGGAGAGGGAGATAGAAAGAGGCAAAGGAGGCCAGGCAAAGTGGGGCAAAGCCAAGCAAGCCCCGCCGCAAACCCTGCTGCTGCCCTCGGGACTCCCATTCCAAGCCGAGACCTGAGTGAGCGAGCTGTGTGGGGCTGCTTTCTTTCCTTGGTTGGGGGCGAGGAGGGAGGGCTCCGCCGTGTTCCTGGGGCTGAACCCGAGGAGGAGGGGGCTGCGGGGATGGAGACGCCACTTGCTGCTGCTACTTGTGACCTCGCCATGTTTCTCCGCCTCGCCCTCCCTTGCCCTCGAAGGAGAAAGGCGGTGAGGGCCCACGGGAGAAAGAGAGAGAGGGGGGGTGGCTCTTCAGAGCCGGCTAGGAAGAGCCACCCTCTCTCTCTCTCTCTCTCTCTTTCTCCCGTGGGCATGGACTGCCACCAGTGGGAGGGGTCCTCTTTCCTGCCAGCCGTCCACTTGGGCGTCCTTTCTGAGTGACACTCTCGAAAGGAAGGAAGGAAGGGCGCCCCCCCCCACTGCATCTGTCACTTTGGGGAAGCACTTCTTCCACTCTTCCTTCTCCTGCCCAGGTAAGGAAGCCTCGAGGGAGGGGGGAGGCTGCCATGGGGAGGCTCCAGCCTCACGTGGGTCCCTCTCTCAGTTGAGTTTCCCGGCCCAGGCAGCAGCCAGGTGGCCCCTCTTCCCAGCCCTGCGCCTTCCGAGCCGCCGCCGCAGCTATATCTGGCTGGAGCGCTGGCGGGGGGGGGGCTATAAATACTCTCCTGCTGCGTGAGTGGGAGGGGCCTGCTGTTCACGCAAGAAGCAGGATGGGATGGGGACTTCCTGCTTCACGAAAGCACGCAGCAGGAAGGAGGAAGGCAACGAAGACATTAGGAGAGAGCTCGTGCGCGGGCAAGGAGGATCCCCTTCCCGGGTGCGCGTGGCAGCGAGTTTGTGGGCAGGCAAGAAAGAAGCCTTGTGCGGACAGAAGGCTGCAGTAGGAGCGCGCGCGCGCATGCACGCGCATGCTCACATGCACAACAGGTGATCTTTTCAACTTGATTGTTCATATAGTAGCTCGCATGATGAAAAAGTGTGAGCACCCTTGATATAGATCATATATTATAGTCGGGGGGGGGGGGATGGGCAAGCTTTTTGCCACATTGTGTTTTAAAATTGACCCTTGAGCCAGGCCAGTGGCAGATGGATGGAGAATGTTTGTGTAAACTAATTGAAAAAACAAATGAACAAATTCCTATGCGCACTGCACATATCTTGTTTGTAGTGAAAAGGGGGAGGAAGAAAGGAAGAAAGAAAAAGACAATTTAATATTTAAAATGAAGAACCATTTTTACCAACATAAACATAACAGTATTTCAGTGGAAGACCTCCAGGACCATCCAGTCAAACCCCCTTCTGCTATGCATGAAAGGCACAATCAAAGCACCCCCAACTTTTGTAATTGATAATAATAATAATAATAGGTGCAGCCCCAGGGCCATCTGTTGGCAAGGGAAAGGGCTTTGTAGGGTGAGGGAGATGGGAGGAACAGGAAAGAGAAAGGCAAGCTTGAAAGGGAAGGGGGAGGAAGGAACCATGAACCCCCCTCAGGATGCTTCATGGAGCCCCAAGCACTCAACGAAGCACACTTGGAGAACCACTGCTCTAGAGGTTTTCAAACAGAGACTGTATGGCATCTGTTGGGGGTGTTTTGGTTGTGTGTTCCTGCATGACAGAACGAGATTGGACTGTATTGCCCACATACCCCAGACTGTGCTTCAATACAGTCTAATCCGGTACCATTCCTCATTAGAAACAGAAATATTCTGGAAGTGTTAAATCCTCCTATATCAGGTAAACTAAAACTAAAAATTCATAACACCATATAAGGGTGACTCAAATGTGGTTTGCTTGTTTGTGGTTTGAAAAAAAGGGCAACTCAGACAGAAATAAATGCAGAGATAACAATGCAGAGACTATTCAGCACAGTCTTTTAGCCCAGTATTTCCCAACCAGTGTGCCGTGAGCGATCATCAGGTGTGCTGTGGGAAATTGGAACCTCCAATACCCTTTCTTCCCCCTTCTACCGAACACTTTTTCTTCTCCACTTGGGCTCCCTTCTTCCCAGCCTCGCTCTGCTCACTTTGCCTCGCTTTGCTCTGGGGCGAGTCTGCGCAGTAGCACCCGCACAGGTGACATCTTCCTCCTTCCCCCCTCCCCTCCTGAACATGCTCACACTGCCCCCTCAGATCAAAATGGCGGCAGAAGTGGCAGTGTAGAAGAAAAAGTAAGTGTTCGGCAGGAGGAGGAAGAAAGGGTGTGAAAGGGAAGGGGGAGGAAGAGGTTTCTGTCAAAAGCTGGCATGGGCAAACTTAGACCTTCCAGGTGTTTTGGACTCCAACTCCCACCATTCCTAGCAGCCTCAGGCTCTTTTCCTTTTTCTCCCTCAGCTGTAAGCAGGAAAGGGCCTCAGGCTGTTAGGAATGGTGGGAGTTGAAGTCCAAAGCACCCAGAGGGCCGAGGTTTTCCCATGCCTGTTTTAGGGACCTGAAAGTGGTGAGCCTCCTTCCAACATTGTGATTCTGGATAGAAAACAAACAACAACATAACATAACATTGTTTGAATCCACAGTGCTCTCTGGGTGGAGGTGAACTACAACTTCCAAACTCAAGGTCAATTCCCAAGCAAACCCTTTCAGTACTTTCTGTTGATAATGAAAGTTCAATATGCCAAGTTTGGTTCAATTCCATTGTTGCAAGACTTCAGGATGCTCTTTGATTGTGTGTTAACTATCAATCCCAGAAACTGTAACTCCCAAATGTCAAGGTCTATTTTCCCCAAACTCCATCTGTGTTCACATTTGGGCATATTGACTATTCATGCCAAGTTTGGTCCTGATCCAACATTGTTTGAGTCCACAGTGCTCTCTGGATATAGGTGAACTACAACTCCAAAACTCAAGGTCAATGCCCACCAAACTCTTCTAGTATTTTCTCTTGGTTATGGGAGTTCTGTGTGGGAAGTTTGTGTCTTTCTGCCATTCCTGCCAGGATATCTATATTGTGTTCACCAAAACAGGTCCGGGTTTCATACTGAGTGTATAAATAAATTTAAAAACATATTAACTATATGTATTACTGTGTTAGAGTGTCATTTCGTGTCATTTTGGTTGGTGGTGTGCCCCAGGATTTTGTAAATGTAAAAAAATGTGCCGTGGCCAAAAAAAGGTTGAAAAACACTGTTTTAGCCTATCAAAACTATTGAGCACCACTCACAGAACTGCTGAGAAAAGCTGTATTCCTTAATTTACACCAGTCAGGGAAGGCAAGGTTATTTGCATAATTGATCTTGCTTTGCATAATTTATTCTGAAATTTTAATAATAATTAATTTATGCTGGTTTCGCAAAGGGCATTGGCCTTGCCACCATCCACTGGGATTTTGTTTATCCTGGTATTCTAAGATTCCAGTGGTTTGCCAGTATGACATTAGCATACTGGGACAGGAAACCTAAAGGATTTTTCAAATTCTCAAAAAAACACAATTTTGCATCTGGTTGCAAAATTCTGTATTTTTACTCATAGTGTGTGTGTGCAAACACACGGTATGTTCTAAAACCTAATTGTAATTCCACTGCTTTTTTGGCCACTGCAGAGTCTTGCTTGGTTACTGGTCATCCCTGAGAAATTATTTCTTACATACTGGGAAAAGCCGTTATCCACGGACAATGAGTTGTCAGGGAAAGTCCCACCTTTGCCAGCGCTTTGAGCTGAAAGCCTGGAATTAGCAGAGTCAAGTGTGTGAATGGAAAGGTGTATTATCTCTGGACCGGCCTCGGCTCACAAAAATCCATCCCAGCCGAGCCCGCAGATCTGTTCCATCCAGCTGGGATATTGCCTAGGTAACAAATGCATCTGTTTAAGCCATCCTGCATACAAGTCATTAATCTTTAGCTGGTGGCAGGAGCACCAGTCACCCCTAAAAGCATTGTTGAATTTTTAATGACCAAGCTTTACAGGGAAAGCAATTGTTCGGTCTTTTGGCTACAAGGGATCCAGAGCAGAAATCCCTTATTTAGCCAAATTATAATAAAGAGACAGGTTTGTCTAGAGCTGATCTAAAGTATCTCTGAGAGCACCAGATTTCTGAAAGACAACCCTGGATTGCCTTTGACTGCTGATGTATTTCTCCGGCACAGTGGTTTAGCTGTCGATTATCACCTACTTACAATATTAATGCTTTTGATCACCTAGCGCAGGCTTCACACTCCAGAGGGCAATTAGAGCTCTCATCGCACCTAATCAAACACTATGTAAATGCGGAATATGAAGGCTTTGTTCCCCTGTTTTACAATGGTGTGCGGTGTGTACAGCACCCCCTCAGTTAACATCAATGTCAAGGAGAATTCAAATACACCGAGGCTTCTTCTCCTGGAATATATATATATATATATATATATATGAATATTTTAAAAATATTTTTTGAATATATATATATTATATATATATATATATGAATATTTTAAAGATTTTTTAAAATATATATATTATATATATGAATATTTTAAAAATATTTTTGAATATATATATATTATATATATGAATATTTTGAAAATATTTTTGAATATCTCTCAGCATTACTTCGCAAACGAAGATTCAGGAAGGACTCCTCCCACGCTTTTTACAAGCGCGTTGATGACTAAAAAGGCCAATCTGAGATAGGCAAGTTCGGTTGCAGAAAGCACAGCAGAAAGTCTCCTTGGGTGATGCTGTTTCCAAGTTGCGGTTCTTTCTGCCTTGTCGTTTCTCTTCGAGACCCATTCGGCGTGTCTTCTCGAAAGAGGCTGCAGCATTGTGGATAGTGCGTCTCCATGCCTCCCGATGTGAGTCCAGGGTGGACCATTGTTGGTGATCAATCTGGCCGAGCCTGATATGTTGTTTCAGGGAGTCCTTATATCTCTTTTTGGGGGGTGCCTCTCTTACGCTGACCCGTGGTGAGTTCACCATAGAGTATCTTTGGGAGGCGGAGGTCCTCCATCCTAGAGACGTTCCCTGCCCAGCGCAGCTGTGTTCTCAATAGCATGGCCTCAATGCTGGTGATCCCTGCTTGCTCAAGGACAGCAACATTTGTCACAAAGTCGGTCCAGTGTACAACACTTGCATGCAGTGTTGTGCAGTGGGGTTTATATATATATATATATATATATATATATATATATATTCCAAAAAAACACTGCACAACACTGCATGCAAGTTTAGAGCGGGCACTGGGCAGCCTCTCGCTTCTGCAGCCAAGAACCAAATGGAAAATAAATTAAGTCCCTTCCTCTGCAGTTTATATTTATTCCCCTCTTTCTCACCCTTAGCAAATATGCTACAGCAGAATTAAATGGGGAAGGTAGTGGGAGAGTCCCGATAAAGGCTTAGGTCAGGAGCTGGCAAATCTCTACATCAGGGGTGCCCACACTTTTTCATCATGCGAGCTACTATATGAACAATCAAGTTGAAAAGATCACCCGTTGTGCATGTGAGTGCGCACGCACATGCGTGCGCACACGCTCCTACTGCAGCCTTCTGTCCGCACGGGGCTTCTTTCTTGCCTGCCCATGAACTCGCCACCGCGCGCACCTGGGAAGGGGATGCTCCTTGCCTGCGCGCGCTCTCTCTCTTAATGTCTTCGTTGCCTTCCTCCTTCCTGCTGCGTGCTTTCGCGAAGCAGGAAGTCCCCATCCCATCCTGCTTCTTGCATACACAGCAGGCCCCTCCCACGCACCCAGCAGGAGGGTGTTTATAGGCGCACCCACCAGCGCTCCGGCCAGATATGGCTTCGGCAGTAGCTCGGAAGGCTCAGGGCTGGGAAGAGGGGCCGCCTGGCTGCTGCCTGGGCCAGAAAACTCAACCGAGAGAGGGACCCACATGAGGCTGGAGCCTCCCCACGGCAGCCTCCCCCCTCCCTCCTCCCTCGAGGCTTCCTTACCTGGGCAGGAGAAGGAAGAGTGGAAGAGGTGCTTCCCCAAAGTGACAGATGCAGCGGGGGGGGGGGGGACGCCCTTCCTTCCTTCCTTCCTTCCTTCCTTTCAAGGGTGTCACTCAGAAAGGATGCCCAAGTGGACGGCTGGCAGGAAGGAGGACCCTTCCCACTGGTGGCAGTTCATGCCCACGGGAGAGAGAGGGGGGGTGGCTCTTCCTAGCCAGCTCTAAAGAGCCACCCCCCCTCTCTCTCTCCCTCCCCCGTGGGCCCTCGCCGCCTTTCTCCTTCGAGGGCGAGGGAGGGAGGGCGAGGCAGAGAAAGGCGGCGAGGGCACAAGCAGCCGCAGCAAGTGGAGTCTCCATCCCCGCAGCCCCCTCCTCCTCGGGTTCAGCCCCAGGAACACGGCAGAGCCCTCCCTTCTCGCCCCCAACCAAGGAAAGAAAGCAGCCCCACACAGCTCGCTCGCCCAGGTCTCGCCTTGGAATGGGAGTCCCGAGGGCAGCAGCAGGGTTTGCGGCGGGGCTTGCTTGGCTTTGCCCCACTTTGCCCGGCCTCCTTCGCCTCTTTCTCTCTCTCCCTCTCTCCTTCCAGCGCCCACCTGCCTGCCTGCCAAAAGGATCCGAAAAAGTTCTCCAAGGAGAGCCAAGGTCTCCTGGGAATCCCACACCAGGCCGACACTTTCGAGCCCCGAGGTGGTCAGAGCAGGGATCGCTCTAAGGTGTAATCCATCACGGGAGAGTATTGCCCCCCCTCCATCCTCCGTTCCTATTCTGGTGCGTGGCAACGTAATTAGGGGGAATCATTTCCTGGAGGCAGATGTTATCACTATCCTGGAGCCATGTCTCGGTTACACAGAATAGGTCCGCTTTGGTGTCCTCACAGGACTCCCTGGTGGCGGTCTTATTCCAGATGGATCGGGCGTTAACCAGCACCAGAGTAGAAGGGGGGATAGCTGGATGTCTATCAACATCGTGCCTGGGGATAGGACGCAGGTCAGAGCCAGGCCGAGTCATACAGTGGCTCAGTCTGGCTCTTGCAGTTGGTCTCGCATTGGGCCTGCGCCTACCGTACTCACCCCGCCCCGACCTTCAGGCAGTTCAGCTGGCACAAGGGTTTAACTGATTGCACCATCAACCTTCAGGTCAGCAGTTCAGCTGGCACAAGGGTTTAACTGATTGCACCATCGTGGCTCAGCCTTTTTATGAAAACATCCAAAGAAAGAGATCCCAGTACCTCTCTACAAAATTGATTATATTGCTGAACCATGCTTAATATCAAGGAGTTCCTTCTAATATTGAATCCAGACATAGTTTCCTGTTACTTCAGAGCATTAGACATATTCCTAGTATCTGGGACAGCACAGAAAAAGCTCCAAAAAGGAGTCAAGCTCCATGTGAATTGCATTGTTGAAGGCTTTCATGGCTGGAATCACTGTAAGTTTTCCAGGCGGTCTGGCCATGTTCCAGAAGCATTCTCTCCTGACGTTTTGCCTGCATCTATGGCAGGCATCCTCAGAGGTTGTGAGATCTCTTGGAAACTAGGAAAATTGGGTTTATATATTAGTGGAATGTCCAGGGTGGGAGAAAGAACTCTTGCCTGTTGGAGGTAGGTGTGAATGTTTCAATTGGCCACCTTGATTAGCATTTAATGGCCTAGCACAGTGTTTCTCAACCAGTGTGCCGTGGCACACTAGTGTGCCGTGAGCGATCACCAGGTGTGCCGCGAGAAAAGCTCTCTGCCCCCTTCCTTCCCCCCTCCTCCTGCAGAACTCCTACTGCTTGGGAGAGGAGGAGGAAGGGCCTAGTGGTGGCGAAGAAAAAGAAGAAGGGGCCGGGGCGCTGCCTCCTTCGGCCATTTTCCCAGCCAGCCTCCAATCCGCCATGACTCCCGCCACGACTCTCACCCCTCGCTCGCTGAGGCCGCGCGGAGGAGGAGCCCCACCTACTGAAGCCCGTCCACCGCTCATGCTTCTCCTCTGTGGGATAACTGAAGCCGGGGGGAGGGGGCGGGGCATGGCGCGACCTGGCTCCGCCCCCTCCCCCCAGCTTCAGCGCTCCCACAGCTTCGCCAGCCTTGAGGGGGCAGTGCCAAGCCAGCATTGTGCTGGCTCTGCCACCGCTGGCTTGGCACTGCCCCCTCAAGGCTGGCAAAGCTGTGGGAGAACTGAAGCCGCATGGAGGGGCGGGGCATGGCACGGCCTGGCTCCTCCCCCTCCCCCGGCTTCGGCACTCACAGCAGCTGCTCCCAGCAGGTCACCATCCCCCAGCCGTTCTTTACTGTGTTAGAGTGTCATTTTGGTTGTGGTGTGCCCCTGGATTTTTTTAATGTTAAAAGTGTGCCGCGGCTCAAAAAAGGTTGGGAAACACTGGCCTAGCAGTTTTCAAGGTGTGGCTTCTTACTGCCTGGAGACATACTTTGTTAGAGGAGATTATTAGCTGTCCATGATTGTTTCTTGTCTGGAGCTCCCCTGTCTTCATTTACTTTTATGGTTTTAGAGTTTTTAAAATACTGGTAGCCAGATTTTGTTCATTTTCATGGTTTCCTCCTTCCTGTTGAAATTGTCCACAATTGTGGATTTCAATGGCATCTCTGTGTAGCCTGACAAGGTAGTTGTGAGAGTGGTCCAGCCTTTCTGTGTTCTCAAATAATATGCTGTGTCCAGGTTGGTTCATCAGGTGCTCTGCTATGGTTGACTTCTCTGGTCGAAGTAGTCTGCAGGGCATTTCATGTTCCTTGATTCGTGTTTGGGCAATGCTGTGTATGGTGGTCCCTATGTAGAATTGTCCACAGCTGCATGGTATACAGTAGAATCCTGCAGAGGTGAGGGAATCCCTCTTGTTCTTTGCTGAATGTAGCATTTGTTGGATTTTCTTAGTAGGCCTGTAGATTGTTTGTACAGTATGTTGTGTTTCCTCATCAGCTTCCCTATGCGGTCATGGTTTCCTTAATGTAGTGTTTCCCAACCGCTGTTCCGCGGCACACTAGTGTTCTGTGAGATATCAGCTGGTGTTCCACAAGAAAACCTCTCTCTCCCCCTCCTTTTCTTCCCCCTCCTGATAGAGGTTTTCCCGCGGCACACCAGCTGATCGCAGAACAGCGGTTTGGAAACACGACCCTCTCTAGGACCTAGAGGGGCAGGGGAGGCTCAGGAGGGGAGGGGCTGGGCGACGCTCTCCTCCTCTGGAAGTGAGCCCACAGAATAGAGTCTATCCTGTGGGCTCAATTCCGGAGGAGGAGGAGGCAGGAACCTGGGCACCTCGGGGAGCCTTTCTCCCGGTTCGCGGCTCTGCCACGAACCGGGAAAACGGCTCCCCACAGGGCCCAGGCCCTGCCTGGGAGCCGAGTTTGGCCGGCTCGCGTCTTCCGCCAAGCCCGGCGGGAGACGCGGCCCGGCCAAACCTGGCTCCCAGGCAGGGCCTGTTCCTTGCGGGGAACCTTTCTCCCGGTTCGCGGCTCTACCAAGCCCCGCGGAGCTGCGAACCGGGAGAACGTCTCCCCGCAGGGCCCAGGCCCTGCCTGGGAGCTGAGTTTGTCCTGCCCGGCGGGAGATGCAGCCCGGCCAAACCTGGCTCCCAAGCAGGGCCTGTTCCTTGTGGGGAGCCTTTCTCCCGGTTCGCGGCTCCGTGAAGCCCGGCGAAACCGCAAACCGGGAGAATGGCTCCCTGCAGGGCTCCACCCCTTCCTCCTCCCCCTCCTCCCCGGTGCGTGGGAAACTGCTTTCGGCCTCCCTCCGGCTCCCTGCCCACCGCGGTGGTGCCTTCCTTCCTGCCTGCTTCGCTGGTCCCGAGTCCAGAGTGCCCTCCGGATGTAGGTGAACTACAACTCCAAAACTCAAGGTAAATTCCTATTACCTATATGTATTACTGTGTTAGAGTGTCATTTTGGATGGTGGTGTGCCCCCGGATTTTGGAAATGTAAAAAAGTGTGCCGTGGCTCAAAAAAGGTTGGGAAACACTGCCTTAATATATGGCAAGAACACTTTTCCTCTGGGTGGATCTTTACTCTCGTAGCTTGTTCTCGGTCTTGCAGCACTTCTGATGTCTGTGGTGGAGTATCCATTGGCCTGTAAAGCCCAGTTTAGGTGGTTCAGTTTGCAGATTCTTTCTGCATGGTCTGCCAGGGCTTTAATTGTGCTTTTTGTTTTACTTGGGTAATGGTTGGACATTCCACAGATATATAAACCTCATTTCCAACAGACCTCACAACCTCTGAGAACGCCTGCCATAGATGCAGGCAAAATGTCAGGAGAGAATGCTTCTGGAACACGGCCATACAGCACGAAAAACTTACAGCAATCCATGTGAATTGATTGCCACCTATTTATTCCTTCTAAAAGAACAACACATTGGAGCCCGTATGAGAAAAGGCCTTCTCCAGGGGTCACAACAGAACATAAATATAAATCTATTATAAGTATTTAAAAAGAGACACAGAATAGCACTAACTTAAACATAAATAACAAAAAGCTTCAGAATTACATAATGTATATATCAAAAGCATACATACTACTCAAGAGAAATCTGTGGAAGTATAGGCAACATTTTCCAAAGCCTGGATCATTAAGTATTAAAGGAGCAGAGTGCATGTTTTTTTGTTATTTGCATTTATTGCAGATTGTCATTATACATAGAGTGCCAGCGATAAGTGCTGAAAGCAATCGCAATCTGATGCAATCTATTTGTGCAATTAATCAGCTTGTTATGGTTTGAAGTTATTTTCATTACTATAAAAGCAATATATAATGATTATAATTATAAAGGATATTCAGAAGTGGTTTTGCCATTTCTTTTGAAAATATTCACTTGTTCCATTCCTTTCAAGGGCTATTTGTAACCATTTCTTGCATCAGCATAGAAAACTTTTTTAAAAAAAAAAAGATAGTGTACAGTTGGTCCTGTGGTCTGAAGGATAAATTTGTCCTCCCTAATTTTGTTGCTATATCAATTTATTTAGACCAGTGTTTTTCAACCTTTTTTGAGCCGCGGTACACTTTTTACATTTACAAAATCCTGGGGCACACCACCAACCAAAATGACACAAATGACACTCTAACACAGTAATACATATAGTTAATATGTTTTTTTAATGTATTTATACACTCCACGTGAAACCTGGGCCTGTTTCGATGAACACAACATAGATATCCTGGCAGGAATGGCAGAAAGACACAAACTTCCCACACAGAACTCCCACAACCAAGAGAAAATACTAGAAGAGTTTGGTGGGCATTGACCTTGAGTTTTGGAGTTGTAGTTCACCGACATCCAGAGAGCACTGTGGACTCAAACAATGTTGGATCAGGACCAAATTTGGCATGAATACTCAATATGCCCAAATCTGAACACAGATGGAGTTTGGGGAAAATAGACCTTGACATTTGGGAGTTACAGTTTCTGGGATTTATAGTTAACACACAATCAAAGAGCATCCTGAACTCTTGCAACAATGGAATTGAACCAAACTTGGCATATTGAACTCTCATTACCAACAGAAAGTACTGAAAGGGTTTGCTTGAGAAAAAGTGTTCGGCGGGGGCAGAAAGGGTATTGGAGGTTCCAATTCCCCACGGCACACCTGATGATTGCTCACGGCACACTAGTGTGCCACGGCACACTGGTTGAGAAACACTGATTTAGACTGTAGTGGTCTGCGCACTGTATCATGATTCTGGAGATCAGGATTCAAATAATTACTGGAATGATGATGGAAAGCCACTCGATGATCCTGGACAAATCACACACTCTCATTCTCAGAAAACCTCATGATAGGTTCACCTTAGGAAAAACAATATTTACATAATCAAGTTCGCCTCATGTAGAATTATCATCAAATACATTTTTATATAAATATCATTGTGCAAATAGATTGTTCAAGTACATATAGATTCATAAATAGTTTATAATCATTCCAAGAGTGCAAGGTACTTAGCGTTTCTGTTGGAGTCCATGAAATTTCACTGTTAGCAATCCAAAGCAATTGGAGAATGTTCCAAGATGCGTTATAAATTATAATCCGGATTATCGAGTTTTCAAATTTCGATCACTGTTCCAAATTGGGAATATACAAACTCAAGAGTGTCTCGAGATGTTCAGCAGTTGTAAATATAGTTTTGTAATCCACAAGGTTAGGTGTAAAGACATTGCTAAACAGGCTATGGCTCCATATGGTAAGTTGTTATCAAGTATGTTTCAAATGGTTGCCTGACGGTTCTTAGTCTACGGAGCTCTGACCGTTTTGCAGGGAGTTCCTCAGCATTATAGGGTTCCTCGGCTTCATCAGAGGCACACCAGCAGGAATATAGTGAGGATGTACCCGCAATATGAAGGCAAGCATATATCAAAGAAATGTAGCAAAATATCACATTGTTCGTTGTGGCTCTATTGGCACCCCCTGGTTGTGGGAGAGAGACTTACGTACCCTAATGAAGTTGTGAGCTATGCTGGCGGTCACATAATAGCCACCGGTAGGGCCTCCCATGCCAGACGGGTCACAACTGAAGGGTCTGACAAAGAGCGTCAAAGGGCAAGATGGGCTCTCTAGCCTTTTGGCAACCATCCTAGGAGAAGGAAAACTCTGATTTCAAACCCGGGCAGATAGTCCTCG
The DNA here is from genome assembly GCA_030556195.1 of Anolis apletophallus. Taxonomy (NCBI): domain Eukaryota; kingdom Metazoa; phylum Chordata; class Lepidosauria; order Squamata; family Anolidae; genus Anolis; species Anolis apletophallus. Next base: position 194,032,645 of record JARBWK010000004.1, on the reverse strand, counting down.
TTTAACACTGTAAGGTCAACCATCTAGAGAAGGAAACTCGAATTAAACCTACGACCTGAGGACCTCGTTGCCACCGTCCCAGCTTGCTAGGCCCCGGCAGGCGAACCTTTGGTTTAAAGGGTGAGGCCAGTTCTGTGCATGCTGCACTCCATCGGAAAAATCCATTGCACAGGCTCGAAGGACACATCCAACCTCCGAATCATCAACGCACTTGTAGAAAGCATGGGATGAATCCTTCCTGAATCTTCATTTGCGAAGAAAAGCCAAGAAGAAGATGCACTTTTTACACTAAAAAAAATAAAATAAAGAAGAAATGAGTGTTTTTTGTTCCTGTAAGTTTCAGAATTAAAAAGAAACAACAACAACAACAACAATAGGAATAATAACATGGACTGCCTGATTCTGGCAGCCCAAGAACAAGCCATTAGGACAAATGCCATCAAAGCCAGAATTGAAAAGTCGACGACAGATCCCAAGTGTAGACTCTGCAAGGAAGCAGATGAAACAATAAATCACACACACAGATGCTGCAAAAAGATTGCACAGACAGACTACAAGCAGAAGCATAACACTGTTGTCCATGTGATCTAGTGGAACTTATGCCACAAATACCATCCGCCTGCAACAAAGAACTTGTGGGATCACAAGCCTGAAAAAGTTACAGAAAAGGAACACGTCAAACTACTCTGGGACTTCCAGATTCAGACTGACAATACTCCTGACCTCACGATCGTGTTAAAAAACCAAGTATGGATCATCGATGTTGCAATTTCTGGCGACAGCAGGATTTAAGAGAAACAACTAGAAAAAGCTGGCACAATACGAGGATTTAAAGATCGAACTGCAAAGACTCTGGCACAAGCCAGTCAAGGTGGTCCCAGTGGTGATCGGCACACTGGATGCAGTGCCTGCACTTAAAGACAATCGGCGCTGACAAAATTACTATCTGTCAGCTGCAAAAGGCCACCCTACTGGGATCTGCATGCATTATTCGCCGATACATCACACAGTCCTAGACACGTGTGTCCAAGTGTCCAACGTGTGATCCATTACAACAGCCAGCAGGGTGACCTTGTTTGCTGTGTACTAATATTTTTGTGTTTCAAATAATAATAATAACTTTATTTATATCCTGCCAAAAAGAACTCAGAGCGGCTTACAGAGCGGCACATAATAGTGCCACAAACTACACCAACATTTGTGACAATAACATTATCATATAACATAAGACAACAATTACAAAAAAAGGAAAAAAAACTCAACTCAATTTAAATAAAATACTCAATAAAAACACAGCAATAGCTACTAATTAAAATGGGCAGGACAACCACGTTGAACCTCCCAGACACAAAACAAGTTAAAATCAATGTTAAAGTGCCAAAGTCGATATCAACTTGTTTGGTCATCCAGTTTAGCTGGATGTCTTAGCCATTGCCAAAGGTCTGCTTGAAAAACCTTGCTTTCAACTTCCTCCAGAAACATTGAAGTGTGGGGGCTTGCCCAATTTCCCTGGGAGGGCGTTCCAAAGCCGAGGGGCAACCACCAAGAAGGCCCTCTCCCTTGACCCCACCAACCGTGCTTGAGATGGGGATGGGAGCAAGAGGAGGGCCTCCCCAACAGATCTTAGAGCCTGCGCAGGTTCATAGGGGGGAATGCAGTCTTGAAGATAGGCTGGACCCCAGCCATGCAGAGCTTTGTAGGTGATAACATACACTTTGAGTTGGGACCAGAAACTTGTCAGCAGCCTGTGGAGATGCTTTAATAGGAGCATGGTGTGCTCCCTATAGCTAGCCCCTGTTAGTAGTCAGGCTGACAACCTTTGCACTAATTGCAGTTTCCAAGCCATCTTCAAAGGCAGGCCCACATAGGGTGCACTGCAGTAGTCAATTCTAGATCTGACTTTGTCACTGTGACCAAGTCAGACTTCTCAAGGTACAGTCACAGCTAGCACACAAGTTTTAATTGTGTGAAGGCCCTCCCAGCCATCGCCGACACCTGGGCTTCCAGGAGAATACACCCTCCACCCCCCCAGACTGTGGACCTGTGTTCTCAGGGGAAGTGTTGAGCACAGGTTGCCAACCTATACCCCAATCGACCTCATGACTGATCAGGAGGACCTCTGCCTTGTCTAGATTAAGCTTCATTTTAAACTTAAACTGGATTAAGCATCAGCTTCAACTAGAAACGTAGTTGAGAAACTGTTGCAGCTGGTGCTGGATACTAGGGGTGGATATCTCCAGTTTAAAATACTTTGAAATCCATTATTTTTCATATTTGACCCTATATTGACCTCCGTCCTCCAACCCAGAAGTGACCTTTCTAAATCGAACCCGGGTCAACCATTTTACGTAAGGGCGCGTTTTTAGGTCGTTTCCGCCTTTGCTTGTCAGCTAGCAACAGGAGGGTGGAAGGCAGCATCTCCTCTCACCAGATGACACCCAAACACGGGTTAAAAATAACCCCCGTTTGGGTCTCGGCTGGTGAGAGGAGAGGGCCCGGCTGAACCCACCACCCTCCTGTCGCCATCTGACAAGCGGGTTAAAAGGAACGCCCATTGGTTTCTGGGCTGGCAGAGGGGAAGAGAGGCATGGATGCCTCCCTTCCCCCCTGCGAGGTCACAATCCAACCCGTGTTCCCCTTAACACAGGTTGGATTCTGAGCTCGCAGGGGCAAAGGGTGGCATGGATGCCTCCCTTCCCCCCTGCCCCCCCCTGCGAGGTCACAATCCAACCCGTGTTCCCCATAACACAGGTTGGATTCTGAGCTCGCAGGGGCAAAGGGTGGCATGGATGCCTCCCTTCCCCCCTGCCCCCCCCCTGCGAGGTCACAATCCAACCCGTGTTCCCCTTAACACAGGTTGGATTCTGAGCTCGCAGGGGCAAGGGTGGCATGGATGCCTCCCTTCCCCCCTGCCCCCCCGCGAGGTCACAATCCAACCCATGTTCCCCTTAACACAGGTTGGATTCTGAGCTCGCAGGGGCAAAGGGTGGCATGGATGCCTCCCTTCCCCCCTGCCCCCCCCCTGCGAGGTCACAATCCAACCCGTGTTCCCCTTAACACGGGTTGGATTCTGAGCTAGCAAGGGCAAAGGGGGGCATTGATGCCTCCCTTCCCTCTGCCCCCTGCGAGGTCACAATCCAACCCGTGTTCCCTTAACACGGGTTGGATTCTGAGCTCGCAGGGGCAAAAGGTGGCATGGATGCCTCCCTTCCCCCCCTGCCAACCCAGAATCCAACCCACGTTCCCCTCAACCAGGGTTGGATTGCTTCTTTCTTAGCAGGGAAAGAGGTGTGGATGCTCCAGTCCACACCTCTTTCCCTGCTAAGAAATTACCCATCTTAAGCCATTCACTCCTCCGTTCTTTCCCCCGCAAGAACAGAGGCGTCCCGGATTATATTTAATCCGGGACACCTCTGTTCTTGCGGGGGGAGGAACGGAGGAGCGAATGGCAACAAGCAATTCACTCCTTCGTTCCTCCCCCCGCAAGAACAGAGGCGTCCCGGATTATGATACTGTCAAATTGTTGTTGTTGTTTTAGAAACAAATACTGCAAGCTCCTGGCATGTTTTATCTGGAGGGATGAAATTCCTACTATCATCCTCTTCATCACATTATGAAAATGCCACCTATTGGTTTCTGTAGATTAAGCTTACTGGTAAATAAATACGCAAGAAAAAGCCAATTCCTCTTCTCCTTGTCAATTGGCAATCATATAAATGTATTCCACAGTTATTTAAAAAAAATCCAAGATGAATATTAAGAAATAATGTAGACATTCTTGGCACCTGCTCTTTATAATGAGTTTTACTTCTTGTACTTGAAAGAGCCATTTGTAGACAGTCTGTAACAAGTAATCAGCCTTTTCATTAGCACTGCCAAGGAAGAAGGCAAAGTGAGAGACAGAGGAGGGAATGCTAAGGCTATTTTTTTTTTCAAATCCACTTAAGAATGGCAGGGCCTTCCAGTTTCACATCCTCCAGGATGAATTTCCCATGTCGATTGCCAGCTGTTTTGTGTGCCTTTGGTAAGCTGCTGCTCTTGACAGTTTGGCCAAGTGCCCTCTTTGCTTCCACTCCTTGGATCTCATGGCGGTTCAGCTGATCCTCTGCAGACCTTTCTTGCTGATATTGGAGCATACGTCTGTTCCACAGCCAATGCCAAAACTGAGCCATTTCCCTACATGCCACTTGGTTTACTAACAAAGCAGTAGGTACAGGCAACCACTGTTTTGCAGAGCACTTGAAGGAAGTCACTTGACTATGTAATTCTTATCAACGTTATTATTAGCCTGTGCCCAGCTCTAGATGAAAGAGAAAAGAGGACTCTTAGGATGCAATGCTTATAACAGAGTGTCTCGAGGTACCTATGCATCAATACATTTGGTCTGTTTGTATCTTTATTATTCATTCCGTTGATTTATTTATTTACTTACTTACTTACTTACTTTATTTATATTCCGCTCTTCTCACCCCGAAGGGGACTCAGAGCGGATTACAGTACACATACTTGCAGACAATCCCTGCAGTTGAACATATCACATATAGACATATGACATTTATCACAGTACCCTACATACATTTTGACATATCACATATTACATACATACATTTTTGACATTTCATATACATATACACCTACAGAGGCAAACTTTCTGGCCACCAGGGGGAGCTGACACACTCCTCTCAGCGTTTTTCCAGCGTCCCTTTGTTGTTCTTCCGCATTCCTGGGTTATTTTAATGGCCCCATAAATTTTGCCTCCCCACTTAATGTGGTACCTTTATCTCCTACTTGACAGATGCATCTGTCTTTCGGGCTGCAAAGGTCGACAGCAGGCTACACTTAAGATCAAGCACCCACCTTGACCCGGGCAGGCTTCGAACTCATGACCTACAGGTTAGAGAGATCTTATGCAGCTGACACTTAGCCAGCTGCGCCACATTCCCAGTGCTTCTGATTTAGCTTCTGATTTTCTGTTACAAATGTGATTCGGGGTCCCTCAAGCTTGTTATGGCATAAAGCAAGAGTGGGCACTCTCCTGGAACCCATCTTCCAAACATCGAAGGAATTCTCCATTGTGTTGAATCTACTCTGAATATTGGGCTCAAAACCTTGACTAGTTCTAATAAAGTCCAGACTAAACCCTAGAAGGGATTCACAATCCTGCTAATAAAAAGAGACCTTGGTCTCTCCGCTTCTGAAGAAACCGAACCTAGATTGATCAGTTTCCTCTAGTTACCGCCAGGTCTCAAATCTTTCGTTTCTGGGCAAGGTGATTGAGAGGGCAGTAGCAGAGTAGTTGCAGCAGTTTCTAAATGACACAGCCGGACCAGATCCCTTCCAGTCCGGCTTCCGTGTGGGGCACAGGACGGAGACTGTTCTGGTCACCATCTCAGATCAGCTACGATGCCAGCTTGACAGGGGTGGTTCGATGCTGCTTGTGTTACTGGATCTCACAGCAGCATTTGATACCGTCGATTACAATCTTTTGACCCACCGCCTTGCTGTTGCTGGAGTCAGGGGGGTGGCCTTAAATTGGCTGTCGTCATTTCTCCACAACCGGGGACAGCAAGTGGAAAGGGGTGGTTTGGTCTCCAAGAGATCCCCCCTAATATGTGGGGTTCCTCAGAGGGCCATTCTCTCCCTTTTGTTATTTAACATCTATATGCGACCACTTGCTCAGCTGGTTCGAGGTTTTGGGCTGGAGTGCTATCAGTACACTGATGACATCCAGCTTGTTCTGAGGATGGAAGGCCATCCGGACTCCGTACCCACTAATTTCCATCAGTGCCTCGAAGCCGTTACTGGATGGTTGCGTGCCAGCAGGTTGAGGGTGAAGCCAGCAAAGACGGAGATCCTATTGCTGGGTCGACCGGACGGCGGGGATGTCCAGCTGCCTACCCTGGATGGCAAGGCATAGTAAAGAGTCTGGGAGTCCTCTTGGACCCTCTGCTGACAATGGAGGCCCAGGTCTCCGCTGTTAACAATACCGCTTTTTTTCATCTGCGGCAGGCTGGACGGCTGGCACCCTATCTATCCAGGGACAACCTAGCTACGGTGATCCAGGGCACGGTCATCTCAACACTAGACTACTGTAATGCCCTTTACATTGGCCTACCTCTGTCTGTGACCCGGAAGCTCAAGCTTGTACAGAATGGTGCTGCTCAACTTCTCACTGGGGCTCCAGTGAGATGTCATATAACACCAATTTTGCAGCAGCTTTAGTGGCTGCCAATCAAGCACCGGATCACTTTCAAAGTGATGGTACTAACCTTCAAGGCCTTATATGGTCCAGGGCCGGGGTATCTGAGGGACCGTCTCACCCCCTATCAACCCCAGAAGATCAAGACCTACTGGAAGTTCCCAATTTTAAGACCTTCCGCTGAGCAGCGACCAGGTGCAGAGCTTTCTCTATTGTAGTGCCATCTCTTTGGAATGCCTTGCCAACCGACGTCTTTGCCCTGCGAGATTTATCAACTTTCCACAGGGCATGCAAGACACACCTGTTTTGGCTGGCATTTGAATCTTAATCTTACTAGTTAATTTTAATTCTTATCCTTGTTGTGTTTTATTTACATGTTGTGAGCCACTCCGAGCCCTCGGGGAGTGGCGGCATACAAGTCTGAATAATAAATAAATAAATAAATAATATGGAAGCCATTAATCACAAGAGGCTAGATATTGACCAGGGTATGGAGAGAATGCTGGACTAGATAGGTCTTTGATCTGATCCATCATGGCTTTTCTTATTTTCTTATGACCTATGGGATTCCTATATATCAGGGGTGCCCACACTTTTTCAGCATGCGAGCTACTTATAATAAAACCAAGTCAGAAAGATCTACCTACCTCAAGGATGGAGAGGGGAGGGGTGGGGCTTGGCACGGCCTGGCTCCGCCCCTAGAGATGAAGCCAGAGGGGGCAGAGCCAGGCCATGCCAAACCACGCCCCCTCCCCTCTGGCTTTGGAGCTCCCAGCAGCTTCTCCAGGCTTGAGGATGGCAATGCCAAGCCAGTGGTGACATTAGCTAGCACAAGGCTGGCTTTGCCCTGCCATCCTCAAGCCTGGAGAAGCTGCTGGTAGAGCGGAAGTCAGAAGGGGGCGGAGCCAGGCCGTGCCTAGCCCCGCCCCCTTCCCTTTGGCTTTGGAGCTCCCAGCAGCTTTTCTAGGCTTGAGGATGGCAGTGCCAAGCTAGTGGTGGCATAGCCGGCACAAGGCTGGCTTGGCCCTGCCCTCCTCAAGGCTGGAGCAGCTGCTGGGAGCTCCAAAGCCAAAGGGAAGGGGGCTCCAAAGCCGGGGAGGGGTGGGGCTTGGCGTGGCCTGGCTCCGCCCCCTCTGAGAAGGGCCCCATCCAGCTGGGATCGACCTCCTTCAGTCCTGGGATCGACTGGGCGATCGTGATCGACTTCCTGGGCAGCCCTGCTATATATATTGCAAAATGTATCTGCTGACGTGGACAAGATCCTTGGAGCAGTGAGAGTGGCCACATGTGCTCTAGATCCTTGCCCTCCCTGGGGTTAACCTTGTAAACCACTTTGCGGTTAGCCAAGTGATTTACAAGGATTATAAATGCCTCATTGGAACCATCTATTCCTCTTTGGAACACCCTCCCCAGAAAGATTAGGAAAGCCCCTACACTGTCCTCCTTCCGCAGGGACCTGAAAACCTGGTTGTTCCAGCAGGTTTACGATAATGATTAGTCCCTAGACCCTTCCCTTGGCCACCAGCTAGGACCCTGCTCTGCACTTTAGCCATTTCCCCAACCCTATGATACTTTGTTGCACAACAGAGGCCAGGGCTGAAAATTTGGTCCCAACCCTGTGACAGGATCAAGGGATTAAATGGAGAGAATATATGCTTCCAGTTCTTGACACAGGGTCAAAATAGAGATTTCATCAGAACTATCCAGAGTGCTGAACCTATCTTAAGTATAGTGTTCAAGACCATGGATAGCTCCTGTACCTCCTTAGATTTGTTCATGAGTGTGGACTAAAACCTTGAGGGGTTTACCATCACTGGCATGGAAGCCACCAATCGCTGATGATGATTACTTTACTTCTAAAGACACATTTGCATGTCTTTCTCTATGTCATAGGTTCATTTCAAAACATGAAGTTTGGGTTGCTTTTTCAATGAGAAAAAAATACATTTGCCGCCAGTCTTTGGACTTCTTATAAAGCAATTGCATAGCCCAGTGTTTTTCCCAACTGGTGTGCCGTGAGCGATCATCAGGTGTGCCGTGGGAAATTGCCCCCCTCCTAGCAGCCCCTCACAGGTTTCCAAGAAACAAATTGAGCCTCTCCGCTTGGAAATGTGTTGTTTTACTATTTTACTGGATTTTTCGAGAGTTGCTCCCCCAAAGGAACTGTTTATAACAGCTTCATGACATCCATAGTTAACTGGAAGCAAGTTTCACTCAGGGTGAAATTTCACAAAGATCTGGAGAACAAGCTCTATGAGGAGCGGCTTGAAGAGCTAGGCATGTTTAGCCTGAAGAAGAGAAGGCTGAGAGAAGACATGATAGCCATGTATAAATATGTGAGAGGAAGTCATATATACATTTTGTTCATCAAAACAGGCCCAGGTTTCATACTGAGTGTATTAATATATTTAAAAACATATTTACTATATGTATTACTGTGTTAGAGTGTCATTTTGTGTCATTTTGGTTGGTGGTGTGCCCCAGGATTTTGTAAATGTAAAAAAGTGCCGCGGCTCAAAAAAGGTTGAAAAACACTGGTATAGACAGAAGCTTCTGGAGGCATCCTCCTTATATGGTAAGTTTGGGCCTATTAAAAGGTTTATTATCAAAGATTCCTTTCATGGTGACATTTTTATCACTGCAGGGAGTAGGCAGAGAAGTATAATTTGAATTTTCTGCCTCAAACACCAGAATGTCCCACAGGACAATGAATGCTACAAAAGACAATGCGAAGCTGCTGGGAGTGAGCTACACCTCAGATGTCCTTTAGAGATTTTAAGAAACCTCCAAGCAATAAACAACCCATGACAGTCACCACTTCTGGTTATATTAGCCCGCTATGTGGCTCATGATTAGTGACACCTGCTCTATACATGATAAGTGATCAATGGTAATATGTCAGCCCTCAAGGCTTTATTGTGCAGATGTAATGATACAACTCTTTCCCACTTCAACTATTGAATTAGCATTAGTCATATTCAGAGGAGGAATCTGGTCTATTTGGAATATTAATTTTTGACAGGAGAATAACATCAAGACATCACATCTAATTGAGTTTTCCTAATGAAATTTCAAAATGAAAATTGCTTCAAGTTTCCTAAAATGACTCACATCTGTGACAGTCTGAGAACTCCTTTCTTCCTATTAAGACATGCTGAAACCGAATGAAATTTGATTGTATCCTCTGTCCGTGGGATGCTGATTGACTGTATCTGCACATATTTGAGTTTCTATACTGTTCCCATAGTATCCACCAAGTGGAGAATCAGTCTACACCTGTGGTTCCCAAAGTGGGCGGTACTGCCCCCTAGTGGGCGGTGAGGCAATCCAAGGGGGCGGTGGGCGGCTCAGGAGAATTTGGGGGGCACTGAAGCTCTGTAAGGGGGCGGTGGCGGGATTCCAACTCGCAAGCGTGTGAGTGTGCGCCTGCCAGTTGGAAACCCCATGCAGGCGCTGCCTGGAAACCGCAGCGCGCGCCCCCTTCCTCTCCTCAACTTCACCCACGACGCAGTGCTTTATCGCCCCTTCCAATCCAACAGATCCCTTGGAAGGAAGGGGCGATATGGGACTGCGCCATGGGCAAAGTTGAGGAGAGGAAGGGCATGCGCGCTGCAGTTTCCAAGCAACTCCTGCCCAGGGATTCCAACTGGCAGGCTAAGATAATTGCGCGCTTGCGAGTGTGTGCCTGCCAGTTGGTCCAGTGGAAAAGGTAAGCTTCCACATCTGCAAAAGCATGGGATTATTGGATTTAGTACCTACTTTTGGATTTTTGGATTTAGTACCCACTCCTTTCAATTCCAGACTCTTCGCCTGCCTTGGTTGCTTCTCTTTGGATATACATCTGGTTTGCTCCTTGGTGGCTTCAGAGAAATTAGTAAAACTGCTTGGTGTACCCAGGGGCGGTCTAAGGTTATTTTATATGGTAAGCGAACATTACTTTGGCGCCCCCCTTTGTCTCCGCCCCCTTTCCCTTTGTCTCCGCCCCTTCTCCCTTTGTCTCCGCCCCCTGCCTGCCCAATTGCATCACGTGACGTGTTTACAGGCTTCTGCGCCTGCAGGAGCTTCTGCGCATGCCCAGAAGCTCCTGCAGGCGCAGAAGCCGAAGCCTGTAAACACGTCACGTCAGCACTCCGTCCGTATTCGGCACGCAGGTTAAGCCTCTCCCTTTGCCTCCGCCCCCTGCGTGCCAAATACGGATGGAGTGCTGACGTGATGTGTTTACAGGCTTCGGCTTTAGCGCCTGCAGGAGCTTCTGGGCATGTGCAGTGGCTCCGGAGCTCAACTTCAGCTCTGGAGCCACTGCACATGCGCGAAAATCTCTGCGCATGCCCAGAAGCTCCTGCAGGCCAGGCGCTGAAGCTGACGCAGCAGCAGGGAGGTTTGCTACGGTGGCGCGGGCGGCATGGCGGCGCCCTTCCCAGAAGATGGCGTCCTTCCTTGAAGTTGGCACCCTAAGCGGCCGCTTACTTCGCGTATACGTCGGACCGCCCCTGGGTGTACCTGACTTGAGCCTATTTCATGAACCACTCTCTCTTCTTGCTCTTGTGACTTCCCATGCTCAGCCCAAAATTGACTTCAATTTATCTTCTGGCTGTCTCCTGAACTTTAAGTTTGTTCTGTTTGAAAGGCCAAGCTGTAATGTGTCCAGAGGAGGGTGACTAAAATGATCAAGGGTCTGGAGAACAAGCGGTATGAGGAGTGGCTTAAAGGGTTGGGCATGTTTAGCCTTCAGAAGAGAAGGCTGAGAGCAGACATGATGGCCATGTAGAATGATGTGAGGGGAAGGCATAGGGAGGAGGGAGCAAGCTTATTTTCTACTGCCCTGGAGACTAGGATGCAATGGAATAATGACTTCAAACTACAGGAAAAGAGATTCCACCTGAATATTAGGAAAAAATTCCTGACTGTGAGAGCTTTTCTACAGTGGAACTCTCTGCCTCGGAGTGTGGTGGAGGCCTTCTTTGCAGGCTTTTAAATAGAGGCTGGATGTCCATCTGTCAGGGGTGCTTTGAATGCAGTGGGTTGCAGAGTAGTCTGTTATGGCAATATTATCTTCACTGTTTAAACTCAAAAAAGAATAAATAGCAGGAAGAGTGAAAGATTGTGGAAGTTTGAGGTCGGAGCACACAAAGCTACTCGCGCCAGCTTCAGCTAGTTACTAGTAATTGTGCTTTGAATGCAATTTTCCTGCTTCTTGGTGCAGGGTGGACTGGATGGCCCATGAAGTCTCTTCCAACTCAATGATTCTATGAAGCACATGTTGCTCACAAACAGAAGAACTGACTATTAGGGGTGGTAAGTCATTTTCTGAACATAGAGCTTCATCCCACTTTGCACCGGGAATTAATTTATTAATTTATTAATTTATTAATTTATTAATTTAATTTATTAATTTATTAATTTGTGGTTGGGAGTCAGCTGCATAACATTTCTACTGACCAGAAGGTCATGAGTTCGAGGCCTGCCCAGGTCAGGGTGAACTCTCGACCACTTATGTAGCTTGTTGTCTATCTATATATGTTGTATGTCAAGTGGCATTGAATGTTTGCCTGCATATGTGCATTGTGATCCGCCCTGAGTCCCTTGCGGGGTGAGAAGGGCGGAATATAAATGATGTAAATAAACAAATAAATAAACCATTCTGGATCTGTTAGCTCTGAAATATTGAAGGGTCTGAGACTATGGAGAGATATTTAGCTCTTTAAAAAAAGTAAAGATGCCTTCAGAAGCACAACTGGTTTACAGACAATTCCATATGGAATTAATGTCATTGGTTTGCGCTCTGTGTTATGAGAAAAGAAATCCCTGTGGGCAGTGTTTGAAAACGTGGCAAAGTATCTTTTATAGGCAATAATAAAAAGGCCAGGCAAGGAGGATGCATTGCTTTCGAGATTTAATATTGGCAGGACAAAAAATAGTCTAAAGAAAACCGAGTTGCATTTCCATCTGTTTATCAAGAGATGGCGCTTAAGAACAAGAGACTAAATAAAAAGAAATTTTGTCTTGGCTTTAAAGGATAGCAAACTGATTAAAACATGAGCTTTGACAGATTAGAGCTGATTTTATCAGACTAGGTGTATTGTTTTCATCTGGCAAATAAACGTGCATTCACACACGCACAAGGAAGGAAAGGGAAAGGCAGAAGCTAAGATGCCATGAAACCCAGCACAGTTTGCTAACCTGAAACCATTTCAGCACCTGACAAAACAGATAGGAAAATCATGCACCCTCCACGTGTTGGTGAATTGAAATTCCCTGCATCCACAACAGGCACAATCTATGGTGAAGAATGTTGGGAGTTGCAATCCAGTGTCATATATGGTGGAGTCTCCATCTTCTGCCTTCGGGGGCGCCACACTCCATCTCTGGTGGCTTTTAAACTGCTGCTGGGTCACCATCTGTCAAGAGTGCTTTGCGTGCATGACAAGGGGTTGGATTGGACCCATGGGGTCTCTTCCAACTATGATCTGGAGTGTTGCCCACTTTTACACCATGTACACCATGATAAAACCTGTTTCCCAGGCATGTAGCCCGGGGGGGGAGGGGTGGAGGGGCTCAGACCTCCCACCCAATTCTCAGGGTGGTCCACGAGAAGACCTTACTGGTACATTATTTAAACTGTTATGTGTATTCATATCATGATCCGATCACTATGCTCAATATATCTCATATGCATGGGGGTATTGGGATAATGATACAAAAGGTGTGCTAGGGTAGATCCTTTCTCACTCAGAAAAATAACCCCAAAGACCCTGGCTATGGCCTTGCTGCTTCCATATGCAACTGGAACTGCTGTACCCTCTCCTGCTTAATATTTGATTGTAATTAAAGTAGATACCATTTTCTTCCCTTTTTGACATTTTTTTGCATTATTTCTGTTTAATAATCTCGGAGAACTCAAACGCAGATGCACTTTTTGTGATTCTTTAATTATTCAGCTGCCAAAATTTCCCTGATACAAATTTTGCATTAGTTTTTCGTATGGCCAAAATGGTTCACAATTGTGTACTTGATTATAATTATTTCCAGTTTGATGGTCAGTTCTATGTACAACAAATGGGCGTGGCCATGGGGAGCCCCCTAGCTCCTTCAGTTGCCAACCTGTATATACATCACTTTGAACAATGACACATTTTTGAAGACCCCCTACACCCTGTTGTATGCCAAATTAAATTCTACAAGTGCTTCATTGATGATGTGTACATTGTGGCCTCTAAGGACATCCCTTCTACCACTCTACATGACTGGATGAACTCGTGGGAACCCACCATTAAATTTTCCATGGAATCCAATTGCAACACCATCAACTTTTTGGACGTCACCACATATGTGCACCATAACAAACTACTCATCAAATGCTTCCACAAACCGACGGCCTGTAACTCCTTGTTACATTACTCAAGCTTCCACAACCACGCTCTGAAAAACAACCTGCCTTATGCCCAGATGCTACGCCTGAAAAGAAACTCATCCACACCAACTCATTATGAGCAGGAGCTGAACCTATTATCTACCAAACTCAAGGCCAGGGGCTATCCTGAATCCGTTATCACAGCCGCCAGCACCAGAGCAGCCAGAATTCCCAGGGAGTCTCTTCTCACAAGTAAACCCAAAAAAAACACCGGACAGGCTTATTTGGCCACTGACTTTAACACCCAACACCAGCCGCATCAGACAAGTGGTCAACAAATACTGGGTTATCCTGAAGGACATTCCGGGCCTCACACAAACGCCCATTATAGCCCACAAGCGGTCCAGAAATATTAAAGATGTCCTGGTGCATACTCAACTTAAAGCACCCCTACTCAAGAGTATCTTAACCCCAAAAACCCACCAATGTGGACATTGTGCTCAATGTCGGTTTGTATATACTGACAAGCGCATCTTTAATCCGGGCACTGGACAAGAATCATCTTCAAGGGATCATTTTCCTGCAATTCGGATTGCACAGTGTATGGACTGGTTTGCCCTTGTGGAAGCCTCTACGTGGCTAAACGTTGTCTACGCCTGAGGGTCTCTGAACATCGTTCGAAAATCCGCCGGGGGTCTGAGGACTCCCCACTATACACACATTTCAAAGAAAAAAACCATGGGCCTGATTCCTCCGATTCTTTGGTTTACAGCGGGTAATTATCCCTCCTCATCAAAACCCCGATGTACTACTCAGGCGGGCGGAAGCAGCTCTAATTCTAAAACTCAACAGTGAACAGTCCTCCGGCCTCAACGAAAAGTTGCGTATTCATGATCTAACCCTTTAAGACTCTACCGATGCTCCTCTCCTTGCTCCCCAGCCCCACCTGTGCTCCTTACCTCCAGTGTGTACTTAATTGTATTGTTCGCTCTAATTGGTTGCATTTGCCATGACCACATGGGGGGACACACTTCTCGCCCTATGCTCTAGGTATGTTTGTTTGCCCTGTATTATTAATGGATTATTGCCTCTTCTGACCATGTTTTACTTATTGCCATATTTGGTGTAATTTTGATATTGCATACCATGCTACCATGCTAATGATTGTTTACTATGTGGATTGCTTTATGGATGTCGAGATGACTTATCTTATATAATTTCTCACAGACTTAAATGGTCAACTTACCTTGTGGATATCTCTACCCATTTGTCGCATAGCCTTGACAAAGACCAGCCAGGTCGAAATGTGGAAAGGGCCCACGCATCTGCGTCCTCGTCGGCTTTCGACGACAACGGCACACCACCGATTACCCCACTTGGGGTCTATCCTACAACACGCATCGGCGTGGGGATTACAAATTTATTTAGCGCAACGGCGTTTGGATTACAAATGGACGTTTGCTTATTACTTTGTTGTGTGAATTAACACGTATTTGATTTGTTACAATAACAACCGTTACTCACAAGCCTCGAGATTCGTGTGTTTGATTCAAAATGGTTCACACTCAGACAGAATAGTCAATACATTGGAAAATGACATGAAGTTATATAGACAATTCAGTGTTGCTGTTTTTAATATTTAGTCTTAGACATTTGTCACCATTTAACTTTACCTGAATCTTCTGTTTGAAAAATCACTGTAGAGCAGCATAGGCAAACTAAGGCCCGGGGGCTGAATGCGGCCCCCTGGGCCCTTACCTCAGGCCCTTCATTTTTCCTGTCCTCTCAGCATAAGGACATGGTGGCCCACCAAATCCTTATGCAGAAAGGGCCGGGAGGAAGGTATGCAGCAACTGAGAGCCCTTTGGAGGGCTCTCAGCCACCATGTATCTTGTCCTCCTGTTAGCACTGTCTCCAATTGATTAATTTGAGCACCTTGGAAATCATGGACAGGTCTTGATAAAGCCTTAGTGAAACAGGGTGGCCACACACAAGTCGCCCATCGACCCGTGTTCCGGATACAGCGTGAGCGTTCTAGCTGCAAAACACTATCTCACTTGAACTGTTTTCAGTGAGTCCAACCCGTGATCCTGGGAAGATACTATGGATTTATTTGAATGCTACGGTGGATTTATTTGAATACCATGGACTACTCTGCTATATCAGACTTTATATTACTAAGAGACTGTTGCTATTATGGACTTTATTTGCATGTGTATGTGAACACCTGAACCATTTGAATTTGTTTCACTGTAACAGTTCTCTGTATGTACTGTATGTTGTAAATGTAACATTGAGTACTTACTATTTTTGATGATATATTTAGATAAAACAGATTTGAGAATTTATTTGAGTGTTTTTCATCAGCCATGATATGATATAGTTTGGGTTCTGAAATATTTCAATATATATATATATATATATATATATATATATATATATATAGACACACACACACACATACACACTCCTTCTGTTGTTGTTAGTTTAGAACTGGCAGCTTCCCTGTGTTTGTAGATAAGAACGGGGCAAGCAGCCCCGTCCTTATGCTGGGAGGACAGCCCAAAGAAGGCATGCAGCAGTTGCGAGCCCTCTAGAGTGCTGTCTTGTCCTTCTCCCAGCATAATTCCGAGGAGACAGCCCAAAGTTTAGTTATTAAATAAGTAAATAAATAAATAAGGTTTGGGGGAGAAAAATCAGGACAGTCACTGCATATCTCGTTTTCCTTCCAGCATAAGAATGGGGTGAGCAGCAACCTGAGGATTCCCCAGGCCCTCTCCCAAGTCCTCCCCCCACTTCATGCTCAACTGCCCCCCTGGACTGGCCCAGCTCTCCTGGCTTGGGCCCACAATGTGGCCCCAAGGCAAAAAAAAAGTTTGCCCATGCCTGCTGTAGAGGAAATACACAAACATCCAAAGGATGCAATGATCTTGCATGGGCATTGAAATTTGATTATTCAAGCATTCATTACCAAAAAAAAGAAATCTATCTATCCAAATAGGGAATATAACATAACTATGGCCTATGTCTCATGAGCATTGTCTAGAGCAGTGTTTCCCAACAACTGTGCCGCGGCACACTAGTGTGCCATGAGTGATCACCTGGTGTGCCGCGGGACAACCTCTCTTCCCCCCTTTCCCCCCCCCCCTTCTGCCGAACTCCTGCTGCTGCTGCTGCTGCTTGCGGGGGGAGGAAGAGGAGGAAGGGCCGGGCGGCGGTGGCAAAGAAGGGGCTGTTTTCGTGTTTATGTGTACCAACTATTACTACATTTGGCATTGGCTGGACGTGATAGCCTTTTTAGTGACTGTGTAACAACTCTTCACCAGTTATACACGAGGGACTCGTCTAATGCCCACCTGGAATGATACAGGAGCATATGTATTGAAGGTGGAAGCCTCATTATTGTTCCATGAGGTGTACATAAGAACATAAGAACATAAGAAGAGCCATGCTGAATCGGACCTCAGCCCATCTAGTCCAGCATTCTGTGTCACACAGTGGCCCACTAGTTGTACACAGGGATCTCTAGCAGAAAGGAGGGCAAAACCCTCACCTGCTCCCGACCCCCCACAACCAGTACCCGGGGAAAATCCTGCCTGCCTCCATCAACACAGAGGTGGCACTTGGATGTCCATTTCAGTAACTACTGATTCCCTTGGTATCCATGAATCTGTCTAATCCTGCCTTGAAGCTGTCCAGGCTGACAGCTGTCACAACCTCCTCTGGAAGTGAGTTCCATAACCCAATGACCCTCTGGGTGAAGAAATATTTCCCTTTATTAGTCCTAACTTTCCTACCTTGAGCTTCAGGAGTGCCCCTAGTCCTAGTGTTGGGTGACAGAGAAAATATTTTTTCTTTATTCACCTTTTCTATCCCATGCATGATTTTATACACTTCGATCAAGTCACCTCTTAAACGCTGTCTTTCAAGGCTGAAAAGACCAAGGCGTTGCAACCTGATTTCATAAGGGAGCTGCTCCATCCCTTGGATCATTTTTGTTGCCCTTCTTTGTACCTTTTCCAGTTCCGTTATATCCTTCTTGAGGTGCGGTGACCAGAATTGTACACAGTACTCCAGATGTGGCCTCACCATAGATTTGTAGAGAGGCAATACAACATTTGCCGACCTATTTTCGATTCCCTTCCTGATCATGCCAAGCATAGAATTTGCTTTTTTCACTGGGTTGACATCTTCATTGAGCTGTCCACCAAGACCCCAAGATCCCTTTCCTGGTTTGTCTCAGAAAGCTTTGATCCCATCATTTGATAAGTGTATTTGGGGTTCTTTGCCCCAATGTGCATGACTTTACACTTGTTTAGGTTAAAATGCATTTGCCACTTTGTTGCCCATTCACTCAATTTCGAGAGATCTTTCTGGAGCTCTTTGCAGTCAGTTTCATTTTTAACTACCCTGAAAAGTTTAGTGTCATCTGCAAACTTTGCTACCTCACAATTTACTTCTACATCCAGATCATTTATGAATAAATTAAAAAGTAACGGTCCTAAAACTGAACCTTGGGGTACGCCACTTCTCACCTCTTTCCATCCAGAGAAGTATCCATTTATTACCACCCTTTGTTTCCTACAGTTTAGCCAGGTTCCAATCCAGGACAAGACCTGTCCCCTGATTCCATGGCTGAAGAGCTTATTTAGGAGCCTTTGGTGAGGGACTTTGTCAAAAGCCTTTTGAAAGTCAAGGTAAACAATATCAATTGGGTCCCCTTTATCTATGTGTTTATTTACACCCTCAAAGAATTCTATCAAGTTAGTAAGACATGATTTGCCTTTGCAGAAACCATGTTGATTTTCCTTCAGCAATGCCTGTTCTTCTATGTGCTTGGTAATTTTTTCTTTAATAATGGTTTCCATCACTTTGCCTGGAACTGAGGTTAGACTAACTGGCCTATAATTTTCTGGATCACCCCTGGATCCTTTCTTGAAGATCGGAGTTACATTTGCTTCCCTCCAGTCCTCGGGTACAGTGCCTGATCTTAGAGAAAGGTTATATATTTTGGCTAGAAGTTCAGCAATTTCACACTTGAGTTCCTTAAGAACTCTGGGGTGGGTGCCATCTGGCCCTGGTGATTTGTTGACATTTAGTTTAGTAAGGCATGTGAGAACATCTTCCTTGTTTATCTCTATCTGGTTTAATTCATTTAATTCCCTCCCTGAAAAAACTGACTCAGCTGCAGGCATATATTGTCTGTCCTCCTGTGTGAAAACGGAGGCAAAGAAGTCATTTAGCCGCTCAGCAATCTCCTTGTCTTCACTTATTGTCCCTTTCTTACCATTTTCGTCAAGTGGCCCAACTGCTTTTCTAGGTGTACTGATGCATAAGAACAGTACTAGTGGACTGCTTTGAAGCTATATGGACACATTTTTTCTAAACACAGAGAGAGACTGGCAGCTGTTGAGCAAGGCCTTCGTGTGTGTCTTTCTGCCATTCCTGCCAGGATATCTATGTTGTGTCCATCGAAACAGGCCCAGGTTTCACACGGAGTGTATAAATACATTAAAAACATATTAACTATATGTATTACTGTGGTAGAGTGTCATTTTGTGTCATTTTGGTTGGTGGTGTGCCCCAGGATTTTGTAAATGTAAAAAGTGTGCCGCGGCTAAAAAAAAGGTTGGGAAACACTGGTCTAGAGCAGGGCTGCTCATTAAGTCGATCGCGATCGACCAGTTGTGCTACTTTTGTCTATATCAGAATCTATTTTGTTGTTCAGCAGAATCTTGGTTTGGTCAGTGAGATGCTACTAGATTAATAAAGGTAACGGTTTCTCCTGACATTAAGTCTAGTTGTGTCCAACTCTGGGGGCTAGTATTCATCTCCATTTCTAAGCCAATGAGCCAGCGTTGTCCGTAGACACCTCCAAGGTCATGTGGTTTGCATGACTGCATGGAGTGCTGTTACCTTCCTGCACTCACATTCGCATGTTTTCGAACTGCTAGGTTGACAGAAGCTGGGGCTAACAGTAAGAACTCACCCTGCTCTCCAGATTCGAACCGCCGACCTTTCAGTCAGCAAGTTCAGCAGCTCAGCGGTTTAACCCCTGTGCCACCAGGGGGTAGTCGATTAGGAATGGGGAAACTAAGCCTTTCCAGATATTATTGGACTACTCAAACTTTGCTACAAGTCTGAGAATGATAGGAGTCCAGCAAGATTTGCAATTATCTCAGTCTTGTACTTCTTGTTCCAGAAGGGAAGAGCAAAAATATTCCATAATCTCAGGAAAAACGTGTGACCCAGAGGGTTTCACTCAGCCAAGGGTATGGGGCTGTGAGACCCACAAAGTCAGGATGGCCTATAGCTACAACACTTCTGTTTTCTGTCCCCAGCTTCTCCTTGGTTGACAGAATAAACAATCCCTTGGCTATGCTAAAGCATCCTGTGCCTGTACTCCAGGGAAGATACGTGCTGACCACCACTGGGATGGCGTTACTATATGTGCAAGCAGGCTGTGTCGTCATATTCAGAGAAATACTGGAAAGGAATCCAGCAGTGTTCTTATGTCCTGAGTTGGGAGGAAGGATTTCCTATACATTTTTTCTCCTACACAGCAGGCACATAACATGCAAAACAGCAGGTAGCTCTTTCCAGCTTCTAGTTCTGTATGTACAATGGGTCACGTTAAAATCCAAAGGCTCTGTTCAAACAATTCCAGCTTGTATTATACATTGTGCTAGAGAGAAGATATTTTTGGAGCAATGAATGGGAGCGGAGAAAAAGGTACAAATGCCAAGGATGAACTTTTAGGGGGAGGAATTACACTCACTGAGATATATATATATATATATATATATATATATATATATATATATATAATCTCCAAAGTTTGTTTGTTGAGCAACTTCTCAGAAACTGGATTGGCAGTTTTCCAACATTAATTTCTGGGTATTGCAGGAAAAGCAACACATCCTATTGAATCAAAGAAAGAGACTCATCAAAGGAAGTCGAGGCACAAGGGATTCAAGCTTGGCTGCCTCTGAAAGTTTACTCGGAAATTCAGAGGAAAATGAAAGACACCTCAGCAAAGGCAACCCAAAAGCAAAATGCTGAACTACTACAGCTCAGGCACAAAGAGTGGGAAGAAAAGACATTGGTGTGAAATGTGTGGCATAACACTTTCTATTCTTATGGAAGAACAGCTCAAGATGCAGAAGCATACAGACCTTTGATAAGACACTAAACATCTTGCAGTACGATCACTTTGAGGACAAATAAATCGAAACTTAATGCAGACAAGATGGAGATGCCCCTGGTTGGGCCAAAGGTGCCCCTGCTCAGTCAAAAGTCACACAAGGGAATAAGAATTCAGCTTCTTCTGGCTGAAGATACAAGTCTTTGGCATTACTTAGTGAACGAAGATTCTTAGGAAGGACTCATCCCACGCTTTCTACAAGCGTGCTGATGACTAAGGAGGTTGGATGTGTCCTTCGAGCCTGCGCAATGGATTTTTCTGGTGGAATGCAGCATGCACAGAACTGGCCCCAGTCTTTAAACCAAAGATTCGTCTGCCAGGGCCTAGCAAGCTTAGGACGGTGGCAGCGAGGTCCTCAGATTGTAGGTTTGGTTTGAGTTTCCTTCTCTTAGATCAGGGCTGTCCAACTTCTACCGAACCAGGGGCCTGATTTCCGGTCACTGATGACCTGGGGGGCCAAAGGGTCTGCCCCTGCCCCCGCCCCCGGCTCCGCCCCCGCTCTGCCCCCACTCTGGCTCCGCCCCCTCCCCGGCTCCAATTTAATTACAATTCCTAGTTGCATTATTAATTATAAAATAACTAAATAAAACAATGGAACTGAATGATTATGGATGCAAGCATGGAACACAGAATGAGGCCCAAACACACCATTAATTATTATTTATTTTATTTCATTGCATATTTATGCCCCACATGTCTGCCATCCTCTCCTCCCCCCTTATTTAAATGCAATATTAAATACATTCCGTCCCATCCTCCCCTCTCCTTATTTTAATGCAATATTAAATACATTCCGTCCCATCCTCCCCTCTCCTTATTTAAATGCAATATTAAATACATTCAGTCCCATCCTCCCCTCTCCTTATTTAAATGCAATATTAAATACATTCAGTCCCATCCTCCCCTCTCCTTATTTTAATGCAATATTAAATACATTCAGTCCCATCCTCCCCTCTCCTTATATTAATTCAATATTAGATATATTCAATTCATCCTCCCCTCTCCCCTTATTGTAATGTATCCCATCTCCCCTTATTTCATCTTTAAATATATTTAATTTTATATATTTAATACATGAGGGGAGATGGGGGGAGGGAATACTTGAGGAGCCCCCTGCTTCGGCCTACCTTTTCCAAACGCGCTGGATGCAGGAGTACCCGGGACGATGAGAGAGGTGACGATCGACTGACTCGAAGAAGGTCCTAATCGCGTCTGTGGGCCTCAGTGATCCAGGAGTACAGTAGCCAAAGAGTATCGCGACAATACGCTATCCACACGGGATTTCGCTGCATTGACAGCGAAATCCCATGAGGATAGCGTATTCTCGCGATACTTGCGCCAAACCCGGAAGTAGGTTTTTATTTTTTATTAATTATATTTTTATTAAATAACGTAGGGGGCAGCGGGGAAGGGGCTGGGGGCCGTATACGGCCCGCGGGCCATCAGTTGAACGGCCCTGTCTTAGCTGGTTGACCTTACAGGGTTAAATGAGCACCATCTGCCCAGGTTTGAAATCAGAGTTTTCCTTCTCTTAGGGTGGTTGCCAAAAGGCTAAAGAGCCCAACCTGCCCGTTGACGCTCTTTGTCAGATCCTTCAGTTGTGACCTGTCTGGCATGGGAGGCCCTACCGGTGGCTATTATGCCACCGCCAGCATAGCTCTCAGCTCCATTAGGGTACGTAAGTCTCTCCCCCACAACAAGGGAGTGCCAACAGAGAGGAAAAAGTGCATCTATGGGTTAGTGAAATGGCACTTTTGATTGTTGTTGTTATTGTATCCCTTCATCATCATGTCATTTCTGACATGATGGCCCTAAGATGAACCTATCATGAGGTTTTCTGAGAATGAGAGTGTGTGACTTGTCCAGGATCATCGAGTGGCTTTCCATCATCATTCCTGATCTCAGAGTTTTCCTTCTCCTAGGATGGTTGCCAAAAGGCTAGAGAGCCCATCCTGCCCGTTGATGCTCTTTGTCAGATCCTTCAGTTATGACCTGTCTGGCATAGGAGGCCCTACTGGTGGCTATTATGCCACCGCCAGCATAGCTCACAACTTCATTAGGGTACGCAAGCCTCTCCCACGCAACAAGGGGGCGCCAACGGAGAGGACAGCCTGGGTATGCTCCCGGATTTAAATTTTTCATTATTATTTTGTTATTGGCAATTTTTATGACAGAACCAATTAGAAACAGCCATTTATAATGAAATTTTGAAAGTTTAGTTAGAGTTCTGAAATTTTTATCACCAGAACTTTAGAAACACTGTAGAAGCAAAGCACCAGCACCCACTAGTTTTGTAAGTACTTTAGAACCATGGATTGCTATGCCTAAAAGGTGCCCCTTTGAAAATTCCAATAATGGTCTTGAAATGCCTGGGACCACAGCGGTTTCATATCCTCTCTGAGTTTGTTCACACAAAACAATCTCTGCAGTCAGTCAATTTGCTTCTATATCAGTACTCCCTCTTTCCTTTTCATCTGCAAACTCCATTTTCCACCTTTGGTTCCCAAAGCAACTCCATATTGCTGTTTCTGATTTTAATGCATGCAAAAAAAGTTTGTAAAGGCAAATGTTCTCAACCTTATTTTACGAGGGTGGGTCAATAAGTCTGTGACTTTTGAATAAAACACAGGTTTTTGAATTAAAAAATCATTTTATTTTTCAACGTCGTCTCCTTTGAGCTCTATACATTTTGTCCAACGTGTCTCCAATTTTTTTATCCTTTCCAAAAAATAAGATTTGTCGAGGTCATCAAAATAGGTATTTGTTTGTGAGATGATTTCATCGTTGGAGTCAAATATCTTTCCACCGAGCCATTTCTTCAGGTTTGGAAACAAGAAGTAGTCACTCGGGGCTAAATCCGGAGAATAGGGCGGATGAGGGAGCAATTCATATCCCAATTCATGGATTGTTGCCATGGAAACTGCACATGTGTGCACCCTTGCATTGTCCTGGTGCAAAAGAACTTTTTTCTTGACCAAATGTGGTCGGGTTTTTTTTTCAAATCCTCATTAAATCGACCCAATAAGTTGGCATAATATTCGCCATTGATTGTTTTACCCTTTTGAAAGTAGTCAATGTGGATTATACCGCATGCATCCCAAAAAACAGTCGCCATGACTTTATTGGCTGACGAACCCACCTTGGCCTTCTTTGGCACCGATTCACCCCGAGAAACCCACTGTTTTACTGCTGTTTGGTCTCTGGTGTGTTGTGGTGGATCCACGTTTCGTCCACGGTTACGAAATGGTGCCAAAACCCGTTCATATTGCAGTTGAACAAAGCCAAACACTCCTGCGAAATTGTCACACGATTGCGTTTGTGGTCGATTGTGAGCAAACGCGGCACCCATCCTGCAGAAAGCTTTCTCATACCCAAGTGATCATTTAAAATTGAAACCACTGAGCCATGTGAGATGCCTATGGCTTCCACAATCTCTCGCACTTTCAATCTCCGATCGGCCAACAACATATCGTGAATTTTTTCTATTGTTTCGGGTGTAGAGACCTCAACTGGGCGTCCAGAATGATCAGCACCCTCCGTGCTTGTACGGCCACAGCAAAATTCAGTAAAACACTTTTTTACCATTGAAATTGATGGTGCAGAGTCCCCATAGTATTTATCAAGCTTAGCCTTGCTTTGAGTGATGGTTTTTTTCCGCAAAAAAAATGCTTATTGAGCACACGAAATTTACTTTTTCCCATTTTTTCCTCAAATGACGTGGTAGTCTGCTATCAGTAGGCAGGATTTCCCTGGGTACTGGTTGTGGGGGGTCGGGAGCAGGTGAGGGTTTTGCCCTCCCTTCTGCTCGAGATCCCCGTGTACAACTGGTGGGCCACTGTGTGATACAGAATGCTGGACTAGATGGGCTGAGGTCCGATTCAGCATGGCTCTTCTTATGTTCTTATCAGTGGCTGTCAAACACAAACTAAAAGACATAGCTTGTTCAAATTTTGACCATATGGGCCATCCACTCCACCCTCTACCGTGCAGTAAAAAGCACAATTGAAGACTCCACTCCCCTATATGTATTTTTTCTCCTTCCTTTCTCCCCCCCCCTCCCCTTTCCTTTTTGCAGTGAGATTGGAACTAAGTAACACATTATCAGTTTCCTACAGAATTTCTGAAAGTAGACCTCATTCATTATGAAGCGTGACTTATGGAAACATTCTGTACGTAACACTTTTCTCAGCCATACCCCCTGCTGTGATGTGATTCACACCTTTATTTTCCCCCTCTGCATACAATTTGGGGATGTTTACAAAAGCCTGCTCTAATGTTCTCTCTCTCTCTCTCTCATACACACACATACAACATGAATCTCCACTCTGCAAGAAAAAAATGAATTGCATCACACACAATACATTAACTCATTTCCTTTTACAGTGACACAGCTGGCACCATTTTCACCATTCCAGAATACATATTAAAGGCATATATAAAAAGGAAAAGAATGAGACAGACTCCAGACCTCTGGACGCATTTTGCAATGTAGCTTTTAATGGCTTTGTCGACCCAGATTCCAGTTTTTCTCCAGTGGAATCTTTGATGCAAATGTGGATGGGAAGAAAGCCTGAGGTGGAGCCCTAAAATGTTTATGAGGCTGCTGAGTAATAATGCCTATGAATAATTTACACGTTATGCAGGGCAAATCCTATTAGTAACCCTGCTTTAAAATTCTGCCTAATGGAGCATCCTATGTAACACAAAAACTTGTATCCTCAGTCTTTATTATTATTTTTTAAAAAATAGTTTTTATTAAATTTTCAATGTAACAACGAAAGAAATGAAAATAAAGTAAATACAGAATTAACGAAGAGTTTACAACTTACTAACATCTGTCCATCTAATTAATCCCTCTGAAGAAGATGGTATCTATAAAAAAACAAAGAAAGATATCACAATAAGAGATGGTGGAGGGGTAAGGGGAGTGGGTGGATAGGGCGCACTAAGGGACTATAAAGGAAAGGGGTACATATAGTAAAGAATAATGAAAAGTGTTCCAAAGATTACGGAAGGTGGGGGCATAATTTATTTACTTATTTATTCATTTATTTATATTCTGCTCTTCTCACCCTAAAGGGGACTCAGAGCGGATTACAGGTACACACATACACACATATAGGCAAACATATAGACGAACAGAGGCAAACTCTGGCCACCAGGGGGAGCTGACACACTCCTCATCTCTCAGCATTCCAGTGTCCCTTGTTGTTCCTTCCGTGTTCCTGGAGTTCTTTAATGGCCTCATAATTCAGTCAAAATTTGCCTCCCCACTTAATGTGGTACTTTAATCTCCTAATTGACAGATGCAACTGTCTTTCGGGCTGTAAAGGTCGACAGCAGGCTACACTTAAAGGTCGAGCATCCACCTCAACCCGGGCAGGCCTCAAACTCATGCCCTACTGGTCAGAGAAATCTTATGCAGCTGACACTTAGCTAGCTGCGCCACATTCCCACATTCATATCTATCTAAGAATCATTCCAGTCTCGCTTATTTAGCACATTCTTCCTGTTCCCTTCTTATGTTCATTCTTCATAGCTACTTTTCCATCTCCTGTATTATAAATATAAAAAGAAAAGAAGACAAAAAGATCACTTCGGTCCGAAAGCACTAACCTGTTAGCCATTCTATCGGTGAAGTCAGCCAAATTAACAGCAACTCGTAGGAGGGCGTTCTCCGTGATTGCGCCCACGTTGTGGAACACCCTCCCAGCTGAGACGCGCGCCATCCGAGATCTGTTGCCTTTCAGGCGGGCGTGCAAGACCTATCTTTTCCAACAGGCCTTCAGCCTATAGGTCCTACCACCGCATAGCCCGCCAACTCTGTAATATGCTGTACTTGTTCTTACACTGCTGTGCCTTGTTCTCGGCACATTAGGTTTTAATCTACCTGTTTAGATTGTGTGTTCATTTAATGTGTTTTTAACCTGCTTTTAATGTGTTGTTTTGTATATGCTTGTGTGAGCCGCCCCGAGCCTTCCGGGAGTGGCGGCGCAGAAATCTAATAAATAAATAAATAAATAAACAAAAAGAGATAAGAATCTGTATTCCTCCTAATATGTTTTTAAGTCCACATTAAATTCTAGCTTATAGTAATCTTTTACTTTTGTCCAATCACTTCTTTTTATATTTTCCATGTCCCTACTCCTCAATGATTCAGTCTGCCAATCCATCTGTATCACCTCCAATACCTTTAATACCCACTCATCTCTTGTAGGAGCTTTATTAGATTTCCAATATTTTGCATATAATATTTCTGCAGCTGTTGTTGATGTTATGAAATTTTTCCTATCCATTTTCGAGGTTATGAGATCCATTACTCCCAATAAGAATAAATCTGGCTTCCTTCCACACACACTAATTTAATATTTTCTCCATCACTCTATGTCAGTGTTTCCCAACTAGTGTGCCGTGAGCGATCATCAGGTGTGCCGTGGAAAATTGGAACCTCCAATACCCTTTCTTCCCCCTCCTGCCGAGCACTTTTTCTTCTCCACTCGGGCTCCCTTCTTCCCAGCCTCGCTCTGCTCGCTTTGCCATGCAGGCGCTATGGCACGGACCCGCCCCACATCTTCCTACCTCCCCCCTCCCCTCCTGATCACGCTCACGCTGCCCCCTCAGATCAAAATGGCAGCAGAAGCAGCAGCGTGAGCAAAGCGAGGCAAAGCGAGCAGAGTGAGGCTGGGAAGAAGGGAGTCCAAGTGGAGAAGAAAAAGTAAGTGTTCGGCAGGAGGGGGAAGAAAAGGCGCGAAGGGAAAGGGGGAGGAAGAGGTCTCTGTCGAAAGCTGGCATGGGCAAACTTCGACCTTCCAGGTGTTTTGGACTCCAACTCCCACCATTCCTAGCATCCTCAGGGCTCAGGCCCTTTTCCTTTCCCCCCTCAGCCACTTAAGCAGGAAAGGGCCTCAGGCTGTTAGGAATGGTGGGAGTTGAAGTCCAAAGCACCCAGAGGGCTGATATTTTCCCATGCCTGTTTTAGAGGGACCTTAAAGTGGTGAGCCTCCTTCCAACATTGTGATTCTGGATAGAAAACAAACAACAACATAACATAACATTGTTTGAGTCCACAGTGCTCTCTGGGTGTAGGTGAACTACAACTTCCAAACTCAAGGTCAATTCCCAAGCAAACCTTTTCAGTACTTTTTGTTGGTAATGAGAGTTCAATATGCCAAGTTTGGTTCAATTCCATTGTTGCAAGGCTGCATGAAACACCATTGAGAATCAGGGACATGGAAAATATAAAAAGAAGCAATTGGACAAAAGTAAAACACCATTATCTTCCCGCAGAAGCAGCTATCGAGCTACTCACATTTGCATGTTTGCGAACTGCTAGGTTGGCAAAAGCTGATCCTAACAGCAAGAGCTCACCTTGCTCCCCGGATTCCAACCACCAACTTTTCAGTCAACAAGTTCAGCAGCTCTGCGGTCTAAACCACTGCGCCACCAGGGGGCTGGAGACTTTATAAAAGAGATGGCTAAAGACCTTATAAAACTGCAAAATCCATAGCATTGAACCATGGCAATGAAAGTTATGTCAAATTGCATTTATTTATTTATTTATCCCAACCCGGGCAGGCCTCGAACTCATGACCTTCTGGTCAGTAGAGATCATATGCAGCTGACTCCCAGCCAGCTGCACCACATTCCCGGTATTAATTCTACAGTCTGGATGCACCTGAAATGACCCTTTACCCACTCCCAGGACATTCCTCTCTTTTTAGTTTGCTGGGCAATGTTAAATTACAATGATACCTGATAATCTTTTCCCTCTTCTTTGTCCATGCAAGTTTGGCCTTGATTTTTGTCAAGATAAAACAGTCTCGCCTAACAACATAATGTGATTGCAAACATTTCCTTGTTTTGAATCTCCAACTGAAGGTTAATCATTGCCGCAGATCCCCTGTCACATGAGTTATAAAGTTTATAACCCTAAGAGACATCAGGACAATGGCAAGAGTAAAGGGATCAACTGACCTCTCACAGCCTGTGCTGCTTCAATGATGGCAAACTCCTTTGGCAAATGAGAATGCCAAGTGAAGTCTGAGGTAGGAAGCAAAAGGTACATATACACTCTAGAACAGTGTTTCCCAACCAGTGTGCCGTGAGCGATCATCAGGTGTGCCGTGGGAAATTGGAACCTCCAATACCCTTTCTTCCCCCTCCTGCCGAACACTTTTTCTTCTCCATTCGGGCTCCCTTCTTCCCAGCCTCACTCTGCTTGCTTTGCCTCGCTTTGTTCTGGGGCGAGTCTGTGCATCCTCCGGCCCTTTTCCTTTCCCCCCTCAGCCACTTAAGCAGGAAAGGGCCTCAGGCTGTTAGGAATGGTGGGAGTTGAAGTCCAAAGCACCCAGAGGGCTGAAGTTTTCCCATGCCTGTTTTAGGGACCTTAAAGTGGTGCGCCTCCTTCCAACATTGTGATTCTGAATAGAAAACAAACAACAACATAACATAACATTGTTTGAGTCCACGGTGCTCTCTGGGTGTAGGTGAGCTACAACTTCCAAACTCAAAGTTAATTCCCAAGCAAACCCTTTCAGTACTTTCTGTTGGTAATGAGAGTTCAGAATGCCAAGTTTGGTTCAATTCCATTGTTGCAAGAGTTCAGGATGCTCTTTGATTGTGTGTTAACTATAAATCCCAGAAACTGTAACTCCCAAATGTCAAGGTCTATTTTCCCCAAACTCCGTCTGTGTTCACATTTGGGCATATTGAGTATTCATGCCAAGTTTGGTCCTGATCCAACATTGTTTGAGTCCACAGTGCTCTCTGGATATAGGTGAACTACAACTTCAAAACTCAAGGTCAATGCCCACCAAACTCTTATAGTATTTTCTCTTGGTTATGGGAGTTCTGTGTGGGAAGTTTGTGTCTTTCTGCCATTCCTGCCAGGATATCTATGTTGTGTTCATCGAAACAGGCCCAGGTTTCACACTGAGTGTATAAATACATTTTAAAACATATTAACTATATCTACTACTGTGTTAGAGTGTCATTTTGTGTCATTTTGGTTGGTGGTGTGCCCCAGGAGTTTGTAAATGTAAAAAATGTGCTGCAGCTCAAAAAAGGTTGAAAAACACTGCTCTAGAATGAATGCAATATGACACCACCTTAACTGCCAAGGCTCAATGCTATGGAATCCTGGGATTTGCAGTTTGGTGAGGTACCAGCACTCTTTGGCAGAGAAGGCTCTACCTAGTAAAACTACAATTCCCACAATTCCAAAGCATTCAGCCTTGGCAGTTAAACAGCATTCATTCTACAGTGTAGGTACATCCAAAATCCCATCAGTTTTAATCCTAGTCCAGGGATGTGGAAGTGTGGTTCGTAGGGTGCAGGAAGCAGGAAGCAAAGGGTCAAGACTCAAGCAGCTCCATTATATAAAAATGGCAAAATCAAGGTTGGCTTTTGGGATTTTTTTAATTAAATAAAGCCAAATATGTTTGTGTGACTGCACTTTTCTTGGAAGTAATATGGACCAAATAGCATTTAGTTATCTAATGCAATGTCTAGTACTGTTGCTACTGTTCTAACAGTCACCTGTTATTCCTAATCACTACTTTTCAGGGTGTTCTTTTCTGCAACCTTGGAGGTATTTCCATAATTTATAAATATATTTAAAATAAAAAGTAAAAGTTTCACTTTATGGGAAACAAGTCAGTGCCCAAGACATTACTTTCAAAAAATATTTCTAGCTGTTTTCCACCCAGTAAAAGTATAACTAAGTTGGAGTAAGCTTGTGTTAGACAACTCTCACTTTCAGTTAGTTGTATAGTTATGTAGGAATAGCCAGCCATATCAAATGATGCAGGAGAAATATCAGATGGTTCAAATGCTGGCTCGTTTTGCTGCCTCATGTTGTTGAGATGTGCTCTGTTGTGGGCACTAATTACACAAGCCAGCAAGTATTTTTCATCATATATAGCTTTAGGTCATTCTTATAGAGTTTTTTTGTGCTGAATTCAGATCTGTGTTTTTTTTTTTCTATAACGTATAGTTTTGGTGACAAGACTAA
Source organism: Anolis apletophallus (assembly GCA_030556195.1). Taxonomy (NCBI): domain Eukaryota; kingdom Metazoa; phylum Chordata; class Lepidosauria; order Squamata; family Anolidae; genus Anolis; species Anolis apletophallus. Next base: position 194,001,879 of record JARBWK010000004.1, on the reverse strand, counting down.
TCAAATAATTCATGCGTTTATGTGCTGATATCAATAGAATCTAGTTGACACCAGTGTGTAAATGCATTAATTATTCAATTCACCTCATAGCAAATACATGTTGTGAAGACTCTCTACTTTATAACTTCTGCCACCAACCAAAATGGTATGGAACTGAGGTATTTTTGATCAGTTCTAATTGTAAAGATCTCCAATTCTGCCTCAAATTAATGGAGGTGTGTGTCACCAAATTGTAATGACGCAACACCTTTGTAAATCTGCTGCCACCAGTGAGTAATTCTTGACCACCCGATGTTTCTAAAGCTTGCAGCAAAAGAGGTTACTGAGAGAGATTTATGAATAAAGAACTTTAACAGTTTATTTGTTAACAAAGCTTAAAGCGTGGAGGTTTTAAGGTACACAGAGCTTAGTTAATTACAGTATCTTCTTAGAGGCACAGATCTTAAGGTTACTAAGTTTCTAAATGGGGTACAATGTTTGACTGTATTTCTCCAAACACTGACTCAACAATATTATAGATACTTTGCCCACTTATAGGCCTTTTATCTATCTTCTAGGTTAGCTTTTCAGCCTAACCTACAAACAGCGGTCTTTAAAGGCTTTCTAAACCCTAACTGCCTTTCTGCAGTATCAAAACACAGCCTTTATCCTGTTCTTCTCAGAACAGATAACAGCAGCCTCCCAAAACTGCCACCAGTCAGACTAACCACTACTGACTAACTGATGAATTTCAAATCTGGAAATTCTAAGGCTAGTGGTAGGCTCCGCCTCCTGTTGCTATGGCAACGGAACTTCTCAGAGGCCGGGCACTCTAATATCCTCCATTAACCCTTTGTGGTCTGTCTAACCATTTAATCATCTAACACAATACAAATGTAATCATACAAACCACACATTTAACAAAGAAAAGAAACAATCAACATAGCGACTTCATTACACATGTGATAGAGAAAAAATAGAAACAGATCTGAATTCAGCACGAAAAATGCTATAAGAATAATCTAAAATCTTATCAGATGAAAAATATTTGTTGGCTTGTGGTTAATTAATTAGATTCTATTGATATCAGTGCATAAATGCATTAATTATTTGATTAGCCTCATCGCAAAAACTATATGTGATAGAAAGAGAAAAATAAACACAGATCTGAACTCAGCACAGAAAGCTCTATGAGAATGATCTAAAATTATGTCTGATGAAAAATACTTGTTGGTTTGTGCTACATTAATATGATGTGAAATGTGCAGACTTTACAGTACCATTAATCATAGTTTAAAAAGTTGACATGATAGGGAAAATAGAGAGATATTATTCTTATTCTTGATGATTACAAAAAGTTTGGTTTTGTTGGCTTATGTTATCAACAATAAGATGGACTAGAAAAATATATTTTTCTATGAGCGGTTAGCTGCTTTTTTGTTCTTTGTGCAAGAAACAAAATTACGTTTCAAAAGTAACTTTCCAAGCTCTCCACTGTCTTCTAGTGCAGGAAACATACAGTGTAACTGTGTTGGCCATACAACAAAATACAAACGCCACACAAGACTGATACTTGTTTTGCCCAAGCAAAATATATTTTCAAGTTGGCTTCTCTCCTCAACCGCTGTTAAAATTTATTTTTTTCAGTTCTGCAACCTGGGATTTTCCAAAATTGCGTACACTTCTCCTTTGTGTGGGGGGTTGTACTCTTTTTGGCTATATAATAATTCAGGAAATGATTAGAATAATTAGAATGAGTCTCTTAGTTTCAAACTCTCTTAGAATGAGTTTGTAATTAGCATACTCAGAATAGGAACATTTTAGTATGCACCAGACATTTTCTATATATATAAATATACAATTTGTAATTTGCTTCAAAAACCTGCATGGTGCATTTTGTGCATTTCTGTTGGCCGTAATAACAGTAATGTTCTTTTATTGATTTTGTTCTTCTTAAATTTCTTGTGTCTATATGTAGGATCCACAAGTCACATCTCCTCTTTTAAAAAGGTTGCTAGTGGCAACGGGCCACACTGGACATTTGTGAACTGTAATTATGATTTCCTATAATGCCTCAACAAGACTCTAGATCTCAAGGAGATACTAGGGGTGTGTTTACAGTGTAGAATCAATATAGTCTGGCATTACTTTAACTGCCACAGTTCAACGCTTGGGTGTTCTTTTGGATTCCCCAGGTTTTGGTGGTGACCAGGGCACAGCGCTGCTGCAGGTGGGTCCGGCCCAGGCACTCGCGAGCCTCGGGTTGTTGTTGATTTATTTGGATATTACACCTGCGCTGATTGGTAAGTTGCGGTAGTTGTTGATTTTGCAGAAGAAACGCCAGGAGAGAAAGTGCTTATAGACTCAGAATTGGATATTACTGATCAACTGAGATGTATTGGGGCAGTTATGATTAGTTCAAAGAACATCATGTGCCTTAGAAGTGAGCCTTGATTTTGATGTGTGTTTGTTTACAAGTTAGTGTATGATATGATTTATTTTTAGTTTTGGGTCTGAGTGATGATTTATTTTTAGTGGGGGGGGTGGTAGAGGTTGGCTTAAAGGGGGCGTAATTCCAAAGTGTGGCCTAGGGCGCAAAAAGGTGTTAATCCAGGCCTGATTATAGTTGGCTAATATACTCACATAGCAGGTAGTTCAGCAGAAGACAGGTGGCTCGGGATTCCTTGAAACCTGGCATTGACCCTGGAGCTGCTTCTTTTTAGATGGGCAATGTGTTACATAAAGGGGGTGTAAGAAAGACAGAAGTGATTACAATGACATCCCAAAACAAGTCTGTTGCTAAGAGGGCAAGGAGAGGGAGAAGTAAAAGACTATCACTGGCCTGTCAAGATCGTGTGTGCAAATGATAGCTGACAACTGTACCCAAACCGAGCTGGGATAAAAGCAGACCTATCATGAGCCAAAACTTCAAAGCAAGAGCAGGCAAAGGACTGGGAGAAACATCTTCATTTCCCTCCTGTCCAAACTTGCCGATGGATTACTGGAGAAAGCTATAGCAACCTTGAAAGGAAAGGGTGATATGAGGGGTATTATAAGTAAATCAATGTTGCCGGTTCCATTAAAAAAACTCCTAAAGATGCTCAAGTGGCATGGCCTTCAATGATAAGCGTGGCATCCCAAATGACAGCTCCACATGCCGTGAGAAGCGACGCAGCATCCCATCTGTGCTTGAAGGGCAAGGGGGGAAAGGAATGCATGTAATAGAAATCTAATTCACCCATTTAGCCACGCTTCAAATGTTCGCAGTTCCATTGGTTCTGTTCGGATCACTACAGGAAAACAGATGACATTCAAATCAAAATGTGTGCATGCTCTTCCCCTGGGTAAAGAGAAAAACCTAAACATATTTTTTTTAAAAAATCAAAGAAGAGAGGGTTAAAAATCCCCAAGGCTTTGATTATATTCACATTTTCTGAAGAATAAGTCTCACTGAATCCAGTGCAAGTCAGTGACTTTTAATGGGTCAATAAGTTTGTGACGTTTTTAATGAAACACAATTTAAAAAATCATTTTATTTTTCAACGTCGTCTCCTTTGAGCTCTATACACTTTGTCCAATGTTTCTCCAATTTTTTTATCCCCTCCAAAAAATAAGATTTGTTGAGGTCATCAAAATAGGTATTTGTTTGTGAGATGATTTCATTGTTGGAGTCAAATCTCTTTCCGCCAAGCCATTTCTTCAGGTTTGGAAACAAGAAATAGTCACCCGGGACTAAATCCAGAGAATAGGATGGATGAGGGAGCAATTCGTATCCCAATTTATTTATTGTTGCCATGGCAACTGCAAATGTGTGCACCCTTGCATTGTCCTGGTGCAAAAGAACTTTTTTCTTGGCCAAATGCTTCCGTTTTCTTTTTCAAATCCTCATTAAATCGACCCAATAAGTTGGCATAATATTCGCCATTGATTGTTTTATCCTTTTGAAAGTAGTCAATGTGGATTATACCGCGTGCATCCCAAAAAATGGTCGCCATGACTATATTGGCTGACAAACCCACCTTGGCCTTCTTTGGCGCTGATTCACCCCGAGAAACCCACTGTTTTGACTGCTGTTTGGTCTTTGGTGTGTTGTGGTGGATCCACGTTTCGTCCACAGTTACAAAACGGTGGAAAAACTCGTCCATATTTTGGTTGAAAAATGCCAAACACTCCTGCGAAATTGTCACACGATTGCATTTGTGGTCGATTGTGAGCAAACGTGCCACCCATCTTGCGGAAAGCTTTCTCATACCCAATTGATCATTTAAAATGGAAACCACTGAGCCATGTGAGATGTTTATGGCTTCCACAATCTCTCGCTCTTTCAATCTCCGATCGGCCAACACCATATTGTGAATTTTTTCAATTGTTTCGGGTGTAGAGACCTCAACTGGGCGTCCAGAACGTTCAGCATCTTCTGTGCTTGTACGGCCACAACAAAATTCAGTAAACCACTTTTTACCATTGAAATGGATGGTGCAGAGTCCCCATCGTATTTATCAAGCTTAGCCTTGGTTTGAGTGATGGTTTTTTTCCACAAAAAAATAATGCTGAATGAGCACACAAAATTCACTTTTTTCCATTTTCTCTTCAAATCACACGGTAGTCTGCTATCAATGGCTGTCAAACACAAACTAAATGAAGCAGCTTGTTCAAATTTTGACAGGAGTCAACTGACAGGTGCCTGTTGACAGGAGCAGTGTTGCCCTTTCAGTTAAGAGGCGGGAAATTCAAAAAGTCACAGACTTATTGACCCGCCCTCGTATGTATGACTCTAGTGTATGTTTCCGTGATATAATGTCTCTAATGTGGGTATAGCACATTTATTATATAAATGGGTTCACGTCATGTGATGTATACCTCAAACAAAGAAACCATACAACGCAGAAACACAATACTTGCCAACAGAAATAGGCCTCAAGCAAGGTACGTTTGTAGCAAAGACACTTCCCCCAAAACCTAAAAGGCCCCCAAAACAACGAGTAAAAATAAAACTACATTTACCAGCATCCTCCGGGGCAGCCAAAGACTCACCCAGCCTCTACATTCTGAACAACATGATTGGCTGCCAATAAGGGCGGATTTGCATAACTGCTGCACTGGCCAGCCAACATGAAAATTCCGATCCATAATAAACTGCCAAAACAGAATAAGGAAAAGGCCTGAGCCAATCCCCAACACAAACACCCAAATCACTTCCAACCTAAAATTTACACCCCAAAAAATCACAGACCACGCCCAAAATTGACAGTAAGGCTTCATTAACTTGATTTTCCTAACTAGCCCTCACTTACTGGGAAGCTGTTTACGCTCTGAATTGACAGTAAGACTTCATTAACTTGATTCTCCCGACTAGGCTTCAGCTCATTGGACATTGTGTATGGCCTGAATTGACAGTAAGGCTTCATTAACTTGCTGTTCCTAACTAGGCCTCAGCTCATGGGACATTGTGTATGGCCTGAATTTATAGTAACCTACCTTGGCACACAGAGCCCCGACCATGCATGATGGGACTTGAAGTACCACTATGGAAAATGGGATTTGTAGTACTTCAAAACCCATCATTCCCCACAGACCACTGTGGCCCAGAACCAAGACCAATAAAGACCCAACTTGGCACACCATGCCCCCCATGACCCACACTCCATCCAACTGCAGTTTAGAGGAGGGCACACCGTGGATGATTGGACTTTCTCGCATCTCCTAAAAAGGGCACAGCAACGCGTGCCGGGTACAGCTAGTATAATATATAAGCATTTATCACCTTGCCACTTTTGAAGAATTTTCAAATAAGCATAGCAATGAATCAGAATTATATTTTTCAGGGACCTTCCACACAGCCACATAACCCAGAATATCAAGACAGAAAATCCCACAATATCTGTCATGAACGGGGTTATCTGAGTCCACACTGCCATATATTCCAGTTCAAAGCAGAGAATGTGGGATTTTATTCAGCTGTGTGGAAGGGGGCTCTATAGCCCATAATATGTTCTTATTTTTTTTTTAAATACTTAGATAACTCTGCCACCCCCTTGTTGGTTTCGAACTGAAGAGTCCAGCTAAAGCCCTAGCTAGTTTAGCCCATGGTGAGGAATGCTGGGAACTGCAGTTTAAGACCATCTGGAGATATGCAGAGTTTCAACCCAGAACTAAGGAGACACATGTTGTAGATTTTGTTTTTTAAATGAGTAATAAGTAACTTACATTTAATTTTTAACTAGTGGATACACAGACATAGATGAAATAAAACAATTTCTGTTGGGTCTGATGTGTATGCTAGATTTTAAAAGATGTGAGTCAGATCTGGCAAGAGATCCACTTCCTTGATTTGAAAGTAGGTGCTGTGTGTTTACCATATAAAGTAGGGTTAGTGATTATTCCAAATTAAGGGGAACTAGAGCCAATGTCACGTAGAGGTTTGAGCATTAAACTATTACTCTGAACTCCAGGGTTTAATAATAATGATAATGATAATATTACTTTGTTTATACCCCACCACCATCTCCCAGAAGAACTCAGGGTGGCTTACAAGGCACTCAAAGGTGCAACACATAAAATACAAAAAAATACAAAAGTAGTAACATAACATAGTAACAGCCAACAGAAATATCTCAGTTCATAAAACCCAGGGGCAGATTAAGCTGTTACGCCGATTACGTGCCCACATAAGGCGCCACGTACTCAGGGGCGCCAACATGGGTCGTCTTCGGCGCCCCCTCGCCCATTCCGCTGTCTTTCTCCTCTAGTGCTCAGAGAGAACTAGAAGCGTATGCTACCGGAGGAGAACGAGATGCGCTGGCTACGGCATCCCCGCGTCAGTCAAGCACAGGAGCCTGTCAGACAGCGCGCATGCACGCAGCCCCTTTCCTCCTCCAAACTTGAGCGCATGTGCACACCCCTCCCCTTGTATGTGCCCCCGACATGCACTGTGTGCAGGCCTACCGCCGGGAAGAGCAGAGCCGGGCGGGGCTTCCCCGTGGTCCCATGCGGCCTGCCCTGCCCACCTTCTTCAGCAGTGCCACCAGGAGCCCCCCAGAAGAGAGGACGCACTGGGAGGAAGAAGGTTGGTAGGATCCAGGTGGACCTCTGCCGGGAGAGTTCGCGCCGTGCCCGGGCCGCTGGGGAGGCAGGAGCGGGCTAGGCTGGCTGGCCCTTGGGGCCCCTCCCAACTCTAGAAGTCTAGCAGCATCAGTAATAAGAATAATGTACAATAATATATTAATTCCGAATATATAATAATATTATAATAATAATCCCTTCTTGGCATTAGTGGGTTAGACTGGATGGCCCTTGTAGCCCCTTCCAACTCTAGGAGTCTAATAATAGCAATAATAATGATTGCAATAATAACAATAACAATGTATAATAATATATTAATATATTAATTCCTACTTTGAATGGGGGCTGGACTAGATGTCCCTTGGGGGTCCCTAGCAACATAATAAGTATAGCAACATAATAATTATGTACAATAATATATTAATTCTGGTTGGGGGGGGGGGGCAAATACTGTTCGCTTACCATTTAAAATTACCTTTGTCCAGCCCTGATGAAACCCCTTGGTTAAAATCAATAAAATACAGCAATAGCTGTGGATATAAAACAACAATAGTCTATCTTAGTAGTGTAAAGTGCTTGGTGAAATCTGTGGGCCCTCATATATTTATTAAAGACGTCGCCGTCTAATTATGGTCGAAGGCTTGTCGAAACTACCATGTCTTCAGTTGTGTGCGGAAAGCTTGCAGAGTGTGGTGCAAGGGTTCAAATCCTTGCTTGGCTTTGAAACCCACCCAGAGATGGACCTTGGGCAAGTCACAATCTCTCAGCCTCAGAAGTAGGCATGGCAGTCAAATCTTACCCCAAAAAAGGGTTTACAATTATCATAGGTCGGCAATGTCTTGAAGACACACAACAATATGTATATGTTATTTATACCATTAATGGGGTTTGGGATAACCAGATTTGCTAGGGTAGACCCTCTTCTATTCCTGAACCAAACTTTTCGAAACAAAAGTCCCTGTTTGCAACAGTCAGCATTATGTGGCTCCTGAGCACAAGCACTTGAAAGGGGGGAAAGTCGGCTTCTCCCCTACAGTCTTTTTTGTATGTTTGCAACCTTTGGAGTTACCTGAAATTATTGATGATTTTTCATTGTGCATAGGTTGTGTTCTTTTGATTGCATAATAATAATAATAATAATAATAATAATAAATTAAACTTTATTTATACCCCGCCACCATCTCCCAGAAGGGACTTGGGGCGGCTTACATGAGGCTAAGCCCAACAACACATAGTAAAATAACACAACAGCAAATAAAACAATCACTATAACTTACAATAAGCAATAAACAACAACAACACAGTTTAAAAGCATTATGGCTGGGCCAGATGTAAATTATTAAAATCTATCTATCTATTACATATAATAAAAGTCAGTGTTTGCGGTGGTGCGGCCGAGCGACTGAGCGAGCGACGGGAGGAATATGTGCCAGCGTTTCGATTGGCTGCCATTGTGGGATTATTTGCATAACGGGTTCTAACTGGCCAGCCTCAGAACTCCAACATTCTACGGCCCCAGACAGAGGGGATTGGTTGCCACTGAAATTGAATTTGCATAACTGCCTCCAAAAGGCCAACCACATTCAAACATTCTAAAGTGACTCAGAGGGAAAGGGAAAGGCCTCAGGCAGTCAGCCACTGAGGCCCACAGCACTGACAGATCAGGACCAAACTTGGCAAACAGGCGACCAATGGCCCACTTCACTACCTGGTGTGGTTTAGGGCAGGAGGGGACACGAATGATGGGATTTGCAGTACCTTCACGTCATTCACTTCCCAAACAACACTAAAGCCCCTATAAATCACAAACCAGGCCCAAAATTGACAGAAAGGCTTCCTTTTGTAGATGGAAATGTGGTCATGAAGGTAGGCAGGTCCCAAACCGTTCAGGGCTTTGTAGGTAAGAACCTACACCTTGAATTGCAGTGTTTCTCAACCTTCCCAATGCCACGACCCCTTAATGCAGTTCCTCATGTTGTGGTGACCCCCAACCATAAAATCATTTTTGTTGCAGTTTCGTTGCTACTTCATAACTGTAATTTTGCTACTGTTGAGAATCATCATGTAAAATATCGGATGTATTTTCATTCACCGGACCACATTTGGCACAAATACCCGATACACCCAAGTTTGAATACTGGTGGCATTGTGGGGGACGGTTTTGTCATTTGGGAGGTGTAGTTGCTGGGATGTATTGTTCACCTACAATCAAAGAGCATTCTGAAATCCACCAACGATGGAGTTGCACCAAACTTGGCACACAGAACTCCCATGACCAACAGAAAATACCGGAAGGGTTTGATGGACATTGACCTTGAGTTTGGGAGTTGCAGTTCACCTACATCCAGAGAGCACTGTGGACTCAAACAATGGTGGATCTGGACCAAACTTGGCACGAATAGTCAAGATGCCCAAAGGTGAACACTGGTGTTTGGGGAAAATAGACCTTGGCATTTCGGAGTTGTAGTTGCTGGGATTTATAGTTCACCTACAATTATGGAGCATTTTGAACCCCACCGACGATAGAATTGGGCCAAACTTCCAATACAAAACCTCCATGACTAACAGAAAATAATGTGTTTTCTGATGGTCTTTGGTGACCCCTCTGACACCCCCTCGCAACCCCCATAGGGGTCCTGACCCCCAGGTTGAGAAACACTGTTGAACTGGGACCAGAAGATGAACGGCAGCCAATGGTTTGACCGCTCCCTGTAGGACGCTCCAGGTAGTATTCTAGCTGCCGCCCGCTGGACCAATTGAAACTTCCGGGCTGTCTTCAAGGGCAGCCCCACGTAGAGTGCATTACAGTAGTCCAATCTGGAGGTGACTAAGATGTGGACCACTGTAGCCAGATCTATGAGGATTCTCATAGACTAAGTTTGCTATTAGAATAACTAGGAAAGGGATATTTTAGTATGCACCAGATTTTTTAAAATATGCAATTTGGAATGAACAAGTTACATTTAAAGATTTTTTTAGGAATTGGTATCCTTTGGGGGGGGGGGTAATGTCAGCTGTGTTTATGGGGTGATACTGTAAAAGAGAAGAAATGCATGTAATAGAGGAGATTGTGGGCTAAGGCAGTGTTTCTCAACCAGTGTGCCATGGCACACTAGTGTGCAGTGAGCGATCATCAGATGTGCTGTGGGAAATTGGCACTCCCCCCTCCGAGCCGCCCCTCACAGGTTTCCAAGAAACAAATTGAGCCTCCGCTTGGAAATGTTTTGGTTTTTTAAACTATTTTACTGGATTTTTCGAGAGTTGCCCCCCCCAAAGGAACTGTTTATAACAGCTTCATGACATCCATAGTTAACTGGAAGCAAGTTTCACTCAGGTTGAAATTTCACAAAGGTCTGGAGAACAAGCTACTGTATATGAGGAGCGGCTTGAAGAGCTGGGCATGTTTAGCCTGAAGAAGAGAAGGCTGGGAGAAGACATGATAGCCATGTATAAATATGTGAGAGGAAGTCATATATATGTTGTGTTCATTGAAACAGGCCCAGGTTTCACACTGAGTGTATAAATACATTTAAAAACATATTAACTATATGTATTACTGTGTTAGAGTGTCATTTTGTGTCATTTTGGTTAGTGGTGTGCCCCAGGATTTTGTAAATGTAAAAAACATGCCACGGCTCAAAAAAGGTTGAAAAACACTGGGCTAAGGAATGTCTTCCGGCATCGATTCGATGGCTTGCTTTCTCTTGATTGCTCAACAGCAAGACTCAAGTTGCTGACACAAGCTGGCAATCATCGGCTGGCAATCTCCAGCAAATATGTCATGGCAATTTCCCCCTCCCCTGCGCTTTTTGCTGGTACAGGCATAGCTCCCTAACAGACAGCAGCTGTTGAGAGAACTTGTGACAAGTAAATTGAAACTATAAGGGAGACAATATTGTAGTCACATGCATTACCTAATTGGTACTTGATGTGCTCCCGGGGGATTTTATCGCATCCATTAGTCTTCACCTTGCTGAAACAAGGGGTTTCTCTCTCCACCTGCAATCCATACTCCCCGCTGGGAGCCAAAACTGCTTTCTACATGGAAAGGGAATGTGTAATGGGTTGTGAGCTAAGTCAACTCCTTTCGCATCACCCAGCTGTTTTATTTTGCCTGAATATTTTCTATCTTTCACAGCCGGACGTGCATTTCAGTTCTCCGCATCATCTCAGCTAATGAAGTCTATTCAATTTATTTTATTATGTTATGGTTGTTGCCTCCTTTGTCAGCGGGGCAGCGAAAAGGCTCTTTTAGACCACACTTGAATAAAGCTATCCAAGGCATACAGAGCCTATTGGGGGAAATAGGACCAAGCAAACGTGACAAGACCTTTAAAGTTTAGATAGTTTATACTTTTAACCACTAATAAATCCCTCTTTCTTTCTTAATTTAATGTCATTAATTTAATTTACATCATTTCTACCTCACTCTTCTCAACCCCCGAGGGGGGACTCAGAGCGGCCTAACAAAAGGCAACAATTCAATGCCGATACACAATATAAATACAATATAAAACCATAGACATTCAGCATTAAAATACAGTTACCATTAACACATATTACACATACACTTAAGTTAAAAACAGTGTTCCGTCCACAACATAAGCATTGAGCCATAACCATCAACTTGCCATTACAATGCCAATCCAAAGTGCTGCATTGTGCTAATGTGCAAAAACCTGGTCCCACAGCCATGATTTCACTTTTTTCCTGACTGCCAGGAGGGATGGGGTTGATCGTATGTCGCTTGGAAGCTTGGAAGCGCATTCCACAGACGGGGAGCCACCATCGAGAAGGCCCTGCCACCATTGAGAAGGCCCTATCTCTCGTCCCCACCAACCGCATTTGAGAAGCCGGCAGGAGCGAGAGCAGGGCCTCCCCGGAAGATCTTAAATTACGAGGTGGGACGTAGCGGTAGATACGTTCAGACAAGTAAGCTGGGCCAGAACCGTATAGAGCTTTAAAGGTCAAAACCAGCACTTTGAATTGAGCTCGGGAGTGGACAGGCAGCCAGTGTAGCTGACACAACAGGGGGATGGTATGCTCCCTGTATGTAGCTCCAGTTAGTAATCTGGCTGCCGCCCGTTGGACTAATTGTAATTTCCGAACTGTCTTCAAAGGCAGCCCCACGTAGAGTGCATTGCAGTAATCTATTCAGGATGTGACCAGAGCGTGGACGACCGTAGCCAGATCAGACTTCCCAATGTACAGGCGCAGCTGGCGCACGAGTCTTAACTGTGCAAAAGCTCCCCTGACCAGTGGCCACCGCCGAGGCAAGCTGGCTGAGGGTCAAGGCAACAACATTTGGAGGTGTTCTTTTACTTTTTCCATGTGTCTAACTTTCTACAGAGCATTAGTTTCAGTAGAAGCAACTAGTAACCTTGGTCTACTGCAGAAATATGTTAAAGGAAGAATCCTGTTTGTTTACTTCTGCTATAAAGCAAAGGTTGAAAGGGGAGACGAGGAAATGTTTTTTAACATCTTCTGGGCCTCATGTGATTGCTGTCACATGCTGTAAGCCGCCCCGAGTCCCCTTTGGGGAGATGGTGGCGGGTGTGGCACCCCCACGGGCTGGTTTTACATCTGTATTTTGTATTTGGTCGCCCTTTACCTGCATGGGCCTTTGCCCCATTGTTCTGCCATGTGGGCACTTATGGGCGGAGTTGTGTCTTGGCTCCAAACCTGATGTCACCGCCCTTGACTCCTCCTCTTCCAGAGGTCACCTGAGAGGCAGGACTTCCTCTCTGGCCTCATTCCAGAGACCACACGGGACATAGCAAGGTGGAATCTAAGCCATTGCTGCAACAAAGCTACTAAGCTTAACCTTCGCTCTCAACCAAGCCTGCAGTGCAAAGGAGGACCTGTCTTCAACATAGAAGCCCCTCAAGCCCCCCCCCCCCCGGCTACGTGCCTGCACTGGAGGATCTAAAAATGCCTACAGAAGTGTTGTTTGAAGGGTTCTACTAGAGCAGTGATTCTCAGCCTGTGGTCCATGAACCACCAGCGGTCTGCAAGAACAAAAAAATGGCCTGCAACTACACCATTACTACACCATCGCTTCAAAACCACTCAGCAATGAGAGCGGCTGGCCTTGTGAAATCCTCTTATAGTGCCGAGGCAGTGCGGATGTCAAAAGGGGAGAGGCTGAACTACCCACAAAAGATTACTACTACCACATCAGCTCTAGATTATTAAATATGGTTTTCTGTAGGCGAGCGGACAGCGACTACTGGATGGCATATGTTCTGTATCAGCAACTAGAGCTGATGTGGTATATTTGATGCAATTTTCTGAATAAGCACCCCAAATAACCAAACCAAATCTAAAGTTGACCAAACACTGATTTGTAACCCTTTTAGTACTAATGTTGGAGAGTGGTCCCTGGCCAAGAGGCTCCTGCTCAACGTGATCCCTGGTCAAAGTGGTCCATTGTCAAAAAAGGTTGGGAACGACTGTCCTAGATCCTGCAGTGCAACTGTGTGGCACTGTGTTAAACTGGAGGATCTAGAGCACTGATTCTCAAAGTGGGCGGTACAACCCCCTGGTGGGTGGCGAGGCGATCCAAGCGGGGCAGTGGGAGGCTATGGGGAATTTGAGGGGGGGGGGTGAACCCCTTTAAGGGGGTGGTGAATGATTGGCCATTTAGGAGGGGTCGCGCGGCCCTGTTCTTTGGCCCTGCCCCCTTCGCTTTGACCCCCACACGCAGTGCAATGCAAAGGCTGCAGTGCAAAGATCTCTGTGTCCTCCGGCGAAGCCTCCCCGCCACCACGGAATAAAGCATGGCCTTCCCCGGAGGAGGAGGCGGCGGAGGGAGAAGGAGAGCCCGGGGCTTCCACGGGGAGAGCAGGCCTCGCTTCTTTGTCCCCTCAGGCCACAGCTGCCTGTCCCCTCAGAGCCCTCTCCAGCGGAAGTCAGAGCTGAATTGATTGAAGGTACTGCAAATCCCATCATCCATTCTCCATACTCCCCCAAAATATGGTTGGGGGTCACCACAACATGAGGAACCTTATTTAGGGGTCACGGCATTAGAAAGGTTGAGAACCACTGCATTATATATATATATCTTTCTGTTTAATTGCTATTGAATTTTAAAAAAAATTAATTTCTAGGGGGGCAGTGAGTAATTTTTTTGCTGGAAAGGGGGCGGTAGGCCAAAAAAGTTTGGGAACCACTGTTCTAGAGAATTCTAGATATGACTTAAAATCTGTGAATACTCTTCCCAAAAGTGAAACCTGCAAATGTGTGGATGCTATTCTGTTTCCACTAACAAGGTGTATGTATGTACAGTAAGTAACATTGGTTGGAATCCTGTTGGAATCTTGTGTGTGTTTAATTTGCCTCTTGACTTATGACGGCCCATGAATTGCTTAGGCAAATAATATAGTCAGAGCTTGTTTTGCCAGTTCCTTCCTCTGAAATATACACAACACCTAGGATTCCTTGGTAGTCTCCCAACCAAGTAATAACAGGGCTGGCCCTGCTTAGCTTCAAGATGAGACAGGATGTGGTGCTTTTTAATGTACCATATTTATGTGAGGATTGGTAAATGTGAATAAGCAGAATAAGCAGAAGCTTAAATACCACAGTATTTAAACCAAGATAGATCCTGCAGTATAATAAAATGTCACTCGGGCTTGTTTAACAAGTAACAGTAATAGGGTTGCTACATTAATAAGGGACAGGTACCTAAAAATAGGGAATTTTTCACAAAAATAAGGGACACTTCATAAAAACTTGAAAATCATCAATTGATTTTCAAGTTTTTATGAAGTGTCCCTTATTTTTTTTTGAAAAAAAAAATCCCTATTTTTAGGTATCTGTCCCTTATTCTTTTATCAAAAAGTGGCAACCCTAAATGGTATCTTTAGTTCAAAAGTTCAAACAGGGTTACAATATATATATTTCAGTCTCTTTGAATTCGGGTAGAGAACAGAGGAATAAAATAGTCTTTTTAAATAGTCTTTGAAATAAGCCTCACGCCATAAAATGATTAGTCTTCAAGTTAGTTGGCAGCCAGCACTATCTCTTCACTGTCCAAAGAGAGAAAATGGCAAAATGACAGTTAGAACCGTTGGTCTCAGCAGCTAGCCAGAGGCAGCAGCCAATCAGAATCCTGGCTCCTAGCCTGCTCAGCCAATGAGCTACTGACACATGCCTCTCCAGTTAACCCACCATATCATGGCATCCTTTTTCAAATCCTCACAATTTAGGCCGAATACTGCCAGTCGTCTGGCAAAAAGCTCACCAAACTATAAACCCCAGAATTCCATATATGTCAAAACAGCGTCAGTAAAGCCTTGGTGGGGTGCATAAAATTTCTGTACAGTCCTCCTATTCTAACACATGCAACGGAGAACAGGTCATGTTAGATAACAAGTCAAAAGTTCAGACCAAAAATTATTTGTCATTTTGCATGACAATCTTCTACAGTACAAATTGCTGACATATTAGAAAATGGAAAATGTGACAGGAAAACAGACATGCGAACTAAAGTGCTTATAATGGAGAAAACCATGCTTGAAAGGCAGGCTAGAGTGAGAGACTCGAGAAAGAAAAAAGGCTGAAAGGGGAAAGTAATTTGTCTGTTTCGAAATGGCATCTCCATATCAAGAATGTCTCTAGTCTAGGAAGATATGTAGATGCTGTTTCAAAACAGACATATTAGTTTCCACTTTCCCCTTATCTTAAGATATGCCGTCCTATTAAAATCATTACATTTTGGCATATATTTTGAGAAACTCAAATAAAAGTTCTCCTTCCTGAGAATACATTCACACAGATGCAGAAAAAAAGTATTAAACCAGTGAGAAGATTCATTACAATTGAATGTATGCACTTCACTTTATGCACATATCCTGCAATTAACATTAAGCGAATGGAAAAAGCTGATGAGTAGAAGGAGAGAGTGTTGTTCAGTTGGAACAGTGTTTCTTAATCTGGGGGTCAGGACCCCTGGTGGGGTCACGAGGGGTCGCCAAAGACCATCAGAAAACACATTATTTTCTGTTGGTCATGGAGGTCGTGTGTGGGAAGTTTGGACCAATTCTATCATTGGTGGGGTTCGGACTTCATGTACATATTCTGCATTTAACATTAAGCCTATGGATTTTATTGAAGGTGACCTATAAATCCCAGTAACTACAACTCCCAAATGTCAATGTCTATCTTCCCCAAACTCCATCAGTGTTCACGTTAGGGCATATTGAGTATTTGTGCCAAGTTTGGTCTACATCCATCACTGTTTGAGTCCACAGTGCTCTCTGGATGTAGGTGAACTACAATTCCAAAACTCAAGGTCAATGCCCACCAAAGCATTCCAGTGTTTATGTTGGTCATAAGAGTTCTGTGTGCCAAGTTTGGTTCATTTCCATCGTTGGTGGAGATCTGAATGCTCTTTGATTGTAGGTGGCACACTGGGTTAAAGCACTGGATATTCTGCATTATATGGCTGTGTGAAGGGCCCTGAGTCCACACTGCAATATAATCCAGTTCAAAGCAGGGGACTGGGACTTGAGACTGGGATTTTGGTGTTCATCTCTAGTCAAGTCAAAGCCCGGTGTCCTCCACAGACACCTCCAAGGCGGGGGGGGCGGAGCTGGGGGGTAGGGGCAGGGGTGGAGCGGGGAGGGCGGAGCCGGGGGCGGAGGCGGACCCTTCAGCCCCCCAGGTCATCAGTAACCAGAATTCCGGCCACAGGTCCGGTAGAAGTTGGACAGCCCTGGTCTAAGGCATTGAATGTTTGCCTGTATATGTGCATTGTGATTCGCCCTGAGTCCCATGCGGGGTGAGAAGGGTGGAATATAAATGATGTAAATAAATAAATAATAAATAGATATCGCTCTGGCGGGAAGATAAGGGCACTCCATGCAGTCATGCTGGCCACATGACATTGGAGGTGCCTACGGACAATGCCAGCTCTTTAGCTTAAAAATGGAGATGAGCACCAACCCCCAGAGTTGGACACGACTAGACTTAATGTCAGGGGAAAACCTTTATCTTTACCTTACAACTCCCAAATGACAAAACCATCTCCCCCAACCCCACCAGTGTATTGAGTATTTGTGCCAAACTTGTTCCAGTGAACGAAAATACATCCTGCATATCAGATATTTACATTACAATTCATAACAGTAGCAAAATGACAGATATGAAATAGCAACATAAATAATGTGATGGTTGGAGGTCATCACAACATGAGGACCTGTATTAAGGGTTTGCGGCATGAGGAAGGTTGAGAAACACTGAGTTAGAGATTTGCACAAATGCTAATAGAACAAGAAGTACAAAAAAATTTAACGACTGATTTTGCCGTATGTAAAGGGAGCCAAAGTGCTGAATTGGATACTGTCTCCTTTTTAACAAAGATAAGCAGTTGCTTTGTACATACATAGTCAGCCAAAATGTCTTGAACCAATGTGTCCTCTGAAGATTGTGCAAGTTACAACAGCACTTAAAAATAAGCACAGGCTGCAGCCCAATGCTTGGCCACTTGTCTGAGAATCAGCACAAATGAACTCCATGAGTTCATGACTCAATGAACTGTTCTGAGTAAACATGTAGAGGATTATGTAGTAAATCTTCCAACTCTTCCAAAATGAACAAATGGTTTTCATAACTAATACTATTCAGGCTCCCATGAGCCACTAAAAAGTGGTAGCTTCTGTGTCAATGGAGCAAAGAAACTAATCCAAGTGTTTGTCTCAACTTTGGAGGAGCAATCCAAGGCACTGAATCATGTGGGCTTAGCACCTTTGATAGTTCCTTTAATGATCAGGCTATAAGGTGGATGAGATAAACCGAATCCCTGCGGTTGCTAAGGCCGGCTACGTCACCATTTCGCCCCCCTGGGCTTCTTCAGGGCAATTACAAGAGTGCTTAGAGGCGTCCCAAGCATCAGAGTCTAAAGATCAGGGGTGCTCACACTTTTTCAGCATGCGAGCTACTCTTAAAGCAACCAAGTCCAAAAGATCTACCTGCCCCCGCCGCCATGCGCTCCTGCCGCCGCGCGTGCTCCTGCTGCTGTTTTCTGCCCGTGTAGCGCTTCTTCTGCCTGCGGGGCATTGCAGGAAGGAGAAAGCATGAGGCGGGGCATCCAGAGGGAGCGCTCCGCCCTGCCTGTCTCGCCGGCAACGGAGGCTGCGCAGCTGCTTCTGGACGAGAGAGGCAGGGCGCTCTCTCCAGAGGCCCCACCTCGTGCTTCCTTCTTCCCGCAATGCCCCGCAGGCGAAAGGAGCACTGCAAGAGCGGAAGCCAGAAGCAGGTGTGCGCAGGGTGTGTGCACGCATGGCAGGAGCGCCCCATCCGGCTGGTGAGGCCCGAAGATCACCTGGAAGAGGGCCGAAGATCTACTAGTAGCTCCCGAGCTACCTAATGAGCACCCCTACTATAGGTCATCACATCCATCAAGGTAAGTAGGAATGCCAAATCATTCTGTAGAAGCCCCGGGGGGCAAAACGGTGACGTAGCCGGCCTTAGCAATCGCAGCGCCGTAGGCTGCCAACAGCTCCAGGGGACCTATCTTCCTACCCAGGCAGCCCAGTGCAGCTTGTGCTTTCTGCTACTTGCACCCGGGACACCATATTCTCCATTGGAATCCACCCCAGCCACTCATACAAACTGTGCTGATTTTGCGGCTTTTTTTTGTTCCACTCGGATTTGAACTTCGCGCCGCTTTCGCTGCCTTTTGCGACCTTTACGTTCCGGAGTAGCAGCAGGGATTTACCCAGCAACGGAACTCTGCCTTTCCACCGGCCTGTGGATTTGGATGACTTATACTTTTAGTTGATATTATAATTGATCCTTAGGCAGCTTTTTTGTGACCTTTATGGTCCTTCGCAGCAACGCAAGGATTCTCCTCCACAACGGAGCTGCACCTCTCCAGTCCACCATGGATACAATATACCGATTTACATTATTTAGGAACCAGAGGCGACACATTTTTCTTTTTGGATTTGATACCCGAGTGGTCTTTGCTGATGGAACTGTATAATATCCCCTTTATCCTATCGAAACTTGGCGGCTGTTTGTTACAACACGGGGATTCTCCTGGCGATAAGCGTGGACTGTGCGTATTCCATGGGATTGTTTGTTGATGCGCGTATATATATGCCATATATGTCTGTACATTTGAACTTTATTGCATTATACTTTGTGTTTTGGCGTCTCTAGGATTGTTCTGCATATGCCATTTGCACACTACCATTTATGGGATAGCTTAGGCTTAAGGAGGATTGGGTCTGTGAATTGATACATTGTGGGCAACTAGCCCTTTACATGCAAAGTATTGTTAATAACTTGGAGCTAGATGTTGCTCTCTTGATTGATCACATATGACTGTGCAATTCTAGCCTAAGCACCTTGAGTACACAACTGTGATTATATTGAAATTTATATTGAACTTTATTGATTATATCTCTGAATTACGTGTGATTATTTACATGCCAACTTGTGTTTTTGTTGTTTCTGTGGTACCTGCCCATAGTATCTCTTTGGCTTAGAAATGGAAATGAGCACCACCCACCAGGGTCGGATATGACTGGACTTAATGTCAAGGAGAAACCTTTAACTTTACTATTTGACAGAGCCTTCATGTGGCCAGCATGACTACATGGAGTGCCCTTATCTTCCCGCCGGAGCGATACCTATTGGTTTTTTTTACACTTTATTTATATTCCACCCTTCTCAACCCGAAGGGGACTCAGGGCGGATTACAGTACACATACAAGGAGACAATCCCTGCCATGTTTGTATTTGACATACAAGACATACAACATATACGGTAGGAGGATCTTCCAGCCACAGGTTCTTTTCCTGGTTCTTCCAGTTGTATCACCGGGTGCTGTTGCTCCATTGCGCCACAGGGGGTGCTGTTGCTTCATCCTCCTATGACGAAGAGCTTGCCAACCCGTTAGGACCTTCCACCTTCCGGCAATCGGTCTTCCTTATTTATTGGTGTTATAAAAGTCCTCCCCCGCAAGGGGTCCCTAATTTCTCTACTCATAGCTAGGCTTGTTTCGATTGCTTAGGTAAACAGAGGCAGGGCTCACAGCTGGCTGTATTACTTTAAGTAAGAGCTTTCAAAGGTACAAATCAATATAATATAGACAGCTTCAATAAAAAAGCAAATCTTCATATAATATCACTGTAAATATACAGGCATCCAACTTAGCTTATTATAGCATCTATGTATATATAACAATAGTAGTATATTGCACCGCAAATAACAAAAGCGGGGAGAAATGTCTCCCAGTAGCGTACTCACGCTGCGGAGTCCCCTTTAAAGGAAAAGCGTTCCAAATCGGAAAAGTCCAAAATAATACTTCTCTTTTCCCGTGAAAACGGGGGACCACGGAAGTCCAAATCAAAAGAGATAAATCCTGAATAGGATCCAAATGGAGACTTTTCCAGGGGTCGACGATTAGTGTTTTTCTAAGTGCCGAATCGTTTTGCCTTTGCAGGCTTCTTCTGGACCCGGGACACCTTCGGATTGTAGTCGCGGTCTTGCTTCGGGTTAGTGCTAAGGAGTACCAAGTAATCATAACTATACAAGCTATACAATGTTGCTCCCAAGGGAAAACATACTGGGAGGGTCAGATATACGTACCGGTATCAAATTAAAGACATATATGTCAAGGCAACACGCCTTATGATCAAAACATGGACAAAGCAAGGGGTGAGAATACAGTGATTATAAAGGTAAGTAAAATGGCAATTAGCAATTAGCATTGCTTCAGAACACCTACAGAACAACGTCAGAATAATTACCAGTAACTCCTGTGGATGTTAAACCAACAAATCACTGATGGCTAGCTTGTCATTTAACCCACGTGAGGTTTCACTTTGGAGGCGGATTATCCAGTCGCGTTCTAATTGTAATAATCTCCTTCTTACATCCATATGCGGTTTGGGAATGATCCTGTCAAGTACCACAACAGAAAAATCTTCGTGGTGATGTTTTTGAGATAGAAAATGTGAATATAAAATCGATGTGTCACTCTTGGTCCTAAAATGAGACCTGCGCTCCGAAATTCTGGTGCGGAGTTCCCTCCCACTTTGCCCTATATAAAGATGGCCACACCCACAAATCAAACAATAAATAATATTTTTAGTCCCACAGGTGCCCAAGCCAGCCTGGGGTCTCGAACCTGTAACGTTTGGTTGATAAGATCTTCTAGCAGCTGTTGTTACCGCTGTGCTAAAACTCCGGCCCTACTCACATTTGCTATCAGAAGCAGATTTGAAATAAATAAAATTAGTGCACCCCTGAATGCCTATCAGATGGGACTTATGCTAAAAGAGAGGTATTCCTCCTCTGGTTCAAAGCTCTGCCGAAAGATTTGTTATCGCAAAAACCTATTTCCTCATCACAATGATATTGCTCAAGCATATAGAATCATATTGTTACTAATCTCTTTCACGCCTCAGTGCAATTGCGTAATCTTGGCACTTTCTTGATGTGAATTCCCACAATCAGTTTCCCACACAGCAGGGCTGCCTACCTGTGTTTGCCCTCTGCAGCACATACGTATATAGTTCCCCCCCCCCCCCATTTTGTCCCTTAATTTCCCTATTTTGCTAAACTGTGCACTGGCAGCTTCTGCATTCCTGTCAGAACTTTATCTGCACTGTAGTACCGAGACCACAGAAGAAGGAAATAGTTGCAAAAGGAAAAGTGGCAGAACAACAGCAATATTGGATTCTTTGATAGGTTTTCCTCATCAATAAAAAGAGACAATTCCAGTTCAAGGACAACACAACTACTGGATAGCCAGACCACTGTGCAGTAAGCAATTATTGCAGGTGCTTTTGTTGTTCATTCATTCAGTTGCTTCCGACTCTTCGTGACCTCATGAACCAGCCCACGCCAGAGCTCCCTGTCAGCCGTCCCCACTCCCAGCTCCTTCAAGGTCAAGCCAGTCGCTTCAAGGATAACTTCCATCCACCTTATTTTATTATTTATTTTATTTTATTTGTATTTGTGAGTCGCCCCGTGTGGCTCGGGGCGACTCACAACACTAGAATGCAAGTAAATACAGATAAAATAAAGATAAAATCGCATATATAAACAACACATATACCTAAAAACCATTAAAAATAGGATATACAGCATAGCGTATATAACTCTTCACATACACAGCTTATAACTGAAGCAGTTGCGAAAGTAAGTAGTACGCCCGCGGGGCTAATGGTCAAACGCCTGCTTAAACAGCAGAGTCTTGCAGGCCTTTCTAAAGGCCAGCAGACTGGTCAAGGCACGAACCTCGGGTGGGAGAGCATTCCAGAGAGTTGGCGCAATGACGCGGAATGCTCTCCTCCTTGTTGCAGTCAAGCGAAGACTTCTACAGCTCGGGATCTCTAAGAGATTGTGTATCTCTGAACGTAGTGGTCTGAGGGGACAATATAGGGAGAGGCGGTCCCTTAGGTACACTGGCCCCAGACCATTCAAGGCCTTAAAGGTTAGCACCAACACTTTGAAGGTGATCCGGAATTCTATTGGAAGCCAGTGCAGTTCGCGCAGGATGGGCGTGATGTGGCAGCCTGCCAACAATCATGCTGCAGCGTTCCGCACCAGCTTGAGTTTCCGGATCATGGACAGAGGAAGGCTAATATACAGAGTGTTACAGTAGTCTAGTCTCGAGATGACCGTGGCTTGGACCACTGTAGCTAGGTCGTGACGGGACAGGTAGGGGGCCAGCTTCTTCGCCCTGCGCAGATGGAAAAATGCTGCTCTACTGACGATGGAAATGTGTGTCTCCATCGTCAGTTGAGTGTCCAGGGTGACGCCGAGGCTCTTAACAGCTGACGACGGGAATAATGCCACACCGTCCAGGGTTGGAAGCTGGACCCCGCTCGTGCCCAGACAGCCCAGCCACAGGATCTCCATCTTAGCCGGATTCACCTTCAACCTACTGGCTCGCAGCCATCCAGTGATGGTCTCAAGGCAATGATGGAAATTATCGGGTACCAATTCGGGCTGGCCCTCCATCCCCAGAATGAGCTGGGTGTCGTCCGCATATTGGTGACACTCCAGCCCGAAGCTATGCACCAGCCATGCATGTGGTCGTACCTTGCCCTTGGTCGGCCCCTCTTCCTTTTTCCTTTCATTTTCCGCAGCATAATTGTTTTCTCTAAGTTTTCCTGTCTTTGCAATATGTGGCCAAAGTACATCATCTCTGCCTCTACTATCCTTCCCTCCAGTAAGTAGTAGTAGTAGTAATAATAATAATAATCTTTATCTGAACTCTGCCACTATCTCCCCGAAGGGGACTCAGGGCGGCTTACATATATATACATATATATACATATATACATATACTAGCTGTACCCGGCACGCGTTGCTGTGCCCTATTTTGGAGATGCGAGGAAGTCTGAGTATGTAAGTTGTTGTTGGGGTCATGGCTGTGTTGTTGTGGGTTGTTTTGGTGGGTGGGATGTTGGAGTCCTGTGGAGTTGTTGTTGTGTGGTGTTGCTGGCATTCTGCATAGCTTGTGGATATGCAATGTTTTTTGTCTTTCCGTCTGCTGTGTTGATGTAGAGGTTGATGCGTGTGTGGGTGGGGTACTTTGGAAGTGAGTGGAGGTACTTGAAATCCCATTATCCATGGTGTGTCCTCCTCTAATCTGCAGTCGGATGGAGTGTGGGTCATGGGGTGCATTGTTTGCCAAGTTTGGTCTTTATCGGTCTTGGTTCTTGGACACAGTGGTCTGTGGGGAATGATGGGTTTTGAAGTACTACAAATCCCATTATCCATGGAGGTACTTCAAGTCCCATAATCCATGGTCCACCCTCCTCCAAACTGTAGTAGAATGTAGCGTGGGTCATAGGGGCTCTGTGTGCCAAGGTAGGTTACTGTAAATTCAGGCCATACACAATGTCCCATGAGCTGAGGCCTAGTCAGGAACAGCAAGTTAATGAAGCCTTACTGTCAATTCAGGCCATACACAATGTCCAATGAGCTGAGGGCTAGTCGGGAGAATCAAGTTAATGAAGCCTTACTGTCAATTCAGAGCGTAAACAGCATTCCATTAAGTGAGGCCTAGTCAGGGAAATTAAGTTAATGAAGCCTTACTGTCAATTTTGGGCATGGTCTGTGATTTGTAGGGGTGTAAATTTTGTGCCTCAGCCCTTTGCCTTATCCTCCTCTGACAGTTTATTATGGGTCGGAATGTTCATGTTGGCTGGCCAGTACAGGAGTTATGCAAATCCGCCCTTATTGGCAGCCAATCATGTTGTCAGAATGTAGAGGCTGGGAGAGTTGTTGGCAGCCCCGGAGGATGCTGGGAAATGTAGGGTTTTTTTTACTTGTTGTTTTGGGGGCCTTTTAGGTTTTGGGGGGTTTCTTTGCTACAAACGTACCTTGCTTGAGGCCTATTTCTGTTGAAAAGTTTGGTGTTTCTGCGTTGTAAGGTTTCTCTGTTTGGGACGGTCTTTCCATGACGACTCTTCCTTTATATATATAGATATAGATATATATATTGTGCTAATTTAGCAACCTCCTGTGATATGAAGTCCCTGGTTCACTGTGTGCATTGTGGAGGAAAGTTTCTCTCACTCTTTTAATTTTACTACAACTCCCAGACCCTCCCCCTGATGGGTGAATGATTAAGCTTGTGTTGCTGAGCATGCAAACATTGGCAAGACTCCAGAGTTCAGGCAGAACATCTCCTCACTCAGTGTCCCTGGAGACAATCTCCTTCTGCTCCCTGCCACTCATCTCTCTACCCCAAGCTTCTCTCACCCCCTTGCTCTGCATTGTGCAGGAGGAGAGACTGCGCATGCGCACGGGGAACCACACCAGACAGCTGCCCTCCGGCGTCACGACGCGGAACAGAAAAGCCCCGCGAGCCACGAAGGAGGGGGGGGGAGGAGGAGGAGGAGGCGGGCTTTTGCTCGTTGAGTGACGTCTCGGTGGAGCAATCGCCGCTCGCCTTCCCCCCCAGTGGACGCGTGGCCCTGTTGGAGGTAAATTCAGGTGGCAGCGGCGGCCCGCCTTGGAGGCCCTTTCCCTGGCGGAGGAGGGCGGCGCTTCAGCTCTCCCTCCCTCTGGCCTCGGGCTGGAGGAAGGAAGCCAAGGCGTGCAGGAGCTTCGTCTTGGCAGGTGAGCGGGGAGGGGAGGGAGGGAGGAAAAGGAAGGGAGGGAGAAAGGAAAAGGAAGGGAGGGAGGCAGGAAGGGGGGAAAAGAAGGGAAGGAAAAGGAAGGAAGGAAGGGAAAGGAAGAGAGGAAGGAAGGGAAAGTTTTGAAAAGGAGGGGAGGAAAAGAAAGGGGGGGAAGGAAAAAGGGGGCAGGAAGGAAAAGGAAGGGTGGAAGGAGAAGGAAGAGAAGAAGTTTTGAAAAGGAAGCAAGGGAAAGGAAGAGAGGAAGGAAGGAAAAGGAAGGGAGGAGGTTTTAAAAAGGAGGGAAGAGAGGAAGGAAGGAAAAGAAGGGGAAAAAAGGAAGGGGGAAGTTTTGAAAAGGAAGGGAGAAGGAAGGAAAAGGAAGGAAGGGAAAGTTAGGGAGGGAGGAAAAGGAAGGGAGGAAGGAAAAGAAGGGAGGAAGTTTTGAAAAGGAAGGAAGGAAAAGGAAGGGAGGAAAAAGAAGGGAGGAAGTTTTGAAAAGGAAGGAAGGGAAAGGAGGGGAGGAAAAGGAAGGAAGGAAGGAAAAAAGGGAGGAAGTTTTGAAAGTTAGGAAGGAAAAGGAAGGAGGAGGAAAAGAAGGGAAGAAGTTTTGAAAAGGAAGGGAAAGGAGGGGAGGAAAAGAAGGGAGGAAGGAAAAGAAGGGAGGAAGTTTTGAAAAGGAAGGAAGGGAAAGTTAGGGAGGGAGGAAAAGGAAGGGAGGAAGGAATAGAAGGGAGGAAGTTTTGAAAAGGAAGGAAGGGAAAGGAAGGGAGGAAGGAAAAGAAGGGAGGAAGTTTTGAAAAGGAAGGAAGGGAAAGTTAGGGGGAAGGAGGAGGAAGGAATAGAAGGGAGGAAGTTTTGAAAAGGAAGGAAGGGAAAGGAGGGGAGGAAAAAGAAGGAAGAAAGTTTTGAAAAGGAAGGAAGGGAAAGTTAGGGAGGGAGGAAAAGGAAGGGAGGAAGGAATAGAAGGGAGGAAGTTTTGAAAAGGAAGGAAGGGAAAGGAGGGGAGGAAAAGGAAGAAAGTTTTGAAAAGGAAAGAAGGGAAAGTTAGGGAGGGAGGAAAAGGAAGGGA
Source organism: Anolis apletophallus (assembly GCA_030556195.1). Classification (NCBI taxonomy): domain Eukaryota; kingdom Metazoa; phylum Chordata; class Lepidosauria; order Squamata; family Anolidae; genus Anolis; species Anolis apletophallus. The sequence goes on along the minus strand of JARBWK010000004.1, from coordinate 193,975,673 downwards.
GGAAGGAAAAGAAGGGAGGAAGTTTTGAAAAGGAAGGAAGGGAAAGGAGGGGAGGAAAAGGAAGGAAGAAAGTTTTGAAAAGGAAGGAAGGGAAAGTTAGGGAGGAAGGAAAAGAAGGGAGGAAGTTTTGAAAAGGAAGGAAGAGAAAGGAAGGGAGGAAGGAAAAGAAGGAAGAAAGTTTTGAAAAGGAAGGAAGGGAAAGTTAGGGAGGAAGGAAAAGAAGGGAGGAAGTTTTGAAAAGGAAGGAAGGGAAAGGAGGGGAGGAAAAGGAAGGAAGAAAGTTTTGAAAAGGAAAGAAGGGATAGTTAGGGAGGGAGGAAAAGGAAGGGAGGAAGGAAAAGAAGGGAGGAAGTTTTGAAAAGGAAGGAAGGGAAAGGAGGGGAGGAAGAGGAAGAAAGTTTTGAAAAGGAAAGAAGGGAAAGTTAGGGAGGGAGGAATAGAAGGGAGGAAGTTTTGAAAAGGAAGGAAGGGAAAGGAGGGAAGGAAAAGGAAGGAAGAAAGTTTTGAAAAGGAAGGAAGGGAAAGTTAGGGAGGAAGGAAAAGGAAGGGAGGAAGGAAAAGAAGGGAGGAAGTTTTGAAAAGGAAGGAAGGGAAGGGGGGGGAGGGAGGAAAAGGAAGAAAAGAAGAAAGTTTTGAAAAGGAAGGAAGGGAAGGAAAGGAAGTGAAAAGGGAGGGAGGAAAAGGAAGGAGGAAGGAAAAGAAGGAAGGAAAGTTTTGAAAGGAAGGAAGGGAAAGGGAGGGGGGAGGAAAAAGGAAAAGAAGAAAGTTTGAAAAGAAAAGAAGGAGGAGGAGGAAAAGGAAGGAAGTTAGTTTTTAGAGGGAGGGAAAAGGAAGGAGGAAGGAAAAGAAGGGAGGAAGTTTTGAAAAGGAAAAAGGAAGGGAAGGAAGGGAAGGGAGGAAGGAAAGGAAGGGAAGTTTTTTGAAAAGGAAGGAAGGGAAAGGAGGAGGAAGAAAGTTTTTAAAAGGAAGGAAGGGAAAGTTAGGGAGGAGGAAATGGAAGGAGGAAAAGGAAAGAAGGAAGGAAAGAAGTTTTGAAAAGGAAGGAAGGAAGGAAGAAAAGGAAGGAAGGGAAAGGAGGGGAGGAAAAGGAAGGAAGAAAGTTTTGAAAAGGAAGGAAGGGAAAGTTAGGGAGGGAGGAAAAGGAAGGGAGGAAGGAAAAGAAGGGAGGAAGTTTTGAAAAGGAAGGAAGGGAAAGGAGGGGAGGAAAAGGAAGAAAGTTTTGAAAAGGAAGGAAGGGAAAGTTAGGGAGGGAGGAAAAGGAAGGGAGGAAGGAAAAGAAGGGAGGAAGTTTTGAAAAGGAAGGAAGGGAAAGGAGGGGAGGAAAAGGAAGGAAGAAAGTTTTGAAAAGGAAGGAAGGGAAAGTTAGGGAGGAAGGGAAAGTTAGGGAGGAAGGAAAAGGAAGGGAGGAAGGAAAAGAAGGGAGGAAGTTTTGAAAAGGAAGGAAGGGAAAGGAGGGGAGGAAAAGGAAGAAAGTTTTGAAAAGGAAGGAAGGGAAAGTTAGGGAGGAAGGAAAAGGAAGGGAGGAAGGAAAAGAAGGGAGGAAGTTTTGAAAAGGAAGGAAGAGAAAGGAGGGGAGGAAGGAAGGAAAAGGAAGAGAAGAAGGAAGGGAAAGTTAGGAAGGAAGGAAGGAAAAGGAGGGAAAGAAAAGGAAGGGGGAAGTTTTGAAAAGGAGGGAAGGAAAAGGAAGGGAGTGTGACTTCCTGGTTCGGCCTCAGGAGGAAGGAAAAGAAGGGAGGAAGTTTTGAAAAGGAAGGAAGGGAAAGGAGGGGAAAAGGAAGGGAGGAAGTTTTGAAAAGGAAGGAAAAGTAAGGGAGGAAGGAAGGAAAAGAAGAGGAAGGAAGGAAAAGGAGGGAAAGAAAAGGAAGGGGGAAGTTTTGAAAAGGAGGGCAGGAAAAGGAAGTAGGGAAGGAAGGATGGGGGAGGGAGGGAAAGAACAGAAAAGGAGGGAAAGAAAGGAAGGAACAAGCCAAACAGGGACTGGGCCTTATGGCCCATGTTTTCAAATAGTCAAACATTCAGCCTCCTGGCTTTCAACTGGCATGTGGGGTATATGTTTAGTATATATATATACTGTATATATATATATATATACTGTATATATATATATATATATACTGTATATATATGTGTGTGTGTGTGTGTGTGTCTAAAGGTCACATTTCTCTGATGTTTGTGTGTGTGTGTAGGTGTGTGTGTGTATATATATACACACACGAGAGAGAGAGAGAGAGAGAGAATGCATCACTTGCATTGTATGTATGTATAGCTGTGTGTGCATGTGTATGTAGATACATCTATATTGGAGTATTTCAATATACACAGATATATACATACACGCACATCTACCCCTCGGAAGGGACATTCACTCCTGAACTGGGTTATCTTGAGTCCACACTCCCATATATATTCCAGTTCAAAGCAGACCATGTAGGATTTTGTTTAGCCATGTGGAAGGGGCCTGTCACCTTTGAGATACTCGGGCATCATGTCATGTCAAAAGACTCAGCTTTTTTCTTAAGTCCTTACCTATTGCTAATGCATTATCAATAAGGATTGCATAACATTTCTTATATTCAGGAACTTTTTGATGAGGTCTTCTAGTTTAACAAAAATAAGGGAAGAATTTGAATGTAATCCAACACACACTCATTAAAGGGTTGTGCTGTATGTGTTTGCGTGTATGTCGTCTGGCTGGAAGAGTCTTAAAGCCTGAATGGCTGCTGGTTATAATGTCTCGCTATAGCAAGCAAAGGGCAAAGTTCGGCTCTCTATATGTTTTGGACTTCAACCCCCACAATTCCTAATGGCTAATTGCAACATTCACACTTGCCTCAAGCAGACAAGATTTGTTTCTCTCACCCTAGAGCAGTGTTTTTCAACCTTTTTTGAGCCGCGGCACATTTTTTACATTTACAAAATCCTGGGGCACACCACCAACCAAAATGACACAAAATGGCACTCTAACACAGTAATACATATAGTTAATATGTTTTAAAATGTATTTATACACTCACTTTGTGTAAAACCTGGGCCTGTTTCAATGAACACAAAATATATAGTTATATAGATTATTATTATAATATTGCATTACATTACAACATTATCAATATTATATGTCTTTATTATTTGTACTACACCAATTCACAAAACGAATAAAAAAAATCTTTAAAAAAATATTATATGTCTACACAATATACGCATATCATACTATATTATACTATAACATCAAATACAACATACTATGTCATTGTCACAGTACAACAATTACATACCACATTGTATTATAACAATTATATTGCAATATTACATGTAACGTAAATATACAATTATAATATCTTAATTTTAAATTGTGGTGCCCAGAACAGGACACAGTATTGGAGTTTAAGTCCAAAACACCTGGAGGAAGGCCCAAGTTTGACCATATCTGGTCTAAACCTTCTTCCAAGCCCTTAATAAAAATGCTGCCTGCCTTAATGTATAGCTAGAGTCTTCATGCCCATCTGTCGGGAGGGCTTGGATGGTGCCTTCCTGCTTGGCTGAAGGGGGTCAGGCTGGATGGCTTTTGGAGGACCCATATTTCTCCCACTAGTTCCCTTCCCTCCTTTCCCCCATTAGCTGGCTGACTGCCTGCCTACCTACCTACCTGCCCCTCTGGCCGCTTGCTCTCTGACTCACACCTCGCATAGCGCCAACAGGGCTGGGCTGGACTGTAAGTGCTCCCCGCCAGAGCGGAACGGAAGGGAACGGGCCCAAACAGGTCCGCCCTACTGCGCAGCCCTCCCGGAAACAGGGATTCGCGCGCTGAGGTTCCAGAGACAGAATAGCAAACTTTATACATGACATCAGATAGATTAGAATCTAATTTCCCACGGCACACCTGACGATCTCTCACGGCACACTAGTGTGCCGTGGCACACCGGTTGGGAAACACTGCCCTAGACATTCCACAGATATATAAACCTCACTTGCCTAGTTTCCAACAGACCTCACAAAACCTCTGAGGATGCCTGCTATAGATGTGGGCAAAACATCAGGAGAGAATGCTTCTGAAACATGACCATACAGCCCAGAAAACTTACAGCAACCCAGTGATGTCGGCCATGAAAGCCTTCAACAACACATCCTATTAATAACTCTGTAAAGACTGGTATTAAACTAATACCTACCTTCATTACGTTGCAAATGAGCAATCGTTTTGATTTTATTATGTTTAAAGCACTCCTGCTGCTATTGCTCCGTCCATTACAGAAACCTGTATGACCACAGTCTTCCTTAATTATGAGAATGCGTACTACAATACAAGATACACATGACACACACACACCTACATCTGTACTCTGCCCAGCTTAAAACCCTGCCATGTGGGCCTAATTAGAAAGCACATGAACTTGAATGCAATTAAAACCAGTCAGAATTAAATTTATTTATTTATATCCCGATCTTCTCGCCTCCAGAGAGGGACTCAGACCAGCCTTACAGCAAAAATTTAATGCAGTTAATAGAATTAAAACATCATCTACCACAGTGTTTTTCAACATTTTTGAGCCGCGGCACATTTTTTACATTTACAAAATCCTGGGGCACACCACCAACCAAAATGACACAAAATGACACTCTAACACAGTAATACATATAGTTAATATGTTTTTAAATCTATTTATACACTCAGTGTGAAACCTGGGCCTGTTTCGATGAACACAACATAGATCTCCTGGCAGGAATGGCAGAAAGACACAAACTTCCCACACAGAACTCCCATAACCAAGAGAAAATACTATAAGAGTTTGGTGGGCATTGACCTTGGGTTTTGGAGTTGTAGTTCACCTATATCCAGAGAGCACTGTGGACTCAAACAATGTTGGATCAGGACCAAACTTGGCATGAATACTCAATATGCCCAAATGTGAACACAGATGGAGTTTGGGGAAAATAGACCTTGACATTTGGGAGATACAGTTTCTGGGATTTATAGTTAACACACAATCAAAGAGCATCCTGAACTCTTGCAACAATGGAATTGAACCAATCTTGGCATATTGAACTCTCATTGCCAACAGAATGTACTGAAAGGGTTTGCTTGGGAATTGACCTTGAGTTTGGAAGTTGTAGTTCACCTCCACCCAGAGAGCACTGTAGACTCAAACAATGTTATGTTAGGTTGTTGTTTGTTTTCTATCCAGAATCACAATGTTGGAAGGAGGCTCACCACTTTAAGGTTTCTAAAACAGGCATGGGAAAACTTTGGCCCTCTGGGTGCTTTGGACGTCAACTCCCACCATTCCTAACAGCCTGAGGCCCTTTCCTGCTTAAATGGCTGGGGGGGGAGAGGGGAGGAAAATAGCCTGAAGCTGCTAGGAATGGTGGGAGTTGGAGTCCAAAACACCTGGAAGGTCCAAGTTTGCCCATGCCAGCTTTCGACAGAGACCTCTTCCTCTCCTTTCCCCTTCGCGCCCTTTCTTCACCCTCCTGCCGAACACTTATTTTTTCTTCTACACTGCTGCTTCTGTTGCCATTTTGATCCGAGGGGGCAGCGTGAGCGTGTTCAGGAGGGGAGGGAGGAAGACGTGACCCGTGCGGGCGCTACTGCGCAGACTCGCCCCAGAGCAAAGCGAGCAGAGCGAGGCTGGGAAGAAGGGAGCCCGAGTGGAGAAGAAAAAGTGTTCGGCAGGAGGGGGAAGAAAGGGTATTGGAGGTTCCAATTTCCCACGGCACACCTGATGATCGCTCACGGCACACTGGTTGGGAAACACTGATCTACCATACAAGTTAAAAATACATATAAATAAAATACAGATAGATAAAATACATTCAAGCTTAGATCACCAGATAAAATCAAATTCAACTCAGTCCACTATATATGGTTCTTCACTTTATCCAGAAACAAATATTGGTCCTTATTCGGAGAATGCTTCCTTCCAGAGCCATGATTTTACCAACCTCCTAAAGGACAGCAGGGAGGGGGCAGATCCAATCTCACTCGGGAGAGAGTTTCATAGCCGAGGGGCCACCACAGAGAAAGCCCTGTCTCTCGTTCCCGCCAAACGCACTTGCGAAGGTGGCGGGACCGAGAGCAGGGCCTCTCCGGAAGATCTTAGTGTCCTTGATGGTTCGTAGGGGAGAACACATTCGGACAGGTAAACTGGGCCGGAACCGTATAGGGATTTATAGGTTAAAACCAGCAAATGAAAATGGTAGCTAAAATGCAATATGAGAAAACATTTAATAATATGCTGCATGAAGCCAAGCAGTTTTTCAAGTCAGCAATGAAGCAACTGTTTGCATTTGCTTGCTCCCAGGGTATTTTGCACAGACAGGGCTGGTCCAAGACATTTTGCTTCCAAAAGTGAAGGGCAATGCAGCATCCCAATTCCATGTATAGAAGCACAAGTTTAAATGGCTGGTTTCTTCCACTTTAACATGAAATCAGGACTAGCTTGGACTTGCAGGATGAAGCGCATTACAAAACCGGTGCAAGAAACTGCATTTGCTCAAGGCACTTCTCATTTCCCACTTGCCTGGTAATCAAAACATAGGGTGAGCCTATGACTAGGAACACGTTATACAAATTAAGCTCTGGTTTTGTTACCTTGCATTAATGTTTGCATGTAGTTATTAGCTACTAACCTGGAACTGTATTACAAATCCATTAAAGATTAAAGATTCATTTGCAATTGACATGCTGATGTTTAAGATCATCCGGAGAGGCCCTGCTCTCGGTCCCGCCTTCTTCGCAGGCGCGATTGGTGGGGACGAGAGACAGGGCCTTTTCAGTGGTGGCTCCTCGGCTTTGGAACGCCCTCCCTAGAGACATCAGATCAGCCCCCTCCCTCCTGACATTTCACAAGAAAGTCAAGACCTGGCTGTTTGAGCAGGCATTTGCTGATGAAGTATAACGGTTTAATTAGATCTATGGAATGCGACAATGTGACGGAAAGTGACTACAACGTGACGCTGAGAACTGTAATTGTATGTTTTAATTGCTAATGGTTGTGTTACCTGTATATGGATATTGTTTAGATTGTTTTGGTCGTGTTTTGATTGGAGGGCAGAAATTGCCTTGTGTAATGGTTCTGGTCCAACTTACATGTCCGAACTCATCTCCCCCTATGAACCATCAAGATGTTTAAGATCATCCGGAGAGGCCCTGCTCTTGGTCCCGCCTGCTTCGCAAGCGCGATTGGTGGGGACGAGAGACAGGGCCTTTTCAGTGGTGGCTCCTCGGCTTTGGAACGCCCTTCGTAGTGACATCAGATCAGCCCCCTCCCTCCTGATAGTTCGTAAAAGAAGGTCAAGACCTGGCTGTTTGACCGGGCATTTGCAGATGTAGTATGATTATTAATTGAGACCTAAGGAACGATGACGACGCAATTGGAAATCGATATAATAACGAGACGCTGACATTGTGTTTAATTTTCATTGCTAATTTGTATATGATGTGATTGTGTTTGGTAACTGTTGATGTGTTTATCTAGGGCAGTCCTTGCCATATGTACACCGCCTCGAGTCGCCTTTGGGCTGGGAGGGGCGGTATAGAAGTAAAATAAATAAATAAATATATAAACCGCCTCGAGTCGCCTTCGGGCTGAGCGGGGCGGTATAGAAATGTGGTAAATAAATAAACAAATCATTCGATGCTATACATTTCTTATGGGGTTCCTTCTGTATTCTTGTGGGAATGTTGCATCTGTAAAAGTGCAGTATTTCACTTGTCAACTAGTATAGTAGTAGTGATGATGATAGCAATTTTTGAAATTATAATGGTGGGATAGCCATGTTAGTATATTGTACCAGTAAGAATGAAGAGCCACGTCATATCTTCAAAATGAACACATTTTATTATAAGTTTTTTTTCCTGCTCATTAGATTTCTTTTAGTGAGCAAGCATGGTATCCTCCACCACACAGGTAAGTAAGACTGCATTAGTGTTGCCTACTAGGGCTGGTTGATCCAAGAAAAAAACGTTTTCGAAACTTGTTTCGGATCTAATTGTACCTGTCGTTTCAGATTATATGGACTTCTGAAAATTTCCGATAAATTTCGAAATTGATTCGGAAGTATTTCCGAAATTCGGAAGTCTTCGGAAATGGCGCCTACTTTCAAAAATGGGCAAAAAAATCAGCAGATGGGAGAGTCAGCTGTTAGCCATCAGCCAATGAGCAATCAGCAAGAAAATTGAGAAATGACATTCGGAATTCCGAAATTTGGAATTTCGGATTTTGGAATTCCTGTTGGGAGGGTTGCTCTCGAAATTGCTACAAATTTCGGATGTATCCGAAAAACTTCTGAAATTCGGGCATATCCGAACAGCCCTATTACTGTCACGATCACGGACTTACTGGCCCCTTAATCACACACACAGAGACGTACTGAAGGCTAACTACTTTATTGAATATAAAAACAGTTCCAAAGAATATAGTCCAATATGATATGATATAGTCCAAAAGGCTTGAAGTAAGAATGTCCAAGATAACGTAGCAAAATAGGCAAAAAGCTTGGCAAGGCTCCGCAGCCAATGCGGATCAGGAAACAGGGCAAGGCTCCGCAAACCAATGCGGATCAGGAAACAGGGCAAGGCTCCACAAACCAATGCGGATCAGGAAACAAGGCAAGGCAAGGCTTGATGACCACGGCTTAGCTTGTGGTCCCACTCCGCTTCACGCCTATTCAGGTAAGACGTGGCCGGAGAACTGAGGACGCACGGATCCATACTTAAGGCCGAGGTCCTCGACGCCCAGGCTTCTTTGTCTCCAACTGACGGACCTCGGCCGGTCTAGGGTCCCTCCTACTAGTCTCGATGTTCCGTCTCCTATCAAAGGTTCGACCTTGTCTCGGCAGCTGTGTTGCTTTCTCCCTGAGAGCTTTCCTCCCTGGCCATTTCCCATGCGCTTTCTTCCATATCTTCCTCAGGGGGGTCCTGGGAAGATCTCCCTCCCGGGTGTTCATAACTCCCTGGATCGCTATCAGACTGCACCTGGTGATCTGAATCATCCCTTGGACCAAAACACATTTCTTCCCAGGCCAAGCTCTCTGTGGGCGAAAGAGGCCCTTATGGGAAAGCTGCCCTTCACCCCAGTCATCTAGCTCATCCTCAGAATCCTGTTCTAGCACGGCTGGTTCTAATGCTAACGGGACCCCAGGTCCTGTCCCCTGCCCTCCAGGCACAAACGAGAACTGCTGTGCTACAATTACCTACTCAGGTCCGTGGTTCGGTTTCGCCCTCATTTTCCCCAGTTCCATTCCAGTATTGTTCCCCACTGCACCAGCTATCAACACACTTACTAGCATGCTTATATAGAGAAAATACATCCATTCCATGACAAAAAATGTGGATGTAGCTTCTTGCATTAAATTATTCCTCATTATTGCTTTTAAGCTTTTCATAGTTTTGTTACACATCTAGAAATGCAGAAACAGAAATCAAAACCAAAAAAGCAATACATTAGATAAAATAATCCGGTATAAATTATTTTGCGGACATGGCCATTAAATTCATTTTAACATCTCAGATTAGGCAGTGGACAAGGATCAGAACAAATTAAGTCAATTAAACATGGATCGGAACAAATCATTTTCTGTCATTAATCAAGGAATGCCAGTGGTCGCTCTTTCTATCCCTAACAATCCCAAACTTCATTGTGCTTTTACCTCTCGCTGATTGGTCTGTCATGGGAATTCAAGTATGCATTTTGCAAAGTATAGAGTATCTGGAGACACCTGAAAGACACAAAATCATTAAATTATTCACTTTTGTGATTTATATGGCATTCATGAAGTGTAAACCAGAATTTCTGGTATACTTAATATTCACATGTGCTGGGGAATTTAGGTAGGGAGGTCTGAAGGATGTCAAATGCAATCCATTATGACTGAACTTTATATTATCATTATTACTTATATTTTTATAAATAACTAGTTTGGATATCCGACGTTGCTTGGGTTATTTGAAAAAGTATTTTTTTTAATTGTACAAAATGCATAAGGTTGTGGATTAAGTACAACTGACACCATGCCAGGTTGACCTTTAGAAACTCCATCAGTACTTAAAGTTTGTTATGTTGGGTAAGTTTGCTCTAGATCAGTGGTTCCCAAAGTGGGCAGTACCGTAGTTCCCAAAGGGGGCACTGGGAGACTCAGGAGAATTTGGGGGGTGCTGAACCCCTGTAAGGGGGCGGTGGCGTGAGCCAGGCTTGCCATTTGCAGGGTCGCGCGCTTGCGAGGACGTCCCCGTTGGAAGAAAGAGGTGATACACAGGACTACGCCATGGGCAGGGTTGACGAGAGGAAGGAGGCGTGTGCTGCGGTTTCCATGGCAACACCTGCCCGGGGATTCCAACTCGCAGGGACACGGTTGCTCATACTCCCCCAAACATATTGTTTTTGTGATTATTTGTGGAATTCAATGTTTCTTTACTATATTTTACGAAAAAGGTAGAAACATTAATACACATATCTTTCTGTTTAATTGCTATTAAAATGTTTTAAAAAATTAATTTCTAGGGGGGCGGTGAGTAATTTTTTTTCTGGAAAGGGGGCGGTAGGCCAAAAAAAGGTTGGGAACCACTGATCTAATGTACTGCTTTTTGGTTTTCATTTCTGTTTCTGCATTTCTAGATGTCTACCAATAGAACGGAACTTCCTTTGAGAGAACTAACACCTCCTTTTGCCCTTGAATCAGAATTTCACCTTGAGGCTTTCAACCATGAAGAAAATATTGGTAGTGGAGCCAGTTATTGCAATCTACATGATTTCATATTCTCTGAACGCACCCTTGGTACAGCAGTATTTGTACCGGAGGATCTGGGAAGAGACCACCAACTCTACCTTTGTAGATGATGACAACATTTCCCATTGTGGAGTGAATCAAAGTGATCCAACCTACTTGGTACAAAAGGTAAGATCAAATTGCTCATCAGGTGCAATCCAGACTCAGTGAGAATGTAGTATCTCCTCAGAAATAAGTCCTACTTGATTCTATGGAGCTTACTTCCAAATATGTAGAATTCTACATGCCTATTTATTGAAAATACGCTGTTTACCACAAAAGCACATGTGTTCTTGCATGTGTATTTTCAAGTCACTGATCAGGTTATGCTGACCCAACTATTACTTTCAAAAGGTTTTCTTAGGTAAGGAATACTCAAAAGTATTACCTTGGTTAATCTGCGATATACCATCTTAACTCCAATAATTTTAATCGAATTTTAAAAGTTTTTAAGGATTTAATATTTTTATATATATGTATTGCTTTTTAATGTATATGCTTTTAGATTTTGTGAACTGCCCCGATTCTACGGGGAGGAGCCAGGCCCGGATTACCCATAAGGCTACCCTAGGCCATGGTGCAAGCCAGGGGGGGGGGGGTAGTTCACACGGACCAAAAAAAATGTTGAAAAAGAACCACAACGCGCGGCATGGAGATGACTGTCTCGGGGGAAAGCACTGCAAGGGGGTGGGGAGGAGGGAATGGCGCCCTCACCATCGCCCCCACCACCTTGTCAAGGAAGGAAGGCGCAAGGAGGAGAAGGCGGAGGGAAGACCCCGGGGCCTCTGCCGGGTATGCGCGGCACCCAGGAACATGGCGGAGGAGGCAGAGGGGCTCGTGCCCTCTGCTGCGCATGCCTGGCAGCGGCCCCGGGGGCGGGGCTTCCCTCCGCCTCCTCCTCGCGCCCTCCTTCCTTGACTCAAGGAAGGAGGGCATGCCGCCAGGAGGCGGAGGGAAGCCCCGCCCCCGGGGCTGCTGCCGGGCATGCACAACAGGAGGCGCGGGCGCCTCTGCCTCCTCCGCCATGTTCCTGAGTGCCACGCATGCCCAGCAGCAGCCCCAGGGGCGGGGCTTCCTTCTGCCTCCTCCTCGCAGCGCATCCTCCTTCTTTGAGTCAAGGAAGGAGGGCGCGAGGAGGAGGAAGGAAGGGAAGCCCCGGGCCCGGCCGCTGGCTTCCCTCCGCCTCCTCCTCGCACCCTCCTTCCTTGACTCAAGGAAGGAGGGCACGCGGCGCCGCGAGGAGGAGGTGGGGGTGCGGTAGAGGTTGGTTTGCGGGTGTAATTCCAAAGTGTGGCCTAGGGCGTCAAAAGGGGTTAATCCGGGCCTGGGAGGAGCGGCATAGAAACTGAAATAATAAATAAATAAATATATGTGGGATGTGTTATATCTTGTTTATATAAGCTGCTTTTTTGAGTTGTTGTATGTTATCCTTGCCATTGATGTGTGTCCACTGTGTTTTATTTTGTTGTAAGCCACCCTGATTCCCTTCGGGGAGATAGGGTGGGCTATAAATAAAGTGTTGCTATTATTATCTATATATATAAAGGAAGAGTCATCATGGAACGACCGTCCCAAACAGAGAAACCTTACAACGCAGAAACACCAAACTTGCCAACAGAAATAGGCCTCAAGCAAGGTACGTTTGTAGCAAAGAAACTTTCCCACCCAAAACCTAAAAGGCCCCCAAAACAACGAGTAAAAAAACCCTACATTTCCCAGCATCCTCCGGGGCTGCCAACGACTCTCCCAGCCTCTACATTCTGACAACATGATTGGCTGCCAATAAGGGCGGATTTGCATAACTCCTGTACTGGCCAGCCAACATGAATATTCCGACCCATAATAAACTGTCAGAGGAGGATAAGGCAAAGGGCTGAGGCACAAACACAAACACCCAAATCACTTCCCACAGAAAATTTACATCCCTACAAATCACAGACCACGCCCAAAATTGACAGTAAGGCTTCATTAACTTAATTTCCTTGACTAGGCCTCACTTAATGGAATGCTGTTTACGCTCTGAATTGACAGTAAGGCTTCATTAACTTGATTCTCCCGACTACGCCTCAGCTCATGGGCCATTGTGTATGGCCTGAATTGACAGTAAGGCTTCATTAACTTGCTGTTCCTGACTAGGCCTCAGCTCATTGGACATTGTGTATGGCCTGAATTGACAGTAAGGCTTCATTAACTTGCTGTTCCTGCTGTTCCTGACTAGGCCTCAGCTCATTGGACATTGTGTATGGCCTGAATTGACAGTAAGGCTTCATTAACTTGCTGTTCCTGACTAGCCCTCAGCTCATTGGACATTGTGTATGGCCTGAATTTACAGTAACCAACCTTGGCACATAGAGCCCCTATGACCCAAGCTACAGTCTACTACAGTTTGGAGGAGGGTGGACCATGGATTATGGGACTTGAAGTACCTCCATGGATAATGGGATTTGTACTACTTCACAACCCATCATTCCCCACAGACCACTGTGGCCCAGAACCAAGACCGATAAAGACCAAACTTGGCACACAATGCCCCCCATGACCCACACTCCATCCGACTGCAGTTCAGAGGAGGACACACCATGGATAATGGTATTTCAAGTACCTCCACTCACTTCCAACCACACAAGCATCAACCTCTACATCAACACAGCAGACGGAAAGACAAAAAACATTGTATATCCACAAGCTATGCAGAACGCCAGCAGCACCACACACCAACAACTCCCCAGGACTTCAACATCCCACCCACCAGAACAACCCACAACGACACAGCCATGGCCCCAACAACACCATAACTAACAACAATTCCAACCCTTGCATACTCAGACGTTCTCGCATCTCCTAAATAGGGCACAGCAACGCGTGCCGGGTACAGCTAGTTATTATTATTTTGGCAGTTCCTTCCTCCGAAATGTAGCCTATGGCATTTGGTACTGTGTCAAGATTGCACAGCATCTGGTATATCTCTTTCTCCCTTAACATAAAGGTTTATGGATGGAAAGAGACATAGCAAAAAAATGTACATGGGGATGTCAGAAAGCTTGCAAGTTTCAATGCATACGAAGATAGATTCTGTGCTAATCTGACTGCGTTTCATGACCTTTTTGTTCTGTGAATGTGGCGCAGCTGGCTGGGTGTCAGCTGCATAAGATATCTACTGACCAGAAGGTCATGAGTTCGAGGCCTGCCCGGGTCGGGGTGAGCTCTCGACCAATTTGTGTAGCTTGTTGTCAACCTTTGCAACCCAAAAGACAGTTACATCTGTCAAGTAGGAAATTTAGGTATCACTTTGTGGGGAAGCTAAATTTAACTGTTTTCTGGAATGTTAAATTGCCTTTATGTCTGTCTATATATGTTGTATGTCAATGGCATTGAATGTTTGCCTGTATGTGTGCCTTGTGATCTGCTCCGAGTCCCCTGTGGGATGAGAAGGGCGGAATATAAATGACGTAAATACATAATAAATAAATATTTTAATTTTTCTCGGGGTGCATATGAGCTGTAAAATGAATGCAGTGTGACACCACTTTACCTACCACTGCTCAATGCTGTGGGAGCTGTAGTTTGGTGAGGAAGCAGCACTCTTTAGAAGAAAAGGCTAAAGTTCCTGTAAAAGTACAACCCTCATGATTCCATAGCATTTACCTATGACAGTTAAAGTGGTGTCAAACAGTGTAAATGTACCTTTCGTACCTGAATGTAACCATGTTTTTTAATGTTGTGAGTCACCCCGAGCTGGATGGGAGTGGCGACGGATGAGTCCAAACAAATAAATAAATGTAAACAAATGTATAGATATGCTGCCAATTAGCCTTGCCTAGAATTGAACACCAGCCAATCACTGTGTATGTTACAATAATAATAATAATAATACACTTTATTTATATTCCGCTCTTCTCACCCGAAGGAGACTCAGAGCGGATTACAGGTACACATACTTAGCAGACAATCCCTGCTGTTTCCACATACATATAAACAGAGGCAAACTCTGGCTACCAGAGGGAGCTGACGCACTCCTCATCTCTCAGCGTTCCCAGCGTCCGTTGTTATTCCTTCCGCATTCCTCAGCGTTCCTGGAGTTCTTTATGGCCTCATAATTCATTCAAAATTTGCCTCCCCACTTAATGTGGTACCTTTATCTCCTACTTGACAGCCGCAACTGTTTCGGGCTGCAAAGGTCAACAGCAGGCAACACTTAAAGGTCGAGCACCCACCTCGACCCGGGCAGGCCTCGAATCATGACCTACTGGTCAGAGTTCTTATGCAGCTGACACTTAGCCAGCTGCGCCACATTCCCGGTGCATAAAGTTGTTAAATCTGTAATATGGGACCAGGCTCTTTTTTGAATTCCAGTGCACCAACAAAACTGTCTCTTTAGAATTTATTGGCTTACCTT
The DNA here is from genome assembly GCA_030556195.1 of Anolis apletophallus. Lineage (NCBI taxonomy): Eukaryota > Metazoa > Chordata > Lepidosauria > Squamata > Anolidae > Anolis > Anolis apletophallus. Next base: position 193,960,516 of record JARBWK010000004.1, on the reverse strand, counting down.
TGTATGCTATTTTCCTGCCTATTTATTTATTTATTTTATTTAGGGCATTTTTATACCGCCCTTCTCAGCCCGAAGGCGACTCAGGGCAGTTTACAATTGACAATAATTCAATGCCACAGCACAATAACAATTAAAAACAACTAAAGAAGCAGTAAACCATTAATATAGAAATTAAAATTTAAAATATTACAAAACATAAAAAAAAACCCGTACAGCCTAAAAACGTTGTCTAGAAGCTAATCATAAAGGTAAAAGGGTAGCAAGGGAATGAGCTATTTAGAACTCATGAGCTACCTCGCCCTTAAATGGGTGTCCTCCTTCCTCCGTGATCGAGGACAATGGGTGGTGGTGGTGGGGGTAGTCTCCGAGAGGTTCCCGTTTATTTGTGGGGTCTCTCAGGGGGCTATTCTCTCCCCTCTATTATTTAACATCTATATGCGACCACTTGCCCAGCTGGTACGCAGCTTTGGTCTGGAGTGCCATCAGTATGCTGATGACACCCAGCTTGTGCTGAGGATGGAGGACCAGCTGGACTCCATACCCGATAATTTCCATCTGTGCCTTGAGGCTGTGTCTGGATGGCTACAAGCCAGCCAGTTGGGGGTGAACCCATCGAAGACGGAGATCCCTTGGCTGGGTCGCCCAGGTGGGAGAGAATGCTGGCTGCCTACCCTGGACGGCGAAGTGTTATGCCTGTCGTCCTTAATAAAAAGTCTGGGGCCCAAGTGGACCCACTGCTGACAGGTCTCTGCTGTTAGCAGATCTGCATTTTTCCATCTGCGACAGGCTAGGCGGCTGGCACCTTACCTATCCAGGAGCGACCTAGCTACGGTGATCCAGGCGACGGTCATCTCAAGATTAGACTACTGTAACGCCCTCTACATTGGCCTTCCCTTGTCTGTGATCCGGAACCTCAAGCTAGTGCAAAATGCTGCAGCACGACTGCTCGCTGGAGTACCGGTGAAAGGTCATATCACCCTGATCTTGCAGCAATTGCACTGGTTGCCAGTGGAGTACCGGATCACTTTCAAGGTGCTGCTTTTAACCTTTAAGGCCTTGTATGGACAAGGGCCGGTGTACCTGAGGGACCGCCTCTCCCCATATGTTCCCCAGAGATCACTTCGGTCGAAAGAACAAAATCTCCTCGATGTCCCTACTATCCGGGCTTATCATCTGTCTTCCACCAGACAAAGAGCCTTCTCAGTGGTGGCACCGACGCTCTGGAATGCCTTGCCTGATGAAGTTTGAGCGATCAGAGAGCGTGCAAAACTGCTCTCTTCCGGCAAGCATTCAATCTGAGTGGTCCTTTGTAACACCTTGTTCTTAGAATTCATAGTATAGAGCTTTTAGTATTTTAAATTGTAGTTACCTTGCTTGATGTTCATGTTGACCCCCTGCCCATCCTGGCTGATTAAAGAAGCCAGAGGGGGTTTGGCAGAGTGGGTGAGGGCAGTGGTTAATGCCTCCTTACAGGAGGGCAAGATTCCAGCCAGCTTAAAGCAAGCTGTTCTAAAACCGCTGTTGAAAAAACCATCACTGGACCCCACTCAATTAGTGAACTATCGGCCAGTTTCCAATCTCCCCTATTTGGGCAAAGTAATGGAACGTGTGGTGGCTTCGCAACTCCAGGGGTTCTTGGTAGACACTGATTATCTTGATCTGGCACAGTCTGGCTTTAGGCCGGGACGTGATACTGAAACAGCCTTGGTCGCCTTGGTAGATGATCTACGCCGGGAGCTTGACAGGGGGAGTGTGTCCCTGTTGGTTCTGCTGGACCTCTCAACAGCTTTCGATACCGTTGACCATGGTATCCTTCTGGGTCACCTTGCAGATATGGGGCTTGGGGGTACTGCCCTGGAGGGTTGTACCCAGAAGGTGTTACTGGGTGACACCTGTTCGGCTCCGCAACCTTTGTCTTGTGGACTCCCTCAGGGTTCAGTACTGTCCCCGATGTCATTTAACATCTACATGAAACCGCTGGGAGAGATCATTCGGAGTTTCGGAGTCAGGTGTTATCTGTATGCAGATGATGTCCAGATCTGTCACTCCTTTCCACCCGTCACTAAGGAGGCTGTCCAGACTTTGAACCGGTGCTTGGCCGCGCTGTTTTGTACTGGATGAGGGCTAGCAAATTGAAACTTAATCCAGACAAGACAGAGGTCCTAATGGTCAGTCGAAAGGCCGAACACGGCATAGGGTTACAGCCTGTGTTGGATGGGGTTACACTCCCCCTGAAGGCGCAGGTTCGTAGCTTGGGAGTGATCCTGGGTTCATCGCTGAGCCTGGAACCCCAGGTCTCGGCGGTGGCCAGGGGAGCTTTTGCACAGTTAAGACTCGTGCGCCACCTGCGCCCATACCTTGGGAAGTCTGATCTGGCTATGGTGGTCCATGCTCTGGTCACATCCCGAATAGATTACTGCAATGCACTCTACGTGGGGCTGCCTTTGAAGACAGTTCGGAAATTACAATTAGTCCAACGGGTGGCAGCCAGATTACTAACCGGAGCTACATACAGGTAGCATACCACCCCCCTGTTGTGTCAGCTACACTGGCTGCCTGTCCACTTCCGAGCTCAATTCAAAGTGCTGGTTTTGACCTTTAAAGCTCTATACGGTTCTGGCCCAGCTTACTTGTCTGAACGCATCAGCCCCTACGTCCCATCTCATAATTTAAGATCGTCCGGGGAGGCCCTGCTCTCGCTCCCGCCAACTTCTCAAACGTGGTTGGTGGGGATGAGAGAGAGGGCCTTCTCAGTGGTGGCTCCTCGTCTGTGGAGCGCGCTCCCAAGCGACATATGATCGACCACATCCCTCCTGGCATTCAGGAAACGAGTGAAGTCCTGGCTGTGGGACCAGGCGTTTACGCATTAGCACAATGCAGCATTTCGGACTGGATTTGTAAGGGCAAATTGATGGAGATGGCTCAATGCCCCTGTTATGGACGGAACACTGTTTTTAACTTAAGTGAATGTGTGTGATGTTTTAATGTTACTTGTATTTTAATGCTGAATGTTTTTGGTTTTTATATTGTATTTTACTGTGTGGGCATCAAATTGTGCCTTTTGTTAGGCCGCTCTGAGTCCCCCCTCGGGGGTTGAGAAGAGCGGGGTAGAAATTTTGGAAATAAATAAATAAATAATTCTTATGTTGTTTTAGATTGTTGTAAACCACCCCGAGCCTGCGGGGAGGAGCTGTATAGAAATTGAAATAATAAATAAATAAATAAATAAACTAAACCCAGGGCTTTATTCTGCTTCCTCTACATATGTTTTTTTTTAAAATTTCAGGAAGTCCAAAAAAAGGCTGCTCTTTTGACCATGAAAGTGGGGTTAAGTGGGGCCATTCCTAGCATTGTGATGGCCTTTATCCTTGTATCCAATGGGGAACGCTTTGGACGCAAAATATCCTTGGTTCTGCCTGTGTTGGGGAGTCTCATTTACAACATCTTCTACAGCATGATGTCCTATTTCTCTCTGCCTCTTGTTCTACTCTTTCCCTTGGTCTTCATTGATGGATTGTGTGGAAGCATGGCCACTTTTCTCGGAGGCGCATTTGCCTATGTCGTTGACCTTTGCGAGACTCAAAAGCAGAAGGTCATTCGAATAGCTATGGTCGACTTAATCTATGGACTTGCGTCCGGATTGGGAGGATTGATCTCAGGCTATATTATAAATGGAATCGGCTTTACTTGGACGTTTGCAGTGATTTCTCTTCTTCAGATTATCAACATTTTCTATGTTTCGTGTTGCTTGGGCGATACAATACAAGCGCCAGAGTTCCGGCCACAGTCTCTGAAAGAAGGCCTTAAAGAAACCTTTTCTGGCGTATACATAGTCTGCAAATCTTCTTCCTGTAGGAAGCGGACTTCCATCATACTGTTGCTTTGCACATTCATGACTTACTTGTTCACCATGTTTGGAGGCACTTCTCTTTATACGCTCTACGAACTGAATTCGCCACTCTGCTGGGATGCAGTCTACATTGGATACGGCTCCGCAGTCTCCACCTGCGCCTCTGTGGCTGGTTTCGTAGCATTATTTTTACTTGCTCGATTCTTGAAAGATATCTACATGGTTTACATGGGAATGCTTTCATACATCGTCGGAGCAACCATGGCTGCTTTTGCCACAACAACATTGTTGATGTTTTTAGGTAAGTTCAGTATTGGGCTAAGAGAAATTTCAAAAAGCTTGTGTAAATATGCTGATGTGGAAGATTTTAAAAATAGGAGATTGTCCACTGATATCTCTCTCGGCATTACTTCGCGAACGAAGATTCTTAGGAAGGACTCATCCCAAGCTTTTTACAAGCACGTTGATGACTAAAAAGGCCAATCTGAGATAGGCAAGTTCGGTTGCAGAAAGCACAGCAGAAAGTCTCCTTGGGTGATGTTGTTTCCAAGTTGCGGTTCTTTCTGCGTTGTCGTTTCTCTTCGAGACCCATTTTGCGTGTCTTCTCGAAAGAGGCCGCAGCATTGTGGATAGTTTCTATCCATGTCCTTGTGTTTTATTAAATTAAATGGTTTTATGTATGTTTTATAGTTTTATGTAAACCGCCCCGAGCCTGCAGGGAAGAGCGGCATATAAAAACGAATAATAAATAAATAAATAAAAATAAATAAACAGTGTGTCTCCATGTCTCCCGATGTGAGGCCAGGGTGGACCATTGTTGGTGATCAATCTGGCCTAGCCTGAGATGTTGTTTCAGGGAGTCCTTATATCTCTTTTGGTGGGGGCACCTCTCTTGCGCTGACCTGTGGCGAGTTCACCATAGAGTAGTATCTTAGGTCCTCCATCCTAGAGACATGCCCTGCCCAACCAGCTGTGTTCTCAGTAGCATGGCCTCAATGCTGGTGATCCCTGCTTGCTCAAGGACAGCAACATTAGTCACATAGTCAGTCCAGTGTATATTTAGGATTGTGTGAAGACAGCGCTGATGAAAGTGTTTGAGGAGTCGTAGGTGTTGGTGATAGGTGACCCATGTTTCAGACCCATATAGGAGAATAGACAGTACGATAGCTCTGTACACATTGATTTTGGTGCTTTGCCTCAGGTGTTTGTTACTCCAGACTCTTTTATGAAGCCTTCCAAATGCACGATATGCCTTTGCTAATCTGTGATCTATCTCTTTATCAATATTGGCATCTGAAGAGATGATGCTTCCCAGGAAGGTGAACTGCTGAACGGACTTGAGCACAGATATGCCTATGCTGACGTGGGGATGATGATGTTCTTGCTGTGGTGCGGGCTGGTAGAGGACTTCCGTCTTCTTCAGGCTGACTTCCAGGCCAAACAGCTATGCAGCTGTTGCAAAGCAGCATGTTAGGTGCTGCAGGGCTGCTTCTGTATGGGCGACAAGGGCAGCATCGTCAGCAAAAAGCAGCCCACGGACTAGATAGTTTAGATCCACTGATATACAGTATATTAAAACAATATAAGAAACTGTCTTGTACTAAAGGAAAAATGTTAACATTAGCCAGGATTTATACACTTTCTATATGTAAACTCCTCTCCTTTGGCGCCCCCTTGTTGTGGGGGAGAGGCTTGCGTACCCTAATGAAGTTGTGAGCTATGCTGGCGGTGCCATTATAGCCACCGGGAGGGCCTCCCATGCCAGACAGGTCACAACCGAAGGGTCTGACAAAGAGCATCAACGGGCAGGATGGGCTCTCTAGCCTTTTGGCAACTATCCTAAGAGAAGGAAAACTCTAATTTCAAACCCGGGCAGATGCTGTTCGTCTAACCCTGTGAGGTCAACCATCTAGAGAAGGAAACTCAAATCAAACCTATGACCTGAGGACCTCACTGCCATCATTCGAGCTTGCTAGGCCCCGGCAGACAAACCTTTGGTTTAAAGTGTGGGGCCAGTTCTGTGCACGCTGCGCTCCACCAGAAAAATCCATTGCACAGGCTCGAAGGACACATCCAACCTCCTTAGTCATCAATGCGCTTGTAGAAAGCATGGGATGAGTCCTTCCTAAGTATCTTCATTCACGAAGTAATGCCAGAGAGAGAGAGAGAGATGTAAACATACATATAGACGCAATGATTTGTGAGATAGATAATGAAAGTGGGTTTCTATATTGTAATTTCATTTTCAGTTTTCTGATATTAGGTGGAAACTGGATTACATTATTATATTTGCTTATTTCGAAGTGTATCCAAATAAATGCGTGCTTTTTAAAAGGTACATATTGGCTGGCAAGCCCCAACAGCTCCAGATTGCATAGCCCATGATGAGAAATGTTGGGCGTTGCAATCTGAAAGATTCCATCTTTGGGTTGTTGTGAGTTTTCCGGGCTGTATGGCCATGTTCCAGAAGCATTCTTTCCTGACGTTTTGTCCACATCTATGGCAGGCATCCTCAGAGGTAGTGAGGTCTGTTGGAAACTAGGCAAGTGAGGTTTATATATCAGTGGAATGTCCAGGTTGGGAGAAAGAACTCCCTCTTGTTCTTCAGGAAGCTAGTGAAATCCTGTCTATGGAACGAAACATTCCCAGAATAATGCTTGGCCTCATGTTAGCCACCCCGAGTCCCCATTGGGGAGATGGTGGCAGGGTATAAATAAAGTTTATTTATTTATATTTAATGGCTGAGCCTGGTTACAGACCAAAGTGAGTGACCACATATGCAGACTGAGTTGAGCATGATTTTAGTTTGGCGACTGGCTTATATGTATTTTACCTATATGTATTTTAATCTAGTGTTGTTGTAGGATGTTTTAATTTCTATCAGTAGCATTGAATCCTTGCTGTAAGGCGGTCTGAGTCCCTCTACGGAGGTAAGAAGATCGGGATTTTAAAATTTTAAATAAATAATAATAATAATAATATTTCTTTGCTTGAAGCAAGTTTGAATGTCGCAATTGGTCACCTTTATTAACATTTAATGGCCTTGCAGCTTCAAATTCACAAGCATGCCGGTTGAGTCGATAGATTAGACATTTAATGGTTTTAAATAAATAAATAATAAATGTGGACAATTTCAACAGAAAGGAGAAAACTATAAAAAATGAACAAAATTTGGCTACCAGTATTAAAAAATATTAAAATCAGGATGCCTGCCATGGATATTTATTTATTTACATCATTTATATTCCACCCCGCAGGGGACTCAGGGCGGATCACAATGCACATATAAAGGCAAACATTCAATGCCATTTGACATACAACATATAAGACAGACATAGAGGCAATTTAACATTCCAGCTTTTCTGGCCACCAGGAGGAGCTGTCTCATTCCTTTACTCCTTTTGTGTGTATTTTCTGGATATTGTATGGCCTCGTAAATCAGTTAAATTTAGCCTCCCCACAAAGTGGTACCTAAATTTCCTACTTGACAGATGCAACTGTCTTTTGGGATGCAAAGGTCGACAACGTGCTACACAATAGGTCGAGAGCTCACCCCGACCCGGGCAGGCCTCGAACTCATGGCCTTCTGGTCAGTAGAGATCTTATGCAGCTGACACCCAGCCAGCTGCGTCACATTCCCGTTGCACGACGTCAGGAGAGAATGCTTCTGGAACATGGCCATACAGTCCGCAAAACTTACAGCAACTCAGTGATTCCAGCCATGAAAGCCTTTGACAACACATTGATTCCATCTTTGTCCCAGGCAGCCACATGCTCAACAGTATTTTAAATAAGCCTAAATTTCTCGTATACCCACAAAACTATGGGTAAGCAAAGTATGGTCCATAGGTCATATTTTTCTGTGTCTTGTGATTCCACCCCAACCACCCAGGAAATACATTTGTAGACAGGGCTTAAGAATCATTTTAGAAAGCTTGTTTTTCAAACCAGCAGTTGATTTTCAACTTTAGGTTCCCCGTCTGCAGGGTAGAAAACTGGCCTCTGGACCTGATGCAGTCATGCACTTCTAACCACTATACCAGTGGTTCCCAAACTTTTTTGGCCTACCGCCCCCTTTCCAGAAAAAAAAATTTACTCAGCGCCCCCCTAGAAATTATTTTTTTAAAATTTTAATAGCAATTAAACAGAAAGATATATGTATGAATGTTTCTACCTTTTTCATAAAATATAGTAAATAAAGGAGGAAATTACAAACATTGAATTCCAGAAATAATCACAAAAACAATATGTTTGGGGGAGTATGAGCAACAGATGATGAGATTTGCAGTACCTTCAGCCAATTCAGCTCTGACTTCCACAGACCACTAAGATCCCCATGAATGAAAGATCTGGATCAAACAGCAACACCTGCCCGGGGATCGCGCACTTGTGACTTTGTCCCTGCGAGTTGGAATCCCCGGGCAGGCATTGCCATGGGAACTGCAGCGCATACCTCCTTCCTCTCGTCAACCCTGCCCATGGGCGCAGTCCTGTCTATCGGCCTCTTTCTTCCAACGGGGACGTCCCCTTACAGGGGTTCAGCGCCCCCCAAATTCTCCTGAGCCTCCCAGCGCCCCCTTGGACTGCCCCACCGCCCACCAGGGGGTGGTACCGCCCACTTTGGGAACCACTGCACTATACTATACTACTTCTTACCTCATGGGCCCCATTTGAATCAATGTTGAAGATGTGGCTGCCTAGGAATTGTGACCAAAAGGACTGTTGGCAATGCTTTCTAAGCAGCCAGGCAGCATTTTGCTTTTGCCTTATTCACTAAATACATGAGAGACTGAGCTTCTGAAAGGAGTTCCCTTTTATTACTGTATCTTGGCTGTTTATAAATGAAGCTGTAATCTATCAATATCTTCATTTTTTCCAAATATTTTACAGTGAGAGTGCCAGCAGTGCTACTTTTTGTACCCATTCCAATGCTTCGGGCCATGTTGTCCAAAATAGTTCTTCCTCAAGAGCAAGGTGAGTTCATGTTGCCAGAGACTCGGTAGTGGTTCTCACTAGGTGGTGTTTTTTTTTTTTAAGCATTGCCTAAATCTAACCAGGCTATCTTTCCCCTTCTTTGGAAGTCTTTAAGCACTAGGATGGTCAGTATTCAAGGTTGCTCTAGTTGTGCATCCATGCATGGCAACTGTGGTTCCTTACGGCTGTATGACTCTTGGTAGATTTCTGGATCTACACTGCCATATTTATTTATTTACTAGCTGAGGACCCGGCGGTGCCCGGGTCATTTGAGGAAGGCATTGTATGCCAAGGTTGGTTCCTATTAGATGTTTATGTGGCTTGCAGTGGTCTCAAGAACTTAGGAAAGGTACTGCGAGTCCCAGGGGCCTAGTCAGGAAAATTAAGTTGAGGGAGCCTAACAATATCCCATGTGCTGAGGCCTAGTCAGGAAAATCAAGTTAAGGTTGCCTTGTTGTCAATTTTGGGCCTGGTCTGTGATGTATAGGGGCTACATTGTTTTTTTGGAAGTGAATTAGGTGAAGGCACTTAATATCCCATTATTGTGAAGTGGGCCATTGGGCCCCTGTTTGCCAATTTTTGTCCTGATCCGTCACTGCTGTGGGCCGCAGTGTATGACTGACTGAGGCTTTTCCTTTTTCCTCTGAGTCACCTTAGAATGTTTGAATGTGGATGGCCATTCGGAGTCCGTTATGCAAATACAATTTCAGTGGCAGCCAATCCCCTCTGTCTGGGGCCGTTTGGGCATGGTATGTGATTTTTAGGGGCTACAGTGTTGTTTGGGAAGTGTATGAGGTGAATGTACTGCAAATCCCATCATTCATGGCCCATCCTACCCTAAACCATACCAGGTTGTGAAGTGGACCATTGTTCCCCTGTTTGCCAAGTTTGGTCGTGATCTGTCATTGCTGTGGGCCGCAGTTGATGACTGCCTGAGGCTTTTCCTTTTCCCTCTGAGTCACCTTGGAATGGTGGAATGTGGTTGGCCTATCAGAGTACCTTATGCAAATATCATTTCAGTGGCAACCAATCCCCTCTGTCTGGGGCCGTAGAATGTTGGAGTTCTGAGGCTGGCCAATCAGAGCCCGTTATGCAAATAATCCCACAGTGGCAGCCAGTCGAAATGCTTGCACATATTCCTCTCTCCGCTCAGTCGCTTGGCCGCACCACCGCCCGCAAACACTGACTTTTATTATATGTAATAGATAGATAGATAGATTTATTTAGGACATTTTTATACCGCCCTTCTCAGCCCGAGGGCGACTCAGGGCGGTTTACAATTGGCAATAATTCAATGCCACAGCACAGTAACAATTAAAAACAAACTAAGAAAGCATTAACCATTAATATACAGTATAAAATTAAATTTTAAAATATTACAAAACATTAAAAAAACATCTAGCCTAAAAATGTTATCGTGAGCTTTAACCATGTCGTGATACCATTCATTTCATCATCGGGTCATTCCGTAAATTCATAGAGCTATGCTGTGCTCGGAAAAGCCTGTTGGAAAAGCCAGGTTTTCACCTGCCTTTGGAAAGACAACAGGGAGGGGGGGCGATCTTATCTCCCTAGCTAGGGCGTTCCACAGCCGAGGGGCCACCACCGAGAAGGCCCTGTCTCTCGTCCCCGCCAAACGCATCTGCGAGGAAGGCAGGAACGAGAGCAGGGCCTCCCCGGAGGATCTTAACATCCTAGATGGTTCATAAGGGAGCAAGGAAGTATAAATCTCGTAATGATCAAACCAGATAATCCACATTATTTGCTTTGAACTGGATTATATGAGTTCACACTTCTATATAAAATCCAGTCCAAAGCAGATAATCTGGATTTTTATGGCAGTTAGATTGGGTCTAAGTTTGAAGTATAAGGACGTTGTGACCACATGCATCTTTTTTGTTTGTTTGTTTTGACAGGAGCCATCTTTGCTTGCATTGCCTGCTTAGAAATTGTGACTGGGATAACTGCAGGTGTTGTTTTTAATACTCTCTATGCAGAAACTGTAGCTTGGTTTCCAGGATTCAGTTTCCTCTTTTCGGGTGCTTTTTGTATAGTTCCACTCAGCTTGCTGAGGTAAGTACAGAGCGTTCCCTAGTAAATATAATAGGTGTCATTCTGCTCAGGTGTAACTAGGTTTTGGGTCCTAAGGTAATGAATGTTTGGATTTGCATTCCAGTAAATCTGGAAGACTGCAAGTTTTACTACTCTTGGCTCTTATGTCTACACAGATATGGCAAAATTATACATACTGTAATTGACAGCAAGACTAGATTTTTTTTCCCAAGCATGTGCAGTGTTATCCGCTAGGGCAGTGTTTTTCAACCTTTATTGAGCCACGGCACATTTTTTACATTTACAAAATCCTGGGGCACACCACCAACCAAAATGACACTCTAACACAGTAATACATATAGTTAATATGTTTTTAAATGTATTTATACACTCAGTGTGAAACCTGGGCCTGTTTCGATGAACACAACATATATATGACTTCCTCTCACATATTTATACATGGCTATCATGTCTTCTCTCAGCCTTCTCTTCTTCAGGCTAAACATGCCCAGCTCTTCAAGCCGCTCCTCATAGGGCTTGTTCTTCCAGCCCCTTGTGAAATTTCACCCTGAGTGAAACTTGCTTCCAGTTAACTATGGATGTCATGAAGCTGTTATAAACAGTTCCTGGGGAGGAGGGGGGCCACAATCGAAAAATCCAGTAAAATAGTAAAAAAAAAATCCAAGCAGAGAGGCTCAATTTGTTTCTTGGAAACCTGTGAATGCTTCAGCCTCCCGATGCTCCCAGGTTTGCTCACTGCCCAATGCACCGACGGGGATCTTCCGGCTTTGTTCTTGCAAGAAATCCAAGCCAACGTGAAAACGCCGACTCAATCACTTCTGCCCAGTGATCTGCTTTTGCGGAGGGAGGAGGGAGGCAGCGAAAGAGGCCACACAGATCTATGAAACGTATCGGGAGGCTGAAGCAGCCCTGAGCGGGAGCTGGAGCCATGCTGAGTCGAGGCTCCTGAAGGCTTCCTCAAGGCGGGACTGGCCCTGGCATTCGGCAGAGCCCTTCCTTTGCCTAGGGGAGGATCTTTGGAAAGGGAAAGAGGGAGAAAGAGCTGCTAGGAGGGGGAAGAGTCCCAATTTTCCACGGCACACCTGATGATTGCTCACGGCACACTGGTTGGGAAACACTGCGCTAAGGGGTTAGTTACTGGAACCCCCCCCCCCCCCCAGTGGATACCAAAATCTGTGCATGCTCAAGTCTTATTATGCATAGTAAAATGGTGTTTCTTTATAAAATGGCAAAATTGAGGTTTAGTGTTTTTTGGAATTATTATTCTTGAATACTTTCATTCCATGGATTCTGAACCATAGATGCAGAATCCATTGGTGCAAAATCCATTGTATGTGATTTATGATGAAGTGGACAGCTGAAATCATCTCACTGGGGACCCTGCTATGACTATTTAAATGTTTGTTTTCATCTTAACCCTGAATTACCTTTTATTCTTCAGTTTCCACATGTTTTTCCAGGTCCCCCGGCCAGTCTCTATACAAGGGGTTTTTTTTAGATAGTCCAGATAAAGAATTATAATTTTCACAAGACCATGAGTAACTTGGAGCCTAAATAGTTGAAGATATTTGACTGTTATCAACTTGTTCATGCATTAATCTTATCAGAGGAAGTTCTTCTAATAAGAAAGAACACATATATGTTTGATATAAGCGGGCTGTCAAAACACACAAGACTCATAAAACTTGACCACTTAATCACTGTGAATTATATAATATATACATATATATATATACATACATACATACATACATACATATACACACACAGACACAGACACAGTCCTTCATTGTGCTGGTTCCTTTAGTTTGCAATATTCACCTCCTAAAAGTTTGCCTAGCATTGACATCTCCCTTTTTGGCATCTGAAAAAAAATTCACAGTGATTAAGTGGTCAAGTTTTATGAGTCTTGTGTGTTTTGACAGCCCGCTTATATCAAATATTCTAGTTTTCTTTTTGTCGGTTTGAAAACGTTTTTTTGGGATGGAGATGCACTATATTTTTCAATCTAAATAAAGGTGCTGTTTTGCATCTGGTGGGTTCCAGATTACTTCGCCTTTAGGTTGTTGTGAGTTTTCCGGGCTGAATGGCCATGCTCCAGAAGCATTCTCTCCTGACATTTCGCCTGCATCTATGGCAGTCATCCTCAAAGGTTGTGACGTCTGTTGGAAACTAGGAAAATGGGGTTTATATATATGTGAAATGTCCAGGGTGGGAGAAAGAATTCTTTTCTGTTCAAGGTAGGTGTGAATGGTTCAATTGGCCACCTTGATTAGCATTTAATGGCCTAGCAGTTTCAAGGTCTGGCTTCTTACTGCCTGGGGGAATCCTTTGTTGGGAGGTGATGAGCTGGCTCTATTTATTTTCTGGAATTCCCCTGTTTTTGAGTGTTGTTCTTTATTTACTGTTTTGGTTTTAAAGTTTTTTAAATACTGGTAGCCAGTTTTTGTTCATTTTCATGGTTTTTTCCTTTCTGTTGAAATTGTTCACATGCTTGTGGATTTCAATGACTTCTCTGTGTAGTCTGACATGGTAGTTGTTGGACTGGTCCAGCATTTCTGTGTTCTCAAAAACATATAGAGCAGGGGTGCCCACACTTTTTCAGCATGTGAGCTACTTATATTAAAACCAAGTCAGAAAGATCTACCTACCTCCTCAAGGCTGGAGAGGGGCGCGGGCGGGGCTTGGCTAGAGGGGGCGGGGCCAGGCCCTGCCAAGCCCCGCCCCCTCTCCTCTGGCTTTGGAGCTCCCAGCAGCTTCTTCAAGCTTGAGGATGGCAATGCCAAGCCAGTGGTGGCATAGCTAGCACAAGGCTGGCTTGGCACTGCCATCCTCAAACCTGGAGAAGCTGCTATTGGGTCAGAAGCCACAGGGGGGTGGAGCAAGTCCGCACCAAGCCCCGCCCCCTCCCCTCTGGCTTTGGAGCTCCCAACAGCTTCTCCAGGCTTGAGGATGGCAATGCCAAGCCAGTGGTGGCATAGCTAGCACAAGGCTGGCTTGGCACTGCCATCCTCAAGCCTGGAGAAGCTGCTGGTAGAGCGGAAGCCACAGGGGGCGGAGCCAGGCCACGCCAAGCCCCGCCCCTCCCCTCCCCTCCCCTCTGGCTTTGGAGCTCCCAGCAGCTTCTCCAGGCTTGAGGATGGCAATGCCAAGCCAGTGGTGTCATAGCTAGCACAAGGCTGGCTTGGCACTGCCATCCTCAAACCTGGAGAAGCTGCTGGTGGAGCGAAGTCACGGGGTGGAGCCAGGCCAAACCAAGCCCCGCCCCTCCCTCTGGCTTTGGAGCTCCCAGCAGCTTCTCCAGGCTTGAGGATGGCAATGCCAAGCCAGTGGTGACATAGCTAGCACAAGGCTGGCTTGGCACTGCCATCCTCAAACCTGGAGAAGCTGCTGTTGGGGCGGAAGCCACAGGGGGGCGGAGCAAGGCCGCACCAAGCCCCCCCCCTCCCCTCTGGCTTCGGAACTCCCAGCAGCTTCTCCAGGCTTGAGGATGGCAATGCCAAGCCAGTGGTGGCCTAGCTCGCACACGGCTGGCTTGGCACTGCCATCCTCAAGCCTGGAGAAGCTGCTGGTAGAGCGGAAGCCACAGGGGCGAGCCAGGCCGTGCCAAGCCGCCCCCTCCCTCTGGCTTTGGAGCTCCCAGCAGCTTCTCCAGGCTTGAGGATGGCAATGCCAAGCCAGTGGTGGCATAGCTAGCACAAGGCTGGCTTGGCACTGCCATCCTCAAACCTGGAGAAGCTGCTGTTGGGGCGGAAGCCACAGGGGGGTGGAGCAAGTGCCCAAACCAAGCCCCGCCCCCTCCCCTCTGGCTTTGGAGCTCCCAGCAGCTTCTCCAGGCTTGAGGATGGCAATGCCAAGCCAGTGGTGGCAGAGCTAGCACAAGGCTGGCTTGGCACTGCCATCCTCAAGCCTGGAAAAGCTGCTGGTAAAGCGGAAGCCACAGGGGCGGAGCCAGGTCAGCCAAGCCCCGCCCCTCCCCCTCTGGCTTTGGAGCTCCCAGCAGCTTCTCCAGGCTTGAGGATGGCAATGCCAAGCCAGTGGTGACATAGCTAGCACAAGGCTGGCTTGGCCCTGCCCTCCACAAAGCTGGAGCATCTGCTGGGAATGCCGAAGCCGGGGAGGGGGAGGGGCTATGTGCTGCCTGGCTCCGCCCCCTCTGAGAAGCGCCCCATCCAGCTGGGATTGACCTCCTTCGGTTCCAGGATCGACTGGTCGATCGCGATCGACTTCCTGGGCAGCCCTGATATAGAGAATGCTTCTGGAACATGGCCATACAGCCCGGAAAACTCACAACAACACAGTGATTCCGGCCATGAAAGCCTTTCATTGTGGAATACAAGAAATGTATGGTTTCTGTATGTTTTCAATTGCCTACGCATAATGTATACTCTCAGTTTCCACTTAAAACATCTTATCTCTTTCTTCCAGCTGTTTTATGTTTACTAGTTGGCGTGAAGATAACTTAGTGATCCTTGTAAATGAAGAAGACTCTGTTGCTGAGAATGCTGACAGCTGAATGCATTTTAAAACTGGTCATCTCGTGTTCTGGTAGAAGAGCTTAACGCTTGATTGTAGTGGCCCGGATAAAGTGCAGTGTGATGTCTACAATGATCAATTTACCTGGGTTAAGGGCAGTTTAGATGGCCTGAATGTAGAATACAATGCAATGGAAGGGTAAGCATCACAAAACCTTACTTTTTGTGCTTTGCCAAGGGAAATAGGAAGTAACCAGTGTTCACGGCAATGGTGACAGGCTTGGAACTGGGTCCCTGGTGTCTTCATGAGGAAGCACATAATCTGCACACACAGTAATATTGCAATATGACCTGCAAATGGTTGAAAAGGCAGTAGACTTGCACAGGGAGAAAGAACAAATCTGGAAAAAAATGTAAATAATATGTTTTATAAAATGAATGGTGATTCTAGGTCTTCCTGTGTGAAATTAGGTTAATGGAAACCTGTGTATTAACAACTGGAAATTCATTGGTATGCCCCACATGCACTTAAAAAGGAAAAAAAGATACTTTTATATATATTGTATATGTAAATTAAGGAGTATTTTTGCAAGTGTTTGTTTGAAGTGATTGCCACTTTAGAATGGGATTTTTCAACTTTAGAATGTGGATTTTCACAATAATTTTAGCATAGAATAATAACAATAACAATAATACTTTATTTCTAACCGGCAACCATCTCCCTGGAGGAGACTCGGAGCAGCTTACATGGGGCCGAGCCCGAACAACACATCACAAGATACCAACAACATCAAAAACAATAGACACAATAAAAGCAATAAACATTATGCACAATTTTATACATTATTCTATGCATAATTTTCTATCATGTCTCCCTTTACTCACTTCTGGAAATGATATAAAAGTTCCCTTTGATTTTTGTGTGGCAGTCATGGTGATAGGAATGCTTGGGGGGGGGGGGGAGAGAGTGTGTGTGTGTGTGTGTTTGGGTGAGTGGGAGGCGATCAGTTTTGCCAGTATAATGATGAGCAAACCTAATCCCGTTTTGCCTGAAGGACAGGCAGGTACCACATCTGACCTCATGTTTTATTAGCACTTGATAATCGTTCTATGCAATGCTGATGCAATTTATATTGTTCAGCTGTTTCTTAGATCATTCTCTTGGGATAGTCAGGGTGATATATTCAAGTATGCAGGTAAGATGGTGAATCTGTAGCATTTTCAAAGCTTTGAAATGTTAACATTTTTGACTACTGCCAGCCTGGGCCTTTCCCTCCCAAGCAACACATTTAATATGTCTGGCACTATATATAGTTGATCATTTGAACAGCACTTTTCAAACAGTTGATAGTTCTTCTAGCACTGCTTATGTCTTTAATGAATGAATAAATATAAGAATAATTAATGTAACTTTGAACTATGCAAACGGTGTATTTTTGTTTACAAAATAAATGTTTGAGGGAGTGTTTAATTGATATAGTTTTAAATAGAATAAGGGGTTTTTTTTCTCCAAAAGGAAGGCTATATATCAAGGGTGCCCAGCATGCGAGCTACTTATAATAAAACCAAGTCAGAAAGATCTACCTACCTCCTCAAGGTGGGAGGGGGCGGGGCTTGGTGCAGCCTGGCTCCGCCCCCCTCTGGCTTCCGCTCTACCAGCAGCTTTTCCAGGCTTGAGGATGGCAATGCCAAGCCAGCCTTGTGCTAGCTATGCCACTATGCCACCACTGGCTTGGCATTGCCGTCCTCAAGCCCCTCCCCCTCCCCTCTGGCTTCCGCTCTACCAGCAGCTTTTCCAGGCTTGAGGACGGCAATGCCAAGCCAGTGGTGACATAGCTAGCTAGCACAAGGCTGGCTTGGAATTGCCATCCTCAAGCCTGGAGAAGCTGCTGGGAGCTCCAAAGCCAGAGGGGAGGAAGCGGGGCTTGGCACGGCCTGGCTCCGCCCCCCTCTGGCTTCTGCTCTACCAGCAGCTTTTCCAGGCTTGAGGATAGTAATTTTCCAGGCCTCTGAGAAGTGCCCCATCCTGGGATCGACCTCCTTCGGTCCCGGGATCGGCTAGTCGATCGCAATCGACTTCCTGGGCAGCCCTGTTATATATCGACAAAGGCCATTTAGCTATGCCACTAAAGAGGAGGTCACTGTAAAGCAGCGTTTCTCAATCTGGGGGTCGGGACCTCTGGGGGAGGGTCGTCAGAGGGGTCGCCAAAGACCATCAGAAAACTCATTATTTTCTGTTGGTCATGCGGTAATGTGTCCACAGTGCTCTCTGGATGTAAGTGAACTACAAATCCAGAACTCAAGGTCAATTCCCAGCAAACCCTTCAGTATTTTCTGTTGGTCATGGGAGTTATGTGTGCCAAGTTTGGTTCAATTCCATCATTAGTGGAGTTCGGAATGCTTTGATTGTAGGTGAACTATAAATTTACATTACGATTCATAACAGTATCAAAATGACAGTTATGAAGTAGCAGCGAAACTAATATGGTTGGGGGTCAGCACAACATGAGGAACCGTATTAAGGGGTCACGGCATTAAGAAGGTTGAGAAACACTGCTGTAAAGAAACCAGCATGACAAGAGGGGGCACTGCCTATACCAGTGGTTCTCAACCTGTGGGACCCCAGGTGTTTTGGCCTTCAATTCCCAGAAATCCTAACAGCTGGTAAACTGGCTAGGATTTCTGGGAGTTGTAGGCCAAAACACCTGGGGACCCACAGGTTGAGAACCACTGGCCTAGACCATATGGCCTAGACCTCTGTCTTTTCATGAGGCAAGCTGTCACTGGGTAAACATTCTGTTTTATGAAGTCAGGGCTTTTTGCATGTGTACATATGTACAGAATTAGAGTCCTTCAAATCTAAGGAGCATAAATGTTTTATAATATTGTTTTATATGTAAATGTGACCATAATGTTGGATATACATAAGTTTATTGACTTTGTCTTATTGACCCCAAACCAGGACTGACAGTGATTGCATTCCTTGTTCTAAATCATAACCACCACACGTAGAATTGTAAGTCGAAGGACATGTTACTTTTCATAATAAGGCTATTTTCTTTTTTGTAGAACAAAAATGCAATTAATACCCCACACAGAACTAAAATGTAAATCTTTTATAGAGAATAAAGGATACAGACAACCTTCAGACACTCTGGCTTCAGAAATAACTGAAAAACAGTAGTAGTAAGTATGCTAGCTTGAGCCAAATCTGATCTTACTCTATGGGTATGACAGAGGAAGTAGTATATTTTGGCTGTAAAAAACTTGAGGCAGAGCGTCTTTGTCAAAACTAGAAGCTGACACTACTAATTCACTGACAAAGAATTAAGTTATCTTAATCTTTCTTTCCTTGGCCCATGCTGTTTTCTGCCATAGCCTAACTCTACAACTGGTTTCCTAATGCTTCAAAGAAGAAAACAAGTTTCTTTCTTTGGTAACATATAATAAGTCTCTGAATTGCACTGTATTTGAAATGGTCTGAATATTTAAAATACCCGATGTGAACAATTTCAATGATTAATAGGCTAATCTTGTGTATGTCGTTTCAAGTTCAATGGGACTTACTCTCAGGAATAAATGTTTATATTTACAACCTTTAATCATTTCGTGTCTATGATGTGAATATTCAGTGATGGAAATAGCGTCATCTTTTGCTTGAGTTAATCTTTAAACTACTTGTGGTTTCAACTTAAAACTGCATGGTGTTTTGGCAATTTCTTTTTATTTACCTTCACATCACCTTCATAGGATTTACTTGGCTAAATTTATTCAGGTTTTCTATTGCCGGCCGCTTAGTCCGAATGTAATTTATTCAAGGCTAACCTATGGCTTAGCAGGGATTTGGGGCCAGTTCTCCCAGTCCAACTTTCCAATAAACCATAATAATCCCCAATATTTGCCCCCAATTTCCTGAATTAAAAAAGTCACTGAAAATTGTGTGGATATTCTGCAACCGTGCTAGAAAGAATTAGTCACAACACAATAAACTTAACTGGACCAGAAATTCTTGTGCCATAATTAGTTTCTAGCATTTAAGCTTAGACATTTACATTTTGTCTAACTAATATGGATACCCTTCTGTAATCATTTTCAAAATGTGTGGCCTGTTTTGTTGTCATCTGTCAGGACATGGAAAATGCTTGATATTCATTGAAAGATCCAAATTATGGTATATGAGATACCATAAGACAAGCATCCCAATGCTATGAGCTGCTCATTGACTGTAATAAAGTAAACTTGACTTGCATCGCAATGCGTGATAAAATATTTTCTCACTGGTAAGTTCCTTCATTACAATGGACTTTTTCAAGACAGTTTGGATGGGCATCTCATTAAAGTATGTGTGTCCCATTGTTAGACTTCAATGTTTTATTTGAATGGTATACTGTTCCAGGCCCGGATTAACTCCTTTTGGCGCCCTAGGCCACACTTTGGAAGCCCTGCCCCTGGGGCCGCTTCTAGGCATGCGCGGCAGCAGCCCCGGGGCTTCCCTCCGCCTCTTCCTCCTCCTCACCGCAATCGCCTTCAGTCAAGGAAGGCGGTCGCGGGGAAGAAGAGGAAGGGAAGCCACGCCCTGGGGCGCTGCTGGGCATGCCTCCTTCCTTGGGCGCGAGGAGGATGAGGCGGAGGGAAGCCCTGCCCCCAGGGCCGCTGGCGGGCATGCACGCGCGGCAGGAGCATGCCTCTACCTTCTCCGCCATGTTCCTGGGTGCCGCGGGCGATGGTGAGGGGGCATTCCCTCCTCCCCCGCCCCTCACAGCACTCTCCCCTCCCCCCCCCCCCGAGAGAGAGAGAGAGTCATCATGCCGCACGTTGCGGTTTTGTTTGAACATTTTTTTGGTCCTTGATCTGGCGCCCCCCTAGGCCTGCGCCCATAGGCCATGGCCTAGTGTGGCCTTATGGGTAATCCAGGCCTGTACTGTTCACCACGAGCATCACCTCCTGTGACATCACAAGGTATCAGCTCTAAGTTTTGAAATCTCAAAGCCTGGGATAGTCTTTATTTTTATTTATTGTTGGGCTTCTATGCCGCCACTCCCGGTAGGCTCGGGGCGGCTCACAAGCGCCGGATAAAACAGAATAAAACATATTAAACAATTAAAACACGGCGAATAAAACACATTATGACACAACAAAGTTAAAAACCTGGTGTGTGGGCACAACACCACAGGTAACGGATACACCAACAGACCTGGCAACCCTAGAACCAGTGCAATGTTAGATTTCAGTCCTTTTATCTGCCAGCACATGATAAAGCAGCTCTCATGCAGTCAGTGTAATGACTTCAATTGCCCAAGAGGTACTGTATTATAATCACCATAGTACGAAAGCCAGAAAAAAAAATATTCAGGAGCCTTTGTATCAATGGCCACAGTTCTGTATCTGCCCATCATACAAATTGTAAATTCATGAAACCTGATGATAGGCTCCCCTGTTGTGAAACAGGCACGCTATACAAGCAGGTTTGCGGAGACTAGAGCATTTACATAGCACTTCCAGATGTTCAAAGCATTTCCCACGTGCCACCTTGCTGTTATCCTTGACAGATGTCTGTGTTCCAGGGCAGCACATTAACCTGATTGCAGATGGAAGGATGATTTTCTTCATACCACCTAGGGAGGTTATGATAGAGATGCACTTCAGGACTGATCAAATGAGTTAATGCACTACACTACATCATTATAAGCTACAGCTCAGATAGAAAAAATGGCAATTGTATGGGGAAATCAGGAGGGTGGGAAGTTAACTAGAACCTTGCTAAGATTTATAACCATCCCTTGGGGTTTGTGCTAATCTGTCTGGCACTGTGAAGTCATGTAGGAAATTGGTATCACTAAATGTGCCTCCTCTTGAAATCAAAAGTGAGGCGTCTTTTCCTGGAAGATGAGACTGGCTAGCAAAGTGTGAAACATGTATGGCAGATACCTATTATTTAATATCTACCATGTTTCCCCAAAAGTAAGACAGCGTCTTACTTTCTTTCCCAGAAAAAGTCCCACTCGCCTTACTTTCGAGTGGCTTTGGGGCGACGGTAAGCCGTACCCCGGCCGCCGCGTCACTCGGTCCCGCCTCCTCCGCCGCCGCCGCCCTCCCCTGCGGCCGCCTCTTCTTGGATCGGAAGAGAGCGGCTGAGGACCCTCTGCCGCCTCTCTTCCGTTCCCGAAGAGCTGCAGGCTGCAGGGGAGAGCGATCTTGTGATTTCCCTACAGCCTTCCTGCAGGTCCCTGCGGCGGGACCGGTGGCGCGGCGGCTGGGGGTACGGCTTACTTCGAGTACGGCTTATATTAGCCGACCCCTCTGACACCCCCGATACGTCTTACAATCGGGGGTGTCTTACTATCGGGGAAACACGGTATATGCGACCACATGCTCAGCTGGTACGTAGCTTCGGGCTGGAGTGCCACCAATATGCGGATGACACCCAGCTCATTCTGGGGATGGGGGGCCGACCCGAATCCGTACCCGATAATTTCCATCGCTGCCTTGAAGCTGTTACTGGATGGCTGCGAGCCAGTAGGTTGAAGGTGAATCTGGCTAAGAAGGAGATCCTGCGGCTGGGCCGTCCGGGCAATGGTGGGGTTCAGCTTCCAACCCTGGACGGCGTGACACTATGTCCATCGTCATCTGTTAAGAGTCTTGGTGTCACTCTGGACTCTCAACTGACGATGGAGACACACATCTCCACCGTCAGTAGAGCGGCGTTTTTTCATCTTCGCCAGGCAAGGAAGTTGGCCCCCTACCTGTCCCACCACGACCTAGCTACAGTGGTCCAAGCCACGGTCATCTCGAGATTGGACTACTGTAATGCTCTTTACATTGGCCTTCCTCTGTTGGTGATCCGGAAACTTAAGCTTGTGCAGAACGCTGCTGATGGCAGGCGTGCCATATGCTGCCACATTACTCCCATCCTGCGCGAACTGCACTGGCTTCCAGTGGAATTCCGGATCACCTTCAAAGTGCTGGTGTTGACCTTTAAGGCCTTGAATGGTCTGGGGCCAGTGTACCTAAGGGACCGCCTCTCCCTATATTGCCCCACTAGACCACTGCGTTCAGAGTCAAATAATCTGGAAATCCCACCTGACTTCAACAACTTCCACCTGAACTTCCACCTGACTTCAACAAGGAGAGCATTCCGCATCATTGCGCCAACACTCTGAAACGCGCTCCCTCCAGAAGTCCGCGCCCTTCCTAGTTTGCTAGCCTTTCGAAAGGCCTGCAAGACTCTGCTATTCAAACAGGCGTTTGGCCTTTAATTTGCAGGCACGATATCACTGCCAATTGCAGGCCCGTTGATACCTGCTTCCTGTGTATTGGGTTGATGTATTGTTTTATGATTTTAATGTGTTTTATTATATGCTGTTTTTAACTATGTTTTTAATGTTGTGAGTCGCCCCGAGCCGGACGGGAGTGGCGGCGGATAAGTCCAAACAAATACTAAATAAATAAATAAGATATACAAGCCCTAGCAAGAAAACATAGCTCTCATATGGAATTGAGCTGTATCACTGTTTCCAAAATTAAAACTCCGTGCTAAACTTTGGAATTACAAGCACCCCGTCTATAGAAATTTAATTTTACAGTTTAAAATGCCTGGTTTGAGTCACCCAAAGAACACATTTTCTGATTACATAGAAGTCTGACATGACTAACTGCCATTAGAACTAGAAGCTAGACTTTACATAGTCTATGCTTGGTATCCCAGTTGTATATTTTGCATGGAAAATGAATCAGAAGTTCACTAACAAACTTAAACATTACATGGACTTAAGATAGACCACAAAAAAGAGCTTTCCAAAGATCGTGAGAGCTCAAATGATGGAAGAAAGATGCACCCGAAGCAAGGAAGATTGGAAGTCATACTACATATTCTTCCCTACTATTCCCCCCTTACCCCCACCACCCAATCCCCTTACCCCTCTATCACCTTTTTTCTTTAAACACTCCATTTTCCTACTTTCCTACACCTTAGAAATGTTCCCCCTTTTTTATTGTTACATGAAAACCTGATTAAAATATAATTTTTTTTAAAAAAAGAGATTAACTAACAAATCAAGAGACTGGTTTTCTGGCACTTGTGCTTTGGTGGACTGTCAAAATACAAAGCACCCCCTCCCCCAAAATGGCTTGTAAAAGTCTTTTTGATGTTAAGCTGTAGGGAGCAGGGGTGCAATAATCTATTTAAATGTCAGTATCCTCCAGGAGTCAATTAATCATGTTTGGCCAGAAAATGGGAGATCCTAGGGGCTTAAAGACAACAATGAAGAAAAGCTTTTTGTCAGATACTGCTCATCTCTGGGTTGAAAGATAGCATCCCAGTGTTCAATCACAATATGCCCAACTGTGTATTGTGCAAATATGTGGTGCTAATGTTCCATTTGTGAGCAACAAAAACACATGTGGGCAGGGGCATTATCTAAGTCAGTGATTTTCAACCTTTTTTGAGCCGCGGCACATTTTTTACATTTACAAAATCCTGGGGCACACCACCAACCAAATTGACACTTAACTGTCATTTTACTGTCACCCTCCCCCCTCATGACGCCACTGCTTCCGCCAAACCCCCGTCCGCCCGGCCCCCAGGAGGCCCACATGCAGAAGGTCTGTCACCGTTCCGCGGGGAAGGGCTGTGCTGAGTGGCCGAACTGCACGCGGGCTCGGCTGAGCAGGACAAATAGGAATTTAGTACACGGGGTGGCTCCGAGCCTCAGAACAAACCGCGGCGGAGGCTCGCAGCTGTCGCCACCCCCAGCTCTCCTTCCCGAAGGGGTTCAGCGCCCCCAGGAGTGCCTCCCCCCCATGTCCATTCAGCTTCCCTGCTGTCGCCTTGGGATCAGATCGGGAAGGAACCAAGCTGGGCTGTGGAGCTGCGCATCTCGGCCTCTGCTCTGTTCTGCTCTGCAGCAAACCCAGAGACCATCCAGGAGAGGCCAGGAGATGAGAGATTGCTCCCCTTCCCCGGCGCGGAGGGGCTAGAGGGCAGAAAGCCTCGCCTCGAGCCTCCAGGAGCTGGGTCGGACGAGGGCAGCTCCCGCGGACTCCTCCTCCTTGCTGCCGGAGGGGAGGAGGGCAGAAGAGCGCCCAGGAGCCAGGAAGCAGAAGGAGCTGCAGCCCGGCCAGGTAGCCCTTGGCTCGCAGAGGGAGGGAAGGAAGGAAGGGAAGGAGGGAGAGGAGAGAGAGAGAGAGGAGAGAGCGAGGAAAGTTCTGGACGCCGAGGGCTCTCCCTGACTGCAGCCAGGCTGGCTGGCATTGCTGCTTCGGCCAGGAAAGCCTCATTTCCGCTGCCTGAAGTTTCCTGCTAGGCGCGCTCTCTCTCTACACTATAATTTCCCACAGCACACCTGATGATCTCTCACGGCACACTGGTTGAAAATCATTGATCTAAGTTATCTGAACAAGTGTTAAATCCAAACTGAGCAGAACAAATCCTGCTATTATCCAAATGTAACCAAATGGCCCAATAACTAAAGCAGGTTATCTTCAGAGAGATCACTACATATTTGGAAAAGTCACAGCATTTGTTGAAAAATTTATTAGTTGTTTTAAAAGATGCCATGTGAAGTCATCCAGAACAGAGAAAGATTCAACAGCAAATATCTGTCATATCAATTGCAAAAGACTCTTTAACAAGAAGATCCAGTCTACTTACAACCATTTAAAATTTCTTGTGTTATAGACATTTTAATGTGTAGATCTTTACAGATGCAGACATGAAACACTATAGCCCTGAATATAGAAACTGAATTTCCTGATATATTTTCAAACACCCAATTACAAGACATTTATATTGACAGTAAACACAGAACAAATGTCATATATTTCAAGCATTTAATGTGCCATTTTAATCCAGGCAGGTGATAAATGGTTTTATCAAACAAGCATAACTACCACTTAATATAGTTTACTTCAGTCTGAAGGGAAACAGCTAGTTAACAGAGTATTTTTGTGAACATAATGCTGGACTGTACATTATAATAAACCAAGTTTGCGTTCAGTCATCAGATGAGGCTCTCCCATTATTTCATTTTGTTCTGGATCTAGAAAAGAAGTTAAGTATTTTATTAATTCAGTATGAATTTGAGAGAGAAAATGTGATGGTTAAAATAACAATTAACTACATATAGTTGTCGGCTTGCTATTTGCTGTATTCCATCACTATCTTCTCAATTGCTAACTAACAAGCATAGTTCCAACCATTTCTTTAGATTTGTAGAAGTAATTTGGCCTACTTCATTAGTCTCAGGGGGCAATCTCCTAAGATCAAGACAGGTGTCCATCTTTGGCCTATCTAATACAGCATCTTGTATCCACATACTTGGCCTAACAGCACTGTTGTTCCCATCAGTGTGGTGGCACGACAACACAATTGTTTGTGGAGATGTGGCTTCCATATCACTAAAGCTAGATTTACTTATTAAATGTACTGTCTGATTAGCAATGGTCCTCAGGGCAATTCAAAATAATTTAAACCCCAAATATTGAACAACATTACAATCAAGTAACAATAAGGCTGATTTCACTATAGATTTCTAAAATGCTACAAAGAAAGCAATAACACTAATTGGGGGGGGGGGGAGGAATGAAAGATTAAATGTCTATCAGAAAAGAACGCTTGTAACCAGGCATCTAACTGAATTCAATGGCGACACCAAACATATTTCTGGGTAAAGGGACTCCAATACAAAGGGCCATCATAGAAATGTCTCTGTTCCTAATGGTCACATCACTATTGTGGCTACTTGCACTCAGAAAATAATGTGGGTAAGAGGATTCAGGGAAAGCTACTTCACCATAAACTTTGATTGAGGCCTGTAAACTATTTGACAAAAAACTGGAGTGACATGAGCAAAACTGCCAGCCCAAGTCAACATGAGCAAAACAGCATCAAGAGAGATTTCCACTGTTTTCAACATTCTGCATGATCCAGGACAGGGGTCGGCAATTTTTTTTGCAAGGGGCCACACGAGAGCCAAAAAATATTATGGAGGGCCGCACCTAAAGGCTGAACTACATTCTAATCTACATTTATTTTTTATTTGCTATATATTACACATATTAACATATTAATATATCAAGAAATATTCATACATTATTAGTATTAATATCATAATTCTTATAGCATATGTATATATAGACAGAACATATTGAAATTCGAATATAACATTATATTATTTATTACATTATTATAAAATTATAAAATAATAACCACTAAAATAAAATGAATTTCAAGAAGACAAGGTGCGAACCAAGATAGAGGCTGACATCATCAAGAGAGGAAGGATCCCAAGATGGAATGGCCCAATGGACCCAGCCCAGAGGATAACAAAGCGGACCCAGGCGCCACCGCAGGAGAGCAGAGCAGAGCAGCAGACGATTGGAGGCTGCAGGCCTCCGCCCGCTCTCGCCCCCAGTCGTTCCCCAGCTGATCGCCCTGCCATGGAGTGCCTGCCACCCTGGGAGGCGATCCGGGCCTGCAGCGGGAGCAGTCGGTGAGCTGCGGCAGGTGATCGCCCCGGCGGACCGGAAGACGATCAAGTCTTCCGGGTCGCCAGGGCGATCAGCCGCTGCAACTCGCCGACTGCTCCCGCTGCAAGCCCGGATCGCCTCCCAGGATGGTAGGCACTCCAAAGCTGTCGCTCCTCCGATTGTTCTCCCACAGCCCGCGACAGGATGGCGGCAGCGGCACCCCTTCCTCTTGGCCCCGCCCCCGACTCCCCGGGCCGGACAGAATCGCCTGCCGGGCCGGATCCGGCCCCCCCCGTGGGCCGTGGGTTGCCCAGGTCTGGTCCAGGATGTCAATGCCTCACAAGTTCAGTTCCGTGGAGTACAGATATCTCCTGCAACTTAAAATCATTTGACTTCTCTCCAAACTCAGTATATTGTGCAAATATTTGGTGCCATCCTTATCCTTGGACTCTGGGAATTTTTATGAAATAGAAATCAGAATCCTTACCATTCAGAATATCCTCAAAACCAATGCAGTCATAGTTGCCTTTCAAAATATCCAGTGACAAGTTAGAGCTATGAAGGAAAGGGAGACGCTGGGCCTAAAAAAAAAAAGGACCACAGAAGGTCAGAAAATCTGTCATTCAACAAATTAATATTTAATTAATATATGGATGAATTAAAGGTTCAGTCAGCAGAACTTCTAATTACATTATATTCAATAAAGACAGCTATTGCAGCTTAACCTTAATTTTTCAAATTCTACATAAACATTCACTGTATATTTTGAGTATGTATTCAACTGTACTTAGTGTGATAAAGCTGTATTTGCACACTTATATATGTTCACCTTGCAGAACCCCACAAATAAAGAGCACTGCTATGATCTCACATTTCACTAATGATTTTCAATTTGGTGCCCAAACATATATACATACAATCTTACTGTAAGATTTTTTTTTCAGTTAATGACAAATCTGTTTCTGACAATGTCATTATTGCTACATGGAGACTAAGGTCCACTTCTTTCTGTAAATTTACTACTGGTGTTAAGTAGTTATAATTGTTTGGTCTAGAGCTTTCAAAAATTAAACTGCTAGAGAAAATGAACAAAAACAACTGAAAAGGGATACCTGCTTCACTGCTTTGAATTCCATTTGCAGCTTAAGTGGTGCATGTAGTCCTTGAATATTTCTCAGAGTAGAAAAGTTCATTTTTTCTTGACTTAATGCAAACTAAGAAAAATTGTTTAAAATTAGTATTTTGTAAAATAACTGTGGGAATAAGTTTTCCTTGTTAAAAATATTTCTAACAGTCTTCATAAGCATATTTTACTACCTTACTGCAAACATTTATAATTTCTTATTTTTCTATTTTTATTTTTTCTGTAAAGAAATAAAACTTTTTAAAAGACAGCAAGTTATCTTTCCTGGAATTTAGAAACATTTGTTTCAACTCCTCATAACATGTGGCTTTGTTGCTTTTCTGTAAGCTAAAAATACATCTGACTCCACCTAGTGGTTAGAGTAAGAGCATCAAGCATCCCAAATGCTACTTAATTCCCTTCTTTTTCTTTTCCCTGCCTCTTGGGAACTGGTCACCCACCCACTTCTGCCTAGCAATTGAATGAGCAAAAGTGCCGTAACTGCTACCTTCCCATGTCTAATTTATTTTTCTCTTCCCTGTCACCTGGGAGCCAACCAAACATCCACTTTGGCCTAGCAATCAAATGAGCATAACTGTTACCTTGAAGGCAGGCAAAAGTGGTCAGCTTTCATACTTCCTGGAGGTGAGGAAGCCCAAAGAAAG
This sequence comes from Anolis apletophallus, assembly GCA_030556195.1. NCBI lineage: Eukaryota > Metazoa > Chordata > Lepidosauria > Squamata > Anolidae > Anolis > Anolis apletophallus. The sequence goes on along the minus strand of JARBWK010000004.1, from coordinate 193,931,890 downwards.
CATGCCTGGTGGAGTGTCTGGCAACTGGGACTTGCCACCATTTCCGCTACTGCTGCCGCCCTGTGGTAGTTTATTTATAGTGACTCCAGCATCCACATTTTTTTACTATCTGCACAGCATCCTGAAACTAAACCTCTGTTGATTCTGAGGGTCCACTGAACCAAGATTTCTTCTACAACTGCAATGTCTACAAGAATAGGCAATTGGTCTAAGGCAGGTGTGGGCAAACTCCGCCCTGGGGGCCGGATACGGCCCTTTGGGCGATGCCATCCGGCCCGCGGCAAGCAGAGAGCAAGGCGAGGGCAGGAGCCTTCCCTTCATTCAGGCCGAGGGAGGGCAGCGAGGAGGGAGAAGCAACGGAGCGTGAAGGCCCTCGGGGAAGGGAATAACACGACTCTGACTCCCAGAAGATTCCGCTGCGTTGGGCAACGGGCCGGCACCGGAGTGAGTTGGAGGACTCCGAGGCGGATTTGCTGCCGCCTCCGTGCCCTTCCCTGGCGCCAGAGCCGCGATGAGAGCATCAAAGCCAGGGTCGGCGGGGGCAGTGTGCCCACCTCGACCTCGTACTCGTCGCACCCCCCCCCCCCCCCGTTCAGGGCCTCGGAGCCCAGCACACCCACCAACAGGTATGAAGGCTCATCACATTCTCTGCCAGACCTTGGCCAACTTGGGTCCTCCAGAGGTTTTGGACTTCAACTCCCAGTATTCCTAACAGCCTCAGGCCCTGTCCTTTTCCCCCAGCCGCTTATAATAATCATATAATAATATAATAATATAATAGTGTTCTATTATATTATAATTTCAATATATTATGTCTATATATACTATAATATAATAATTATGATATTAATACTAATAATATATGAATATTTCTTGATATATTCATATGTTAATATTAATGATGTGTAATATATAGTAAATAAATAAATAAATAACTTATGTAGATTAGAATGTAGTTCCGCCTTTAGGTGTGGCCCTCCATAATATTTTTTGGCTTTCGTGTGGCCCCTTGGAAAAAATAATTGCCCACCCCTGGTCTAAGGGCTATACTCACGTTTTTCTCTGATAGTTCCAAAGGATGAGCAGGAAAAAGTTCATTCTTCACATTTGCAAAGCTATAAACATCAAAATAAAGAAATAATACATACATACAATCCTGTCATAAAATCTTGTTTCCTCTACCAAGTTCCTAAACTGTTTTAATGCAATTAAAAATTTAAACCTTTTGGTACCTGAAATGAATAATAATTTGTTACCCACTTCTCCTCCTAGCTTAGGGCCGCATAAAACGCAGTCAAGATATTGTCAAAACAAAAAAAGCTTTTCCCCCTTTTTTTGCAACAAGATAAATGTTCTGCTTCTTACTTCTTAGTTCACCTAATGCTGCTAATTCATACGAACTATTTTTGAACAATATTCTGAGAGTCTCTGAAGTTTGTTAGTGAGAAACACCCTTCTCTCTTGATCCCCAGCTGTTTTAATGTCTCAATGATCTATTTTCAAATTATTTGTCTGTTTGCATATTTATTTTTATGACCATTCTTATCCTTGGACTCTGGGAATTTTTATGAAATAGAAATCAGTCATGGTGGCCAATTTTCCTGAAATCTCTCTTTGCATTTTGCCACTTAGAGGGGAAGGGGTTCTGTGAGCCAGCTGAAGGGAAAGGGTTAGTCCACAATAGGTCCAGCTTGTTCCCACGATGTAGAAGTGTAGGTATTTGCATAGCTGCTTCTCTCTAGGAGGTAGGCTGCAGAGAAAATGCAGCAATCTGCTGCTGGAGGAAGGAAAGCAAAGAGCTTTCTATCCAATCCAAGAGATTGAACTGCCTCTTCTACTTCAGGAAAGCAGGAAGCACTCAAAGGGATCACAAAGCTGTGGAAAGTATCTATATTTAAAGTTTTAGTGACATCTAATTTATCAAGACAAAATAACTGGGTGTAACTTTTAAAGATTGTCTCAGCCTTTTAACACAAATAATATTTTGTAATGTAATGTTTTGTAACCAGGGAAGTGCCCAGCCCACATGGAATAGTTGGGTTTCTTCCCCTTTAAAGTCACAGATGCAGAAACGATGGGCAGGGAAAAACTTTCAATATCCCTGACTATGTTTAGCATAGATCTATATTATGACTTTAGTATTACCTTTACTGAACTATGAATTCAGTTATTTGTTTTTTGAAAAACAAAGGGGTGAAAAAAATTTGGTCCTAAAGATGTTGCTAGACATTAGTTGCCACCATGGGCTATACAGGGTAGGGCTTAAGGGAGATGGAAGTGATATAGATGAACCTGCCCTAGCAACATTTTCTATTTATTCTAAGTTGACCAACAATTACAGGTATCATGCCCACCTAAACAACGGGTGTGTTGTATAAAACAGATGATGCTATGGTAGATTGGCTGGCATATATCTTAGAGGGTGAAGTCAGAGTTTGCTCTCATCCTTTGCGTCTGTTGATTAAGTACACTGCTGAATTTAATCACCACACCAGTTCAGTAAAATCAGCAAGTAGTTTATTGAAGGATATATATAAGAAAAGCTATAAAAATGGTAAAAATAACATAGTCCAAAACAGTATAATCCAAAGATAATAGTCAATGTACAAATGTAAAAACACCAAATCCAATGATGCAAAATCCAGAAAATCAAGATATAAGAGAACCTGACAAAACATGAAACTAGAAATCTGCTTAGAAACAAGAAATTCCAACATTGCCCAGACTGATCTAAAATCCTTTCCCCATCGCATATAAAGCTTTTCCTGTCTCATGAAATGAAAGGAAAACATTCTGTTTACCTTTACAACAAGATAAGGACTTCTTTTCCTTCTTTTCTAATAAACGGGCAGACCTAAAGGGAGCTTGGGAACTTGCTCTTAGTTTACAAAAGTCTTCTATCTCATTAACTTCTGCACCTGACCATTCATTCTCAGAAGACAGTGGGTGCCTTTCAGGAAACTGATTTTCAGGATCTACAGGGTAAGCATTCCGTTCATTTTCAAGACGAGAAACCTCGGGCCTTTCAACAAGGCCAGGACTTAAAAACTCAGGCCAGACACAATCGCAGGCTGAACTATAACAGCGTCACACAAACCTTAGCCAAACTAGCTCTAAATTGTTTTGAGGAAAGTTTTATCATGAGCACATATTAGTCAAGGAACAGAATAGAAAGAACACTTCAGAGTGAGATTATGTAGCAGACAAAATTGCATCCATGTAATATGTACATCTATATTTGAATGGTTTTCCATTGCTTACCCTCTATGTATCACACCATGGCTTTCAAATGCTTCTCCTGCTGAAAAATCAGCAATGGGAATAGTATCCTTTAGCTGAGATCCAAGCCCTCTGGTATTCTGAAAAAGATAGGAAGGAAGCACTGAGAGCACATTCATTACAAAATACTAAATCAGGCAAATTAGGCCACATGTAGTTTAGTCTAAGGTCAAAGGTGACCAGCTGTGGCCCTCCAGATATTTTTTTTTGTCTACAGATCCCATAAGCCCAAGCTAGCAGAACCAACTGTGAGGGATTGTGGGAGATGCAATCCAAAACCATACAAAGAACCATAGCCGACCTTTAAATTTTGTAATAACCCACTCTTAGAAAAAATGCTACTCAAATGTTTCCTTAGATGGCTGGTGAGTAGAAAAAGAAACAAAGCATATATAGTCACCATAACATCTTATTTTATCTCTTAGATGTATGGTTGTTGTTGTTAATTGACATCAAGGTGGCTATGAATGGATGACCTCAAAGACATTCTGACATCACCAGCCCTGCTTGGATCCTGCAAACTTGCGGCTATGGCTTCCTTGATTTTGACTATCCACTTGTAATGTGATCTTCCTCTTTCTCTTAAGAGATATTACACTTAAGTTTAGTAGTATTCAAATTAGGCTGATCTGGATAAATTATATCAAATTCAAACTATGATTCTTCTGGATTGATGTGTTCTGTGGTAACAGATTTCATACTTCCAGCGTGATTTTGAAGTGCCTTACTGACAGGCTCAGAGATTTTTCACATATTAAATTAATTGCTTAATTATTTGTGCTATACACCTTGTTCAGCTGGCAAAAAAGAACTGGTGCCAAGAGCCTGGGACTGTTGAAATAACTGAATCTGATTCAGAATACAGCTGCCAGCTCTATCTTCAGTTAGGCATCCTATACTTTTCTTCTCCATAAAAAGCATCAAAACAATATTAAGAACTCAGAGCACCTGATTACTCTAAATAGCAACACAGCGGATGGAAATTAAGAACATATTCCAAAAATGGTGAGGGGATATAGAACAGACTAATTCAAAAGTAGAGATGCGCTGACGTAATATGGACAATGTACAGGAGACGAGTGGGAGTCAGGATTCCAACAAGTACAAGCAACATTTCTGTTTCCTTTCCCACCATCAGCTTTTCTTGTTTATTTAAGTTGCATTGTTTGCGTCTCTTCTTACCAGTCTGTATAACTTTTTGCACCACATACAATTCTGGCTGGAATCTCCAGGCGCTTCCTTTACACAAACACCCTTCTCTATTTTACAAATATTTCGACTGCATAAATTTAAAACAAGTCGAATTATTACAGCACAAAGTCTGAATCTGGATAGATTTAAATAAATAAAGGGAACTACAGGAAACCCCTCCGACAGCGACACTGACACTACGGTGCTATTGCTTCCCTGTGGAAGCAAGATATTTGCAAAGTAAACTAGGCAGAATGCTTGGGAATGTCAATAGATGGTGACCTGATGAAACGAGAAGGTGAAAGGTCAGGCCCAGGGGCAGAGGAAATGACTTTAGTCCTTCAAGGGTGTTTCATGTTATACTGTTCTTAAAGGTACAATGAAGCTGCCAGATATAAATAACTAGGCCATTTATAAATAATCAATTTCTCTGCCAGCACTACTTTCTACAGTAATCTCAAAAAGCATTCCCAGCCACTATCCCAGTGTGACTCCAAGCCAGTACCCTGTATATAATACAGCTTGCTTTTTATATCTATGGGCAATTTTGTTTTTATATTTTATGTATTTCCCGGCCCAATATACTCCATTGATAACACTATGTAACACAATTTTTGTTCTCAGGTTATAAATAGCATTTCTTAATTAGTTATATCATAAAACATGGAAAAAGTCTGCAGCACATTTTGCTATAGTTTTTCAATGAATATCTCCTAGAGCAGTGATTTTCAACCAGTGTGCCATGGAACACTGGTGTGCCATGAGAGATCATCAGGTGTGCCGTGGGAAATTATTTTCGAACTTCATTCATATATAAACTATAAGGCGCATCTGTCCCTTTAAAAAATGGAACCATAGCACTCTCGCGTCACCTAAGAAGTGACGTGACAGTACTATGGTTGCGCCATCTTGGATTAGCTCAGACGCGGCTAAGTAAACAAAGTTAGAGTTAGTGCTGCAGCTGCGCGTCAAGTGACAGTGGCAATTTGGGATCACAGCAAGACAAGTGAGTGACAGTGATGGAACTTCATGTGTGTCTTTCTACCATTCCTCCCAGGATATCTATTTTGTGTTCATCGAAACAGGCCGAGGTTTCACACTATGTGAGTGTATAAATACATTTAAAAACATATTAACTACATGTATTATTGTGTTAGAGTGTCATTTTGGTTGGTGGTGTGCCCCAGGATTTTGTAAATGTAAAAAATGTGCTGCGGCTCAAAAAAAGGTTGAAAAATACTGTCCTAGAGTCTCAACCAATTCAACATAGTTTGTGGCAGCCACAAAAATGAAGTTTCTGGAGTATAACAACTACTTTCAAAGTAAGTACCACATAATTAATCAGGAAATAACTCTTTCCCATTTTTTTTACATAGTGCAATTTTTTTCCTACATTTGATACTTATGTTCCCCACTGCATTTTGTTGATGGGTCTGGTGTTAAAAAGTCAGGAAACAAAAAGGGTATAAGGTAATTTTATGGTGAAGAGCACCATGTTTAAGTTTGTCTCACTAGTAACTCCCACTTCACGTACTCACAAAGCTGTTAATGATCAAAGAGAAACTGGCGCCTATTTTTCAGAAAAAAACATGCAGCCTTTCCTATCACTTAACTTCATGTCAGCAAGAACCGCACAGAAACTTAACAAATTTGCTAGAATAGAGATGAACTACTTTCCACCATTTATCAGCCACATTTCTTTATAGTGTAATGTTTAAAGGGCACAGATACTTCACCAAATTACCAAAAACCATGTAAAGACTAGTGAAGAAGGAAGATAAAGACCAGAATTGTATACTATGCAGTGTGGCTGAATGAACTGCAGTTTGAGCATCCTTTATCTGGTCATCCAAAATCTGAAATTATCCACAGGGGTGGTTTGGGATAGTAAGTGACAGCTTTGATTTCACATAGTTCAGGGTACATAAACTTAATTTCATCCCCAAAATTATTAATAAAATATTGTGTCTAAGGTAATCTTCAAGCTAGGTGTATTAAAACAATAACTTTTCCGCCCCCGGTGGCACAGTGTGTTAAATACCTAAGCTGCTGAACTTGCAGACCAAAAGGTCGGCAGTTCGATTCCGGGGAGTGGGGCGAGCCCACTGTTAGCCCCAGCTTCTGCCAACACAGTTGTTCAAAAACATGCAAATGTGAGTATATCCCCCTATGAACCATCTAGGACATTGTCTGGGGAGGCCCTGCTCTAGACTCCGTCTATGTCACAAATGCGTTTGGCAGGGATGAGAGACAGAGCCTTCTCAGTGGTGGCTCCTCGGCTGTGGAACGCCCTTCCCAGGGACATTAGATCTCTCTTCTGGCCTTCCGTAAAAAAGTTAAAACGTGGCTATTCCAACAGGCATTCGAAAAGGCAGTGTAAATGACATAGGATTTGGAACAATGGACAATGAGATTGGATTATGATTTTATCTTGGAGACCTATTGATGTTTTTATGGTTATGATTTTAATCAATGTGACATGTTTTTAATTTGTTCTAAATGTTGTTTTTATGAGATTGTTGTAAACCGCCCCGAGTCACCTTCGGGCTGAGAGGGAGCGGTATACAAATGTGCTAAATAAATAAATAAAGTACAGCTTCAGCGGGAAGGTAGCACTCTGGCCAGGTGACCTTGAAGGCGTCTACAGACAACTTCGGCTCTTTGGCTTAGAAATAGAGATGAGCACCATCCCTGGAGTCAGACACATTAAACTTGATGTCAAGGGGAAACATTTACCTTTACCAATATGTTCGCAAGCATATAAGTTCAAATGAAATATTCAGCATTATAAATCGGCTTGGAATGTGGAAATGGCTGCTCCTTTGGGTTTATATCCTTTTAAATGTTTAATTTTTTTAATCCATTTTTTAAAATGGTACTCTTGCTATATTAGTTGAGTTACATTGTGATTTTAGTGTTAATTTATTCAGGTGGTAATATCTTGTTATCGCTTTCGTTAAGGTTTACTGTGTCATTTTTAATTTATGTCTTCTCATGTTTATTGATTGGTTATATTACATGGTATTTGAATACTGCCATTCTATGTTGTTAACCGTCCTAAGTTCCCATTGGGGAGATGGGGCGGGATACAAATAAAGTTTATTGTTATTATTTGAAACCTTACCCTGCCTCTACATTGGAAGCAATTGATTTCCCCTCTTATTTCAAATACCATATATTCCGGAATAGAAGGCGCCTGTGGGTATACAATAACCCCCCAACTTTTAAAGATAAAATAAAGAGTTAGGGATATACTCAGAGTTTAAGACTACCCCCCCCTTCCAAGACTATGCCCCCTCGGCCCCTACCACTCTCCGTTCAAGGACCTCCTTGACCTCGCCACTTACCTCTTCCGAAGGCCACTGGGCTTGCCTAGGCACATGCAAGGCACGTCATCGCCCAGCACTGCTAGGAGTTGGTATCCGGAGGCCCAAGGAAGCATCTCTGGATGACTCCTAGCAGCGCTGGGCGACGGTGTGCCTTGGATGTGCTCTCAGAGGCATGTTGGGGGAGTAGTCCCCTGACACCTAGTCCCAGCATGCCTCTGATTCAACTGCTCCCAGCATCCGGAGGCCCCGTCTGGGAGCAGCGTGCCTTGGATGTGCTCCCAGAGGCATGCTGGGAGCAGTAGTTCCCTGACTCCTACTGCTCCCAGCATGCCCCTGGGAGCACATCCAAGGCACGCCGCCACCCAGCGCTGCTAGGAGTCGGCGTCTGGAGGCACTTCCTTGGGCCTAGACAAGCCTTCGGAGGAGTTAAGCGGTGAGGGTGGAGGAGGTCCTTGAATGGAGAGAGGCAGGGGGGGGAGGGAAAGCCCAGCGGGCCATCACCCCCAGCTGGTCTCTGTGGCAATGCGGCCTGCTACTCCCCATACCCGCCCTCCTCAAGCCTCACCACTACAGGCAATTTAATTTTTTTCTTTAACTTATTATTTTAATTTATACACGTCGTACTAGACGACCCCCAACTTTTCATAAGATTTTCCAGTCATAAAAAGTTGTGTGCTGTGAGCGATCATCAGGTGTGCCGTGGGAAATTGGAACCTCCAATACCCTTTCTTCCCCCTCCCGCCAAACACTTTTTCTTCTCTACTCAGGCTCCCTTCTTCCCAGCCTCGCTCTGCTCGCTTTACCGTGTGGGCGCTACTGCGCAGACTCGCCCACGCCTTCCTTCCTCCCCCCTCCCCCCCTCCTGAACACGCTCACGCTGCTCCCTCGGATCAAAATGGCGGCAAAAGCGGCAGCGTGAGCAGAGCGAGGCTGGGAAGAAGGGAGCCCGAGTGTAGAAGAAAAAGTAAGTGTTCGGCAGGAGGAGGAAGAAAGGGCACAAAGGGGAAGGGGGAGGAGGAGGTCTCTGTCAAAAGCTGGCATGGGCAAACTTGGACCTTCCAGGTGTTTTGGACTCCAACTCCCACCATTCCTAGCAGCCTCAGGCCCTCTTCCTTTCCCCCCTCAGCCACTTAAGCAGGAAAGGGCCTCAGGCTGTTAGGAATGGTGGGAGTTGAAGTCCAAAGCACCCAGAGGGCCGAAGTTTTCCCATGCCAGTTTTAGGGACCTTAAAGTGGTGAGCCTCCTTCCAACATTGTGATTCTGGATAGAAAACAAACAACAACATAGCATAACATTGTTTGAGTCCACAGTGCTCTCTGGATGTAGATGAACTACAACTTCCAAATTCAAGGTAAATTCCCAAGCAAGCCCTTTCAGTATTTTCTGTTGGTAATGAGAGTTCAATATGCCAAGTTTGGTTCAATTCCATTGTTGCAAGAGTTCAGGATGCTCTTTGATTGTGTGTTAACTATAACTGTTTTGATGACTACAATGAAATGTTGTGTTCATCGAAACAGGTCCAGGTTTCACACTGAGTGTATAAATACATTGAAAAACATATTAACTATATGTATTACTGTGTTAGAGTGTCATTTTGGTTGGTGGTGTGCCCCAGGATTTTGTAAATGTAAAAAATGTGCCACAGCTCAAAAAAGGTTGAAAAACACTGCAGTAGATGCCTCATTTAGACAGGAGTCCCATCTCAAACTTGGGCCCTCCCCCTCCAGGTGTTTTGGACTTCAACTCCCATAATTCCTAGCAGCTGCTTAAGTGGCGGGGGGGGGGGGAAGGAAGGGGCCTGGGACTGTTAGGAATTGTGGGACTTGAAGTCCAAAACACCTGGAGGGAGTGCCTAAGTTGGCCCATCCATATGCCTGAACTACGCCAGTGTTTCTCAACCAGTGTGCCGGGGCACACTAGTGTGCCGTGAGCGATCATCAGGTGTGCTGTGGGAAATTGGAACCTGGAGGGGGGGGGGGGAGTCTAGTGTGTTGAAGTGTAAAAACACTAAGAAACCTACCTCGATAAAGGCACAAAATTACAAACAACCCCCTCCACATCTGTTGTCTACTTGGTCTCTCCCTCTCCATGCATTGGGAAGGCCCGCCTCCCTATCCCCAGGTAGAGACCTCCTCTTGCCTCCTGTGGGTTCTGTGTGAGAAGTTTGGCCCAGTTCTATCATTGGTGGGGTTTAGAATGCTCTTTGATTGTAGGGGAACTATAAATCCCAGCAACTACAACTCCCAAATGGCAAGGTCCATTTCCCCTGAACTGGCAGTGTAGAAGAAAAAGTAAGTGTTCGGCAGGAGGGGAAAGAAAGGGCGTGAAGGGGGAGGGGGAGAAAGAGGTCTCTGTCGAAAGCTGGCATGAGCAAACTTGGACCTTCCAACTCCCACCATTCCTAGCAGCCTCAGGCTCTTTTCCTTTCCCCCCTCAGCCACTTAAGCAGGAAAGGGCCTCAGGCTGTTAGGAATGGCGGGAGTTGAAGTCCAAATCAGCCAGAGGGCCAAAGTTTTCCCATGCCTGTTTTAGGGACCTTAAAGTGGTGAGCCTCCTTCCAACATTGTGATTCCGGATAGAAAACAAACAACAACATAACATGACATAGTTTGAGTCCACAGTGCTCTCTGGGTGTAGGTGAACTATAACTTACAAACTCAAGGTCAATTCCCAAGCAAACCCTTTCAGTACTTTCTGTTGGTAATGAGAGTTCAATATGCCAAGTTTGGTTCAATTCCATTGTTGCAAGAGTTCAGGATGCTCTTTGATTGTGTGTTAACTATAAATCCAAGCAACTACAACTCCCAAATGGCTAGGTCCATTTCCCCTGAACTCCACCTGCGTTCATATTTGGGCATATTGAGTATTCATGCCAAGTTTGGTCCTGATCCAACATTGTTTGAGTCCAGAGTGCTCTCTGAATATAGGTGAACTACAACTCCAAAACCCAAGGTCAATGCCCTGCAAACTCTTATAGCATTTTTTCTTGGTTATGGGAGTTCTGTGTGGGAAGTTTGTGTCTTTCTGCCTTTCCTGGCAGGATATCTATCTTGTGTTCATCAAAACAGGCCCAGGTTTCACACGGAGTGTATAAATACATTTTAAAACATACTAACTATATGTATTACTGTGTTAGAGTGTCAGTTTGTGTCATTTTGGTTGGTGGTGTGCCCCAGGATTTGGTAAATGTAAATAGTTTGCCGCGGCTCAAAAAAGGTTGGGAAACACTGAACTACGCTGTCGAATTAATGCAGTTTGTTACCACTTTCAACTGCCACAGCTCAATGCAATGGAATCCTGGGATTTGTAGTTTGCTGAGGCACCAATACTTTTTTTTTTTGCCAGAGAAGGCTGGGCACCTTTAAAAAAAACTACAACTCCCACGGTTCGATATCTTGCAGCCATTGCAGTTAAAGTGAGGCCAGAACTGCATTAATTCTCATGATTATACTTGAAAACCTTCCCAAACTCATTTAAAATACCCTCAAATCCCAAACCAGGCTAAACCAGGCCTGGCTATGACTCCCAAGTGAAAAAGAAACCTATTCCAGAGGAATGCCGACGTTTCCCAGAGTCAGGACTTCCCCCCACCCGCCTCCTTGGCAGGCCCCTTCCCCTCAAAGGTCTATTTACGTGGACGAACTCGCCCCAGCCCCTCCGCTTACCATCTTTGCTCAGTCACTAGGCACCAGGGACTTCCTTCCGGCTGCGAGGAGCGATGGGAAAGAGGCGCGGTGACGTCAGCACGTCCCTCCTCCCTCCCCTCGCGCGCAGAGTGAGAGAGTGTGTGTGTCACGTGACAGGGGTGCCGAGCCTGGCGGGAGAAAGCGAAGAAGAAGCCACCTGCGGGTTCTTTGTGGGCGCGAGAAGCAAAGGGGCGGGGCTTGGGGACGTCACGCGCCTGCGCACTTGGGAGCCCTTATCTCAGAAAGGGAAAGGAGGGTGGGAGGTGAGGATGGGGAGCAGGTGGTTTCCTCCTACATGTCATTGACTGTCAAACCCATGCAGTATATTGTATTGTGTTATAGTATAATAATTGTAATGTAATAATAATATAATATGATATAATGTTATGTTAGATTATTATGTCAATATATTATAATATAATATTTATAATGTAATCTATTATATAAATGGGTTCACGTCATGGGATGTATACCTCAAACAAAGAAACCTTACAACGCAGAACCACAATACTTGCCAACAGAAATAGGCCTCAAGCAAGGTACGTTTGTAGCAAAGAAACTCCCCCCAAACCTAAACGGCCCCAAAACAACGAGTAAAAATAAAACTACATTTACCAGCATCCTCCGGGGCAGCCAAAGACTCACCCAGCCTCTACATTCTGAACAACATGATTTGCTGCCAATAAGGGCGGATTTGCATAACTGCTGCAATGGCCAGCCAACATGAAAATTCCGATCCTTAATAAACTGCCAAAACAGAATAAGGAAAAGGCCTGAGCCAATCCCCAACACAAACACCCAAATCACTTCCAACCGAAAATTTACACCCCAAAAAAACACAGACCACGCCCAAAATTGACAGTAAGGCTTCATTAACTTGATTTCCCTAACTAGCCTCACTTACTGGGAAGCTGTTTACGCTCTAAATTGACAGTAAGGCTTCATTAACTTGATTTCCCTAACTAGCCCTCACTTACTGGGAAGCTGTTTACGCTCTGAATTGACAGTAAGGCTTCATTAACTTGATTTCCCTAACTAGCCCTCACTTACTGGGAAGCTGTTTACGCTCTGAATTGACAGTAAGGCTTCATTAACTTGATTTCCCTAACTAGCCCTCACTTACTGGGAAGCTGTTTACGCTCTGAATTGACAGTAAGGCTTCATTAACTTGATTTCCCTAACTAGGCCTCACTTAATGGAATGCTGTTTACGCTCTGAATTGACAGTAAGGCTTCATTAACTTGATTTCCCTAACTAGCCCTCACTTACTGGGAAGCTGTTTACGCTCTAAATTGACAGTAAGGCTTCATTAACTTGATTCTCCCTAACTAGCCCTCACTTACTGGGAAGCTGTTTACGCTCTGAATTGACAGTAAGGCTTCATTAACTTGATTCCCTAACTAGCCCTCACTTACTGGGAAGCTGTTTACGCTCTAAATTGACAGTAAGGCTTCATTAACTTGATTTCCCTAACTAGCCCTCACTTACTGGGAAGCTGTTTACGCTCTGAATTGACAGTAAGGCTTCATTAACTTGATTCTCCCGACTAGGCCTCAGCTCATTGGACATTGTGTATGGCCTGAATTGACAGTAAGGCTTCATTAACTTGCTGTTCCTAACTAGGCCTCAGCTCATGGGACATTGTGTATGGCCTGAATTTACAGTAACCTACCTTGGCACACAGAGCCTCGACCATGCATGATGGGACTTGAAGTACCACCATGGAAAATGGGATTTGTAGTACTTCAAAACCCATCATACCCCCACAGACCACTGTGGCCCAGAACCAAGACCAATAAAGACCCAACTTGGCACACCATGCCCCCATGACCCACACTCCATCCAACTGCAGTTTAGAGGAGGGCACACCGTGGATGATTGGACTTTCTCGCATCTCCTAAAAAGGGCACAGCAACGCGTGCCGGGTACAGCTAGTGTAGTATAAGATAATTATGACATCTCTCAGCATTACTTTGTGAAGGAAGATTCTTAACTAAAAAGGCCAATCTGAGATAGGCAAGTTCGGTTGCAGAAAGCACAGCAGAAAGTCTCCTTGGGTGATGTTGTTTCCAAGTTGCGATTCTCTCTGCGTTGTCGAGACACATCCGCCATGTCTTCTCGAAAGAGGCCGCAGCATTGTGGAGAGTGCGTCTCCATGCCTCCTGATGTGAGGCCAGGGTGGACCATTGTTGGTGATCAATCTGGCCGAGCCTGAGATGTTGTTTCAGGGAGTCCTTGTATCTCTTTTTTGGGTTGCCTGTCTTGCGCTGACCCGTGGCGAGTTCACCATAGAGTAGTATCTTTGGGAGGCGGTGGTCCTCCATCCTAGAGACGTGCCCTGCCCAGCACAGCTGAGTTCTCAATAGCATGGCTTCAATGCTGGTGATCCCTGCTTGCTCAAGGACAGCGACATTCGTCACATAGTCAGTCCAGTGTATATTTAGGATTGTGCGAAGACAGCGCTGATGAAAGCGTTCGAGGAGTCGTAGGTGTTGGTGATAGGTGACCCATGTTTCAGACCCATAGAGGAGAACAGACAGTATGATAGCTCTGTACACACTGATTTTGGTGCTTTGCCTCAGGTGCTTGTTGCTCCAGAGTCTTGTGAAGCCTTCCAAATGCACTGTATGCCTTTGCTAATCTGTGATCTATCTCTTTGTCAATCTTGGCGTTTGAAGAGATGATGCTTCCCAGGTAGGTGAACTGCTGAACGGACTTAAGCACAGATTTGCCTATGCTGACGTGGGGATGATGGTGTTCTTCCTGTGGTGCGGGCTGGTAGAGAACCTTTTTCTTCAGGCTGGCTTCCAGCCCAAACAGCTCTGCAGCTGCTGGAAAGCAGGATGTGAGGCGCTGCAGGGCTGCTTCTGTATGGGCAACAAAGGCAGCATCGTCAGCAAAAAGCAGCTCATGGACTAGATCGTTTAGAGTCTTAGTGCGAACCCTCAGACGGCTTAAGCTGAACAAGCTACCATCAGTACGATAGCGTATATACTGTATATGCCGTCTTCTTCTTCGAGGTCTGCCGTAGCCCTTTGGAGCATCATGCTGAAAAAGACTGTAAATAGGGTTGGTGCAAGAACACAACCTTGCTTCACTCCATTAGTTATTAGAAAGGGCTCCGAGAGAGCATCGCTGTATCTGACTTAACTGCTCTGGTCCTCATGTATATATTGTATATACATTGATACAATGTAATACTAATGATATTGTAATATTATAATTGTATATTTGTTTTACATGCAATATTGCTAATGATATTGCCATATAATATAGTATAATATGAGTATGGTATAATATATTGTATATACATTGATACAATATAATAATACTAATGATATTGTGATATTATAATTGTATGTTTGTTTTACATGCAATATTGCTAATGATATTGCCATATAATATAGTATAATATGAGTATGGTATAATATATTGTATATACATTGATACAATATAATACTAATGATATTGTGATATTATAATTGTATATTTGTTTTACATGCAATATTACTAATGATATTGCGATATAATGTTATAGTGCAATGTGATGTGTAGTATTGTTATTGTGCTATGGCCATAATGTAGTTTGTTGTATTTCCAGTTTGCTGTAAGCCGCTCTGAGTCCCCTTCGGGGTTGAGAAGGGCGGCATATAAATATCGTGAAATAAATAAATAAATAATGCAGTTCGACATCACTGTGTCTCCCATGGGAATTAGAGAGTTCCAGGGTCTTTAGTCTTCCCTGCCAAAGGTTGGCACCTCACCAAACTAGTGAGTTTGGTAGTAAGGTCATCTGGCTACCTATTACAGGGAATCCCATCTGATTCCTCCTAATCCATCTGTTCGGATATCAGCTAGCATGCCAACGACTTAAATCAATCTATCCTGATAAAAATGTAATATTCGTTTATGGGATTAACATAACTCAAAATCAGATAGATAAAATAGGTAGATTAGATAGAGGTAGGTAGGTAGGTAGATTGATCAGGAGGATTGCTGGGAGTTGCAGTCCAAGAATAGGTAGAGAAGGAAGAAAGGAGAGAAAGAGGAAGTGATCAAAGGGAAGAGGAAGAGAAGGTACAGCTAGTAATAATAATAACAACAACACCAACTTTATATATATTCCGCCCTATCTCCCTGGAGGGACTCAGGGTGGATTCCAAACAAAAGGCAAACACAACAATAATACACCTATAGTAACGAAATTTGGCAGCCCAACATATAAAAACCAATTATGACTTCATAACTAAAATTAAATAAAAAATGCAAACTTGTTATATCAGACATAAGACAAAATTTTGAACAGAAGCATCGATTTCCAAGTTCCTTGGGGGCAAGTTGATTGATCATTGCTCAAGATATCTATTGAGCTGGTGGGGCAAGCAGGGAAAGGAGACAGGTGGTAGGTATTAATCAGAGGTATAATGGTAGTATTGCCAACCCCCCTCCCCAGTAAGCCAGTGAGCAAAGATGTATTCCGTTGTTTCTTGAAGTCTGGTAGGGAGGGGGCCACATTTAACTCCTTAGGAAGGGAGTTCCAGAAGTGGGGGCAGCCACGGAGAAGGCCCTTTCTCTCATTCCCGCCAGCCGTGCTTGGGACAGAGGTGATGCCGAGAGGAGGGCCTCCTCCAATGACCACAGTGTCCGAGTTCGTCTATAGTGGGAAATGCGGTTTGTCAAATAGTCTGGACCTGAACCATTTAGGGCTGTAAAAGTAAGAACTAGCACTTTTATATTTAGCCCAGAAGAAAACCAGCAGGCAATTGAGCTGCCGCAGCATGTGAGTGGTTCTCTCCCTGAATGATGCTCCAAGTAGTAGCCTGGCTGCCGATTTCTGGACCAGCTGAAGCTTCCGAACTATCTTCAAAGGCAACCCCACAAAGAAAGCATTGCAGTAATCCAAATGGGATGTGATTAAGGTGTGGACTATCATGGCCAAGTCAGGCGTCTCAAGGTACGGGCACAGGAAAAAATAGTTTCCTAAGATCTACAGAGATATTCCCAGGAACACCTCAGTAAGCAAGAGTCCAAAAGTGGCAGACTAAAACCCGGAACCTCAATCAGTGGCTGATACCGGATGAGAAACTCCCTCCTGGGCACACAGAAGACTGAGTGACTTGGAAGGCACTGAAAACACTGCACTCTGGCACCATGAGAGGCAGACCCAATCTTAAGGAATGGGGCCACAAAGAGGAGTCCACAACATGCGCGTGCAGAGAAGAGCAAACCATAGACCATCTATTACAGGGGTGCTCATTAGGTCGATCGCGACCTATTAGTCGATCTTCGGCCCTCATCCATTCGATCTTCGGGCCTCACCAGCCGAATGAGGCGCTACTGCCGTGCGCGCGTACACCCCATGCGCACTCGTGCTCCCAGCGCTGGCCTCCGCTCCCGCGGTGCTTCTTCCGCCCGCGGGGCATTGCAGGAAGGAGGAAGCACGAGGCGGGGCCTGCGAAGGCTCCGCCTCGTGCTCCCTCGCCTTCTGCAATGCCCCACAGAAGGAACCGGCAGCGGGAACAAGGACGCGCGAGGCGGAGCCTTCGAAGGCTCCGCCTCGCGCTCCCTTGCCCTCTGTAATGCCTCGCGGCAGAAGCCAGCAGCGGGAGCGGGGGAGCACGAGGCGGAGCCCCCGAAGGCGGAGCCTCGCGCTCCCTCGCCATCTGCAATGCCCCGCGGGAGGAGCGGCGGGTGGGAGAAGTGGCGGCACGCGGGAGGAGTGGCGCACGGATGGTGCGCGTGCGCGCAAGGTAAATATTCACTTTTTTTAAAAAAGTAGCTCGCATGCTTAAAAAGTGTGGGCACCCCCGATCTATTACAATGCATTCTGAGTCCTTCCACATCCACAATGGAGGACCTTCTTGCAGAGATACCAGAGGTACTCAAAGTGGCCAGCTTCTAGTCAAAGGAAATTTAGTATAATGCCAAGTTTTAAACTTTGTGTTTTTTTTAATACATTATAATTATATTCTGCATTCACTTCCGACACAATAAATAATTCAAAATCATTTGCCGTATAAAGAACTTCAGCCTTTGCTCAAGCGTTTTCACTAACCCAGTACATGGTTTGGGAATTCCTGATTCAGAAATGTCTCTTATTTTATTTCTCTTAAATAGGCATGTCATGGCTGTAGGAAATGCGCAAATGCAATGATCTTGTGCAATGTGATATGGATTTGTGTCCTGTCCTTTTATGATTTCCTATAACTACCTTAAGAAGGCTTTACGAGCACCCATGGACTGGAACATTTTATGAGCATCTTATGACATGTCTCTTGTTTCTTCTGTGAGGTCACCACTGACAATGCCAAAAAGGATGGTAAGAGTAGAAGGAAGACGGTTAGGTGTTTGCAAGGAGAAAGCACTCACAACTTGACACTTTAATGACTTTTTTGGAGTCTTTTCTGGTCTTGGAATTACACGGATGAGTGTTGCTCACCAGATCCTCCTCCTTCCCTACTTTCATGCCAAAAATATTTGCCTGCCTTGTTTCTGCAAAGATGGTAGAAAAATGCTCTGAAAATAATTATCTGTTGGTTGATTTGATATCCTTGGATACGCTTGATCTGGTTCTGGGGGCATTTGCAGCTTTAAGAACATAAGAAGAGCCATGCTGAATCGGGCCTCAGCCCATCTAGTCCACCATTCTGTGTCACACAGTGGCCCACTAGTTGTACACGGGGATCTCTACCGTGTTTCCCCTAACCCAAGGCGTGCCCGTCGCCCCGCCCCGCCGCCCGCCGCCTGCCGCGCCGCCGCAACCGGAGGTGTGCGCGGCACACCTGCGACACCACCTCCCGGCACACCTCTTCGCCAGGGCTCCAGGCAAGGGAGGGAAGGGCCAGGGGCGGGAGGGAGCGGCGACAGCGTCACTGTGGCTGCGTCCTCACCACGCCCCTGGCTCCTTTCCCCCCTGCGAGGAAAGAAGGGAGAGGGAAAGGAGCCAGGGGCGTGGTGAGGATTTCAGCGTCACAGTGGTTGCGTCCCGCTAGTCCCGCCCCTGGCTCTCTTCCCCCACCCTTGGAAGGGAGGAGGAGAGAGAGCCAGGGGCGAGGAAAAGTCCTAGTGTTCTGTGACAGAGAAAATATTTTTGGAAAAAGACCTTTCCAAACATTTTTATGTTGGTGGCACACCTTTTTAGACATGCATCATTTTGTGCCACAGTTATTCAGTTCTACTAACAAACCATGATAAAAACAAACAAAGATGGCAGGGACCTAACAGAAGCTGAAGAGATCACGAGAAGGTGGCGAGACTATACAGAAGATCTTTATAGGAAGGATAATAATATCGATAGTTTTGATGGTGTGATGAGTGAATTAGAGAAACAACAAAAGTATGAGCTACAAATTGGCACAATAAGCAAAAGATAGCAAAAGTATATAGTGTATTACAGGGCTGTCCAACTGGCAGCCCAGGGGCCATATACGGCCCCCCAGCCCCTTCCCTACGGCCTCCTAAGCTTTTTAATAAAAAATATAAATTGAAAAATAAAATAAATAATAAAAATTAAAAAAATACCTACTTCTGGGTTCGGAGCAAGTATCGCGAGAACACGAAATCCACACAGGATTTCGCTGTCAACGCGAGATCACGCCGGCGTTGACAGCGAAATCCCGTGTGGATTGCGTATTCTCGCGATACTCTTCGGCTACTCTACTACTGGATCGCTGAGGCTCACAGACGCGATTAGGACCTTCTTCGACTCAGTCGGTCGTCACCTCTCTCGTCGTCTGGGTACTCCTGGATCCTGCGCGTTTGGAAAAGGTAGGTCGAAGCAGGGGGCTCCTCATTCCCTCCCCCCATCTCCCCTCCTGTATTAAATATAAAATTAAATATATTTAGAGATGAAATAAGGGGAGATGGGATACATTAAAACAAGGGGGGAGGGGAGGATGTAATTAAATATATTTAATATTAAATTAAAATAAGGGGGAGGGGAGGATGAGGGGAGGATGGAATTAAATATATTTAATAATAAATAAAAGGGGAGAGGGGAGGATGGAATTAAATATATTTAATATTAAATAAAAATAAGGAGAGAGGGAGGATGGAATTAAATATATTTAATATTAAATAAAAATAAGGAGGGGAGGATGGAATTAAATATATCTAATATTAAATAAAAATAAGGGGAGAGGGGAGGATGGAATTAAATATATTTAATATTAAATAAAAATAAGGGGAGAGGGAGGATGGAATTAAATATATTTAATATTAAATTAAAAATAAGGAGAGGGGAGGCTGGAATTAAATATATTTAATATTAAATAAAAATAAGGGGAGAGGGGAGGATGGAATTAAATATATTTAATATTAAATTAAAATAAGGGGGCCGGGGAGAGGGTGGAGCCGGGGGCGGGGGCAGACCCTACGGCCCCCAGGTCATCAGTGACCAGAATTCAGGCCCCTGGGCCAGTAGAAGTTTGACAGCCCTGGTGTATTATACACATTAGTTTAGAGTAGACATGTATAAATTCATAAACATTATCACAGTACCCATGTGAGTCCGGAGAGAGGCGAATACTTGGCAAATGCCAAAAGGAAGTCCTGGCGGAGCGATATAGTAGTCCCGTATCGTAGTCCAATATAGGCACAGAATCGCAAATTCAAGTTCCATAAGTAAAGAACAAAGCCCCGTGAAGTGCAAATACACTGATTTGTAAAGTTCCACCAACGTTGAAAAAGGTCCAGACTGGAGCACTGGAATGCAAGGACACGGGTAATACTATATGCATTCCACCCTTCTCACCCCAAAGGGGATTCAAAGCACCTAACATATAATTCAATGCCACACAACATACAGTGTACATCCAGCAAATAAACATATACATTTAAAACTGCTAAAAGCATATCAAACATTAAAAACCAGTTACTAATGGAATCCAAGGCCATTCCAATTGTCATTGTACCATTTTGCATTCACATCTTGCATCCTGTTCTCTTGTTTCCTGTTATGTTTACAACAATGTATAGCTATAAGTAATAGTCATATATATGTTAGTTTGGCTTACTGCTGATAATTTCATACATTTTTTTTCTGGACAGTGCCTCTACACAGGAACTTAACTTTTTTTAAAGCATCCCATTCTATTTTATTTTTAAAGAAAAATAAAGTTCCTGTTTAGTATCAGTGTGTTGAAAAAAATCAGGATTGTCACTGAATATATTTATTTACTAAACGTTTGAGTTTGTCGATCAGGATATGAAACATGTACATTTCAAAGTCATCCTTGTAGGTATAGGATATAGACAGGACATCATCGCCACACGTACATTATTGACATCATCTTTATGTTTAGGCTATATAACATAAAGGAATTTATTGTTGTGGTAAAGATTCGATTTGCCTTTAAAGGTAGACTTCCACATTAAACTTCTAGACATAAATAGAATAAGATGTTTTGACAAAAAGTCTCCTCCGAACTTGCCCCTTTGTTTCAGCTACATTTGTAATTAGAGGTGCGATCCTATCATATTCCGTTGGAAGAATGTCCCACTGAATTAAATGCCCCTAATTTTGTGAAAACCACTTTGAGTCCCCCCAGGGGTAGAAAAAGCGGTATATAAATACTGTAAATAAATAAATTTCCAACTCAACACATCTGGGATTGCATACAAAAACAGAGCATTGGTAGAGCAAAGAAGTGGTGTGTAGAGCCCAATACCTGCATGTTTTCTAAGCAAATTCTATCAATCCAAACTGGTGTATACATAAATAATGATATTTCCAAATTGCGGTTTCCTCATACTAACACTTAAAAAGCCTTATGCTACCCTTCTGCCATTTAATTCAGAATGGGTTTCTGGCAGTAAGGGTAAGAAAAAAAGAACAATAGAGAATTACAAATGGGAAACAACATCCAAATCCACTATACCAGTGTTTTTCAACCTTTTTTGAGCCGCGGCACATTTTTTACATTTACAAAATCCTAGAGCACACCACCAACCAAAATGACACAAAATGACACTCTAACACAGTAATACATATAGTTAATATGTTTTTAAATGTATTTATACACTCAGTGTGAAACCTGGGCCTCTTTCGATGAACACAACATAGATATCCCGCCTTGTGTGCTTCGGACTGGGTCGCCTGCGCCGACGCTGCCCTATCATCACCACCCGGTGCTTCAAGGCCGCTGCTCACCTGGGTTTCCCTCAGGGAGGGAGGGAGGGAGGCGCAGGAGCAGGCCGCACCCTTCCGAAGCCGAGAGGCAGGCCGTGAAGGAACGAAGAAGACCTGAGAGAGTAGGAGAGGCCGAGGCAGAGCCCAGACCAGGAGAGGAAGAAGGGAGGAGGCCCCGGAGCCGCCTCGGCCCCAAAGCCCGAAGGAATCCTGAGCCAGCTGAGAGGAAAACAAAGCCCAATGCTCCTCTCCAGAAGCTCTCCGCCTCCTCCGGAAGTGGCCTCACAGGGAAAGGCGCCGCCAGGCCCCTCCCCTCCTCAGCCTCCAACTAACCACTTCTCCAGGAAGCCGAGGCCCTGCCCCCTCCCCTTTCTCGGGACTTCCACCCTGAACAAACATGACCCTTAGAGAGGCGGGGTTTCTTGGCCAGTGTTGATTGGCCCTGCTGGTGCCCCAGAGAGAGAGAGAGAGATGGAGAGACAGAGCGAGAGGCAGGCTGCCCCGATGACTCCTGGCGGGGTGGTCGGTTCTTCCACAGCACACCTGATGATCGCTCACGGAACACTAGTGTGCCGTGACACAGCGGTTGGGAAACACTGCACTATACAATTCATCAAATGAAGCAGGATTGGAAAAAAAGGCCTCATTTGAAACTGCTCTATGGGTAGAATTAATTCAGTTTGACATCACTATAACTGCAATGGGCCAATGCTATGGAATCATTGGAATTGTAGTTTGGTAAGACCCTGGCATTCTTTGTCAGAGATGACCCTAAGACCTTTTAAAACTACATTGACCATTATTCCATAGCATTGAGCCTTGAGTTAAACTGCATTCACTCGACACATAATCTCTGCTCGTGGAGTGATAATCCGATTTGTCCCATGGGCCTTTGAATGCCAGGAGGCATAGGCTTAAGACCACTTAAACTGCCATGGCTCAGTGCTAGGGAATTAAAAATATTAATACACTTTATTTATATTCCGCTTTATCTTCCCAGAGGGACTCTGAGCGGATTACAGTATATACATGTGAGGCCAACATTCAGTGCCTTTTACACACAGTGAGCAATGATATATACAGCACAAAGGTAAAAGCCTTTCTCTTTTTCCATCTTTGGTGTCTGGAGGCGTTGCTCAATTATGGCCATGGGGAGGTGCTCTTGCTTTAATGATTTTTATTGAAAGGTTATTTTATACATACACATAAAAGGAAAAGAGATAGGGGGGGGGAGAGCAAAAAGGTAGGAGGAAGAGGGGGAGGGGAGGGGGGTAGGAATAGAATCGGGAATAGAATGTGAAGGACGGCGAAAATGAGAAAATGAGAAAACTTGATTGGTGACTTCCCGTCAGAGTCGCAGGGTTTGATGTTGCTTGATCGTAGATTAGAACTTGGGTATCCAAGTTCAATTCAAATTCTAAATCGGTCCCTCCTTACTATTCCTCCATTATGGACTTGCTTGCTCTAGACCGATGCCCCTCCTTTCGAGCACACAGTTTTCAGATACGTTAACGTTTGTTTCCAGTCTATTCTACTGTTTATACTTTGGTCTGTGACTATGTTTTTTAAAATGTCAAGGTCAATTACGTCTCTTAGCTTCATCAGCCAGTCATCCGCCTTTGGTGGGCTTTTGTTTTTCCAGCATCTTGCGATTTCTATTCTCGCCGCTGCCGCTAAGTAAAAGAAAATCTTGTCCTCATTTCGTTCGATTTCAAAATCTATAACATTAATTAAATAATAATCTGGTTTTAATTCGTATTTGAGATTTAGAATTTTCCTTGCGTGGGAGTGGACCTCCTTCCAGAAGGCCTTGATCCGCCATGGGGAGGTGCTCTTGTTCCATTTTTCCATGCCAAGGAGCCTGTTGTCCATAGACATCACCAATTGTCTTGCTAGCATATCTGCATGGGGTGCCCTTTTACCTTCCTTCCAAGGCGGTTCCTATTGATTGACTCACAATGCATGCTTTTGAACTGCTAGGTTGACCGAAGCTAGGGCTGACATTCAGGATCTCACCCCAACTCACGTCTTAGAACTGCCAATCTTCTCATCAGATTTCCTGCAGCTCGCAGTTTAATCCGCCGCACTACTGCAGCCTCTACAATTCTAGGGGTTGTAGTGCCACAAGGTCTTTAGCCTTCACTGTTGGTGTTGGTGTCTCATCAAACTACAATTCCCATGATTCTATAACATTGAGTCATGTTAATGAAAGTGGAGCATGTGTATAAGCACTCATGCATCCACCCAGTTCCTGACCTTGATGTGTGATCATCTCCACATTTGGATTATTTACTTATTTACTTACTTACTTTATTTATATTCCGCTCTTCTCACCCTGAAGGGGACTCAGAGCGGATTACAGTACACATACTTGCAGACAATCCCTGCAGTTCAACATATGACATATAGATGAACATATGACATATGGACGAACAGAGGCAAACTCTGGCCACCAGGGGAACTGATGCACTCCTCATCTCTCAGCGTTTTTTCAGCGTCCCTTTGTTGTTCCTTCCGCATTCCTCAGCGATTCCTGGAGTTCTTTAATGGCCTCATAAATCAGTCAAAATTTGCCTCCCCACTTTAATGTGGTACCTTTATCTCCTACTTGACAGATGCAACTGTCTTTCGGGCTGCAAAGGTTGACAGCAGGCTACACTTAAGGTCAGACACCCACCTCGACCTGGGCAGGCCTCGAACTCATGACCTACTGGTCAGAGAGATTTTATGCAGCTGACACTTAGCCAGCTGCGCCACATTCCCGGTAGATTTGCTTCCACCTTTGCAAATTTTGTCCCACGTTGAATGAGGCTGAATCTACACTGTTTTATATCACAGGATCTGATGCCAGATTATCTGCTTATCCCAGATTATCTAGCAGTGCACACTCATACAGCCCAGTTCAAAGCAGATAATCTGGGATATAGGGCAGTGAAGATCCCAGCCTAAGGGAAAAAGCTTTATCCTGTTGGGAAAGATTTCTTCAACCAAGAATTTGTCAACAGCCATTCATGAACTTCTTAAAGCGAAAGTCCTTTTTTTATTTGCATTCATGAAATAAAATAAACACATTCTCTTTGATCGCTAACCAACCCTTTCTTGTCAATGTGCACAAGACTTTTATGTCTCCGTGTTCATTGTACATATAATTATTTGAAAAGTGATCTTGTTCTAAATTATTTAGTTTTTTCCGAATTTTAGATAAACACAGGCATGTTTTGCTAATGAATAAAAATAAATTTCACACAACACTGCAAAACGTAGCAAAGATAATAATGTGTAGGCGTCAGTATGTTCCAAAACAAGGCTCTCTGGGGGCCCTTTTTAACACACAGCTACGTTAAAATCGTGTTCTGAAAGCTTCAGGAAACCCCTACTTGAACCCACCCTTTCCTGAAACTGGTGAAAGTATTTTTAAAAGGACTGCAGTGAAAAAGGTTACTGCAAACCCACTGCCAAATAGATATTTTTGGGTACTTTTGCCAATTGTTTCAGCCTTTAATATATTGATTATTGTAATGTTCAATACTATACTTAATGGAACCAGAATAAGTATAATAAGGCAATGTTTCCCAACCAGTGTGCCGTGAGCGATCATCAGGTGTGCCGTGGGAAATTGGAACCTCCAATATCCTTTCTTGCAAGAGTTCAGGATGCTCTTTGATTGTGTCTTAACTATAAATCCCAGAAACTGTAACTCCCAAATGTCAAGGTCTATTTTCCCCAAACTCCATCTGTGTTCACATCTGGGCATATTGAGTATTCATGCCAAGTTTGGTCCTGATCCAACATTGTTTGAGTCCACAGTGCTCTCTGGATATAGGTGAACTACAACTCCAAAACCCAAGGTCAATGCCCACCAAACTCTTATAGTATTTTCTCTTGGTTATGGGAGTTCTGTGTGGGAAGTTTGTGTCTTTCTGCCATTCCTGGCAGGATATCTATGTTTTGTTCATCGAAACAGGCCCAGGTTTCACACTGAGTGTATAAATACATTTAAAAACACACTAACTATATGCATTACTGTGTTAGAGTGTCATTTTGTGTCATTTTGGTTGGTGGTGTGCCCCAGGATTTTGTAAATGTAAAAAATGTGCCATGGCTCAAAAAAGGTTGGAAAACACTGTCATAGAGAATACTGGACAAATGACTAGTCCACAGGGAACATATTTCAATGTATCATGAAGTGAACAAGAACAAAAGGCTTACTGTCTAAGGAACCTATTTGTCTACCGTGAGACACTCTGCTGGGAGTGTAACATTTGTAAGTGATCACTAGAGGTTGCTCGGTAGCTAGGCATGCTCAAATGATGGTGCAGTAAGGGGTTGTTTGAAGTGCCAGCTCTGTTTCAGCATCATGCATGTGCAGGTTAGATATTTGTCCTTCTTTCAATTTAGCCCTATAGGGTAACAAGACAAGAGCAACTTCAGATTTGGAAATTTAACTGGAGAGTGTCCAAAAGTACAGGAAGCATTTTAGGACCAAATTAAACATGATAGGGGGAGAGGCATTAATGCATGTTCCGATGTATTTTTTCCCGTTTGTCGAAAACTGCTGTGAGGGAGGGTCTTTAACTGGATTGGTGCCATGGCTCTGGGCTACAATATCCTAACCCTTCCATTTACACCACACCATGGCCTTACCCAACTTCACAGATAGGAGCATGTACACTTTGTGTAGTCGTTTTTTTCACTATGCAATTAAAAGCGGCTATTCGGATTAAGGCTGTACCATAGGAGGAAGGGATAAACTCCATTCTGATATACCACATCCTTGGTCCAAATAACTTCCCCCCTCTTGACCATGGCAACTTGAAGTGAAAAATCCCATTTGTTCTTGCCCTGGAAGGGTGTAAAATGTGTATGGCTCTAATGGAGCAAACATGTTAGTTGCTATTCCTGTGATGGGACACAAACCAATGGATTCAAGTGAAAAGAGATTCCTCCTAAACATTAGACTGCTGATCTAAAGGTTGGTGGTTCGAATCTCGGGAGTGGGGTGAGCTCCCGTCTGTCAGCTCCAGCTTTCCATGCAGGGACATGAGAGAAGCCTCCTACAGGATGGTAAAAAAACCTGGGAGTCCAATGGGCAACGTCCTTGCAGACGGCCAATTGTCTCACAGCAGAAGCGACTTGCAGTTTCTCAAGTTGCTCCTGACATGGAAAAAAATTCAAATACACAAGAAAATTCAATTTTTTATAAAAAAAAACTTTAAGGAAAAAACAGAGTATTATCTCTTGGGAATCACGGACTCAGATTTAATGTTAGATGAAAACACAGATAAATTGTTCATATATATATGACAACTGCAGCAAGAATTGTCTTTGCCAGACTCTGGAAACTTGAAGGAACTCCTGAAATAGAAGATTGGAAAATCAAAGGAACATGGACCTGGGTACTCGGTCAATCCGATTAAAGAAACAAACTGTGAACTTTTCCAAAACTATGAAAAATTATTATGAGAAAATAAATAATAAATGAGAAACAGTAACTTTATTTACAAAGAAATATAAGTAAAGCAAGCTTGGAATGGAAGTCAAACATTTTATTTTATCTTTGGTTTTTTTTTTGTTCTATTTTTTGTTCTATTTTTTAAAGGGGTTTGTTTTTTCTCCCCCTTTTTTCTTTTTTTAAGCACTCTTTATTACTTCTACTCTTCCAACTTTCCTATCACCTTCATTGTTCCCCCTCTTTCCATGTATAGCATTAAAATCAGGCCCGGATTACCCATAATACCACACTAGGCCATGGCCTATGGGCGCAGGCCTAGGGGGGCGACAGATCAAGGACCAAAAAAAAAAGTTCAAACAAAACCGCAACGTGCGGCATGATGACTCTCTCTCTCTCTACCTCTCCCTCTCTCTCTCTCTCTCTCTCGGGGGAGGGCGAGGGAGAGCACTGCAAGGGGGCGGGGGAGGAGGGAATGCCTCCCCCTCGCCATCGCCCCTGCCCCCTTGTCAAGGAAGGAGGGCGTGAGGAGGAGGCGGAGTGAAGCTTTGCCCCCAGGGCCGCTGGCGGGCATGCGCGCGCGGCAGAAGGGCGCCTCTGCCTCCGCCATGTTCCTGGGTGCTGTGCATGGGCGGCAGCAGCCCCGAGGGCTTCCCTTCTTTCCTCGTCCTTCCTCGGGAGGAGGAAGGAAGGGAAGCCTTCGGGGCCGCTGGCGGCCATGCATGGCACCCAGGAACATTGGGGAAGGAGGCAGAGGCACTCGCGCCCTCCTGCTGTGCGCGCATGCCCGCCAGCAGCCACGGGGGCAGGGCTTCCCTCTGCCTCATCCTCCTCGCGCCCAAGGAAGGAAGCGGGGTGAGGAGGAGGCAGAGGGAAGGCCCGCCCCCGGGGCCGCTGGTGGGCATGCGCGCGCGGCAGGAGGGCGCGAGCGCCTCTGCCTCCTTCCCAAATGTTCCTGGGTGCCGGCTCCGAAAGGCCCAGGTGCCGGGAAGGGGCCTGGGAGCAGCTCCCTGCCTGGCCCAGCTGCACAAGGGCGCCGAACCGGGCCTGGGCGAGGCCTTGCTGACCCTCCGCACGCAGCACATCAGTGAGAGAGGAGAGGCAGGCGGAAAGAAGGAATGGGGGCGGCGGTAGAGATTGGTTTGGGGGCGTAATTCCAAAGTGTGGCCTAAGGCGCCAAAAGGGGTTACTCCGGGCCTGGTTAAAATAACCAATAAAAACTTATTAAAAATCAAATATAGAAGGTGCCCTTGTAGTAATGGCTGGTTTTTTAAAAATGTGTGTTGCTGCCATATTTCTGTGATATTTCAGAATGGGAGGGGCTCATAATAGAAATAAACCCATGCTTCCCCCTCTGCTTCATGTTGATTGACTCGTGTGCATTTAGAGCACTTTAAATTACAAATAATTTGTCAGTTTTGCTTCTCCGTTGTTTCAGCTGTTATACTGAAGTTGTAATGGAAGCACTATATTTATTGGCAATAATAGTATCCATGGGAATGATATATAAATGTTATCTTGGCTTTTGTATGGATGAAGCCTGAAACCTAGAGACTCATACTACAACATAATACATGGAAATAGAAATCTCTCTACATGTCTGGCAATGTCATTAAGAATTTGTACTATAGTTTTCTAACAGTTCCATAAAAGCCTAAACATCTGATACAATTTTGAACAGAATACATGCAATCCACTTCGGTGGGTCTTTTCCCAGGTTCCCATTCATATCTGCCAATGTCTCTTAATCCAGACCCACAGCTAGGACTGGCTTTCAGTCCTGGAATACCTTCAAAGCACACTGACAACTACACACTGCTTGTGAGATAGACATTCATTGTTCATTTTAGACATTCATTCTTCATTACTTGGAGACCACCGCCTCCTTATTTTTCTTAACCCAAGCCAGGATCATACTGTGCTAAGTATGAGGGACTAAGGCAATAATCTTCTGTTAACTCTAGACCTTTGCCTTACATTTTGCCTTGAAAAATATATTTTGCCACTTAGCATTTTATGTATTCTTTTCCATGTTAAAAAAATACCTAGTTAATAAATACACATTTGATTAGATTTTTCCTGCGCAAAATAATTTTGCAATATTCTGCAAACTTCTTCAAACAAGGAATATCCTGAATAATGTATCTTGCTTCCCCCTTGCCCTGTGATTTCTGAAGTTATCTCAGAATTGGATCAGAATCCAATGTAACCATATCAAGTGTCAGTAGAATTAAGATGTTTCTTCCTCTTCTCTTCTTACTTCCACCGGGAATGTGGCGCAGCTGGCTAAGTGTCAGCTGCATAAGATCTCTCTGACCAGTAGGTCATGAGTTCGAGGCCTGCCCAGGTCGAGGTGGGTGCTCGACCTTTAAGCGTAGCTTGCTGTCAACCTTTGCAGCCCGAAAGACAGCTGCATCTGTCAAGTAGGAGATAAAGGTACCACATTAAGTGGGGAGGCAAATTTTGACTGAATTATGAGGCCATTAAAATAACTCCAAGAACGCGGAAGGAACAACAAGGGACGCTGGAACACTGAGAGATGAGGAGTGCGTCAGCTCCCCCTGGTGGCCAGAGTTTGTCTCTGTTCGTTTATAGGTTCATCTATATATGTATATGTGTACCTGTAATCTGCTCTGAGTCCCCTTCGGGGTGAGAAGAGCAGAATATAAATAAAGTAAATAATAAATAAATCTTCCATGGGAACAGATACTTGCTCCTGAAGTTTTCACAGCCCAAGTTTTTGGTATGTGTAGGAGTTACAAGTAAGGGCCTGTCCAGGCAGTACCTTCATCCCAGGAGCTTCCGCAGCAAACAGGAGGGTGGCCAGATGCCGTTCCCTGTAAACGTGGAAGCAATCGCTACAAAAGGCAAAAAACGTGAGATTTCCAGGTGCGGGAATATCACAGTTTTGAGCCGAATATGCAGATCTTCGCAAGTCTGTATGTCCCTGCAATTGGAAATCACTAGATTTTTTAATTTGGATTTGTTCCCAGGTTTTAGAGATGTTTGTTCCTGATAGGTCGATTACTAAAAAGAAGGTGACAGTAGGGTAGAATGCGAAAACTTTGTGTGCCAGAAACTTCATGAAATGTATGGAGGGCACATTTTCTCTGGCTAGGACAAAGTTGTGGCCCTCTAGTCAACATTGTACATCTCTTCACAGTAAGAGCAATCAGGAACAGACATATATAACCCAGGAACAACAACCTGTCTGCACAGATGTCCCTGGAGCTTATATAACCCAGGAACAAAACGTCTACAATGATTCGTATCTTCGCATCTTGAGTTTCTTTTTTAAAGAAACTGATATCCTACACTACCCATCTTGGGAACCTCAAAATCTCACACCAAAGCAACAAGTCTGGACAATGGAGGCAGAAATCCCAGGACCAACAGGTCTGTGTGTGGATGTAATGAAGTCTATGTTTATTGCGGGTTTTTCTTTGTTAAATGTGTGGTTTGTATTATTACATTTGTGTTGTGTTATATGATTAAATGTTAGACCACAAAGGGTTAACGGGGAATATTAGAGTGCCCGGCCTCTGAGAAGTTCCGTTGCCATAGCAACAGGAAGCGGAGCCTACCACTAGTCTTAGAACTTCCAGATTTGAAATTCATCAGTTAGTTAGTAGTGGTTAGACTAGCTGGTAGCAGTTTTGGGAGGCTGCTGTTATCTGTTCTGAGGAGAACAAAAAAGGCTGTGTTTTGATACTGCAGAAAGGCAGGGTTTAGAAAGCCTTTAAAGACAGCTGTTGGTGGGTTAAGCTGGAAAGCTAACCTAGAAGATAGATAAAAGGCCTATAAGTGGGCAAAGTATCTATAATATTGCTGAGTTAGCGATTGGAGAAATACAGTCAAACATTGTATTTAGAAACCTAGTAACCTTAAGATCTATGCCTCCAAGAAGATACTGTAACAACCTAAGCTCTGTGTACCTTAGAACATCCACGTTTTAAACCTTGTTAACAAATAAACAGTTAAAGTTCTTTATTCATAAATCTCTCTGTGTGAACTCTTTTGGTGCCAGCTTTAGAAACATCGGGTGGTCAAGAATTACTCACTGGTGGCAGCAGATGTACAAAGGTGTTGTGTCATTACAGTTTAGTTACACACATCTCCATTAATTTGAGGCAGGATTGAAGATCTTTGCAATTAGGATCCCTGATTAGAAATACCTCAGTTCCTAACATTTGGGTGGTGGCAAAAGTTATAAAGTAGAGAGTCTTCACATAAATTGGTGGCAACGACTGACCCTGTCATAGTTTCGAGTTTGAATCTTCACAAATTGACGCCAGCTGTAAGCTGCGTCATCACAGTGGGCCAATTCCGAAGTCCCAGGATTTTTTGTTCCTGTTTAAAACCCGTGATTTAGTGCTGTCTGGAAGTGCCCTGGGATTAACATTTTCAATTCTGATGGAAGCAAAAGGCTCTTGCAGAAGTATCATGCATCAGAAGTATCGTGCAAAGTTCTGGTGGTCAGGCCAGGATTACCCATAAAGCCAACCTAGGCCATGGCCTAGGGGTGCAAGCCGGGGGGGCGCAGATCATGGACTAAAAATAATAATAATAAAAATGTTGAAACAAAAACGCAATGCGCATGGAGATGAGGAAGGAAGTTTTAAATGTGAATGGATTGCTCTCTGTCTGCAGAGCAGAATTACGCAGTTTACTTGAATGTCGTAGCCTGCAGGAGGGAGGGGGAGGGTACCTGGTATGGGGCAGGCGTCAGGCGATGACTCACCAGAAATACAGATGACTGGACGAGCCATCAGCTCCTCTTGCCTCGCAGATCGTTTTGTACCTTGAAGCATCACTGTTATTGTTTGTGTCGGTGAATTATTGACATTTTCTGCTAGCTTGTTGTTGATTTATTTGGATATTACTGATCAACTGAAATGTATTGGGCTACCTGAGTGATTTTGAGGTAAGTTGTATGATATGATAATCATTATCATCACTATTTATGATACTTATTAACTATTGCATTCGCATTAGTTAATATTATAAATAATGCATACCGTAACATTACATTTTGGTTATGTTAATTTCCGTGTCATAAAATAATCATAGCACGCTAAGTTGAAACTTGTTTTCAGTTACTAAACTTGTTAAAATAGGCTATACCAGTGCTGTCCAACTTCTACTGGACCTAGGGCCGGACTTCCAGTCACTGATGACCTGGGGGGCCGCTCCGCCCCGCCACCGCCCCCGGCCACGCCCCCCGGACCCTCCTCCTAAAGTGTCACGCCAGCCTCAGAAGCGGCGATTTCGCTTCTGAGGCTGGCGTGACCCTTTAGGAGGGAGGGCAAGCCAGGGAGCCCTCCATGGCTTCTCCCTCCCTCCCTCCTAAAGTGTCACGCCAGCCTCCTCCCCTGTTCTGCCTCTCCCACCGGCGTTCCGATCAGGGCGCCGGTGGGAGAGGCAGAACGGAGAAGGCAAGCCTAAAGAGGAGGAAGGCAAGCGCTTGGCGTCCTCCTCTTTGGGCACGCCTCCTCCCTCCCCTGGCTCCTCCTCCCTGCACCGCCCCTTGTCCCTCTCTCACCAGCGCCGATGCATACAGGTTTGCATCAGCGCCGGCGAGAGAGGGAAGAAGAGGGCGGTGCAGGGAGGAGAGCTGGCTCCCTTCTCCCTGCCCCGCCTCCTCCTCCTCCCCTCCCTCCCCCCGCCCCTGCGATCTCGCAGCGGCGGCACGGAGAGAGGGACGGAGGGGGCGGTGCAGAGAGGAGGAGCTGGCTCACGTCCTCCTCCCTGCCCCGCCCCCCCCCCCCCCAGCCGCCATTTAAAAAAAAATATTTTTAATTTTTTTTAAAATTTACAAATGGCGGCCGGGGGCATAGCGGGGGCCGTGTCCAACAGGCTGGGGGGCTGTGTATGGCCCCGGGGCCGCCAGTTGGACAGCCTTGGGCTATACTATCGTCTGTTCTTAAGGGCGCGTTCTACAACAGGCCTGACACAGCCTTTCTGTACGATGGCTTGTAAGCCCATGATATTTTTTTACTTATAATGTGACATATTATTTACTGTGATTAATAACATATGTTTTACTGTGCATGGTATCGTTATTATAACCTTCGTTGTTCGTGTATTTTTTTAACGCTTTCAGTGCCGGTAGTAGTACACTACTGTAACACTCCCTGGGCTGTCTCGAGGCCGGATGTTGGTACTGTAAGGGTTAATAATAACCTAATATCCAAGACTAGTTACTAATTATTTGTTTCTCTCAATACAAAAAATCATCAGTAATACGCGTTTTGAAGATCAAAGGAGAAGATAAGGTTTTATTTTTAGTGTGGGTCTGAGTGATTGGGGGAGTGCGGTAGAGGTTGGCTTAAAGGGGGCATAATTCCAAAGTGTGGCCTAGGGTGCAAAAAGGTGTTAATCCAGGCCTGCTTGCACCCTGATCTAGGGATTGGTAGCTCTGGGCACATCTAGACTGTTCAAAAGGTCCCAACATTTTCCCTAGTTTTAAAAGATATAGCAATGTTAGTCTCTTGCAACATAAAAATGGGGAGGAAAAAAGAAAGGAAAAAGAAATGTGGCAAGAGCTTTAAAACTACAGTAGCTAGTTTTCATTTTGGGTGAGCTTTCACGAATATAAATACACCTATTTGCTTGCAGTACCTAATGGTATGTGTGAAGGCCTCAAGTATAAAGCATTCTTATACAGTTGTAGGAATGGGATTGAAAGTGATAGAATTCAGAAAGATACAAACCATTAACCATACGTTAGATTTTTAAAAGATTGTGTAAGATGACATGGGTCTTTCAGATCCTTATAGTTGTCAGCTATTGTTGATGCGTGAAAGCAATAAATCAGCTTACCAAATATCAGTTTCTCAGGGTTACGGACTTGTTCTGAGAAGATTTCTTTTTTGTATATGTGGGGGAGTGAGGTCTTTTACAGACCGTGTCATAAAGCCATTGCCTTTGTTTACAACTCTGATGATGGATTGGAATTTGTGAATATAATTGAATTCAGCAGGGTAATATCCTTGTTCAAGTTTTGTGACCTGTATTAATTCCCTTATTGTGTGTTCAGGGAAAATTAAATGTTTTGCGACTGGTTTTTGAGTACTGCCATTTCTAATGTTAGATCTGTGTCTATTGCAAAGGCTTAAAATAAACTAAGCTGGGAAGCTGGTACAGAAAGTCTTTGATTGTATTGGCAGCTTACAGAAATATATTCTGGGTTAAACAAAATGGATAATGTAAAATCAGAAAGAACTTTGACACAAACTGGGATTGTTAATCAGTCTGGTTACATCTTTTTAAATTAATAAATAATGATTTAGCTAAAGGCAGATAGCAAACAAATCACAAACTCTCTAGATCAGTGTTTTTCAACCTTTTTTGAGCCGCGGCACATTTTTTACATTTACAAAATCCTGGAGCACACCACCAACCAAAATGACACTCTAACACAGTAATACATATAGTTAATATGTTTTAAAATGTATTTATACACTCAGTGTGAAACCTGGGCCTGTTTAGATGAACACAACATAGATATGACTTCCTCTCACGTATTTATACATGGTTATCATGTCTTCCCTCAGCCTTCTCTTCTTCAGGCTAAACATGCCCAGCTCTTCAAGTGCCAATTTCCTACGGCACACCTGATGATCGCTCAGGGCACACTAGTGAGCCGCGGCACACCAGTTGGGAAACACTGCTCTAGATCATGGCTATTTTTTCCCACTTGTGACTTTTTTCTGCCCAATAAATTTTTTTACATGCCCCAGTTTTAAAAATCAAATAAATCAGCATTTGCAGGGCTTGCTAAACAGGCCAATGTTCCTTTTTATGGAGTACAGCTGAAGCATTTTCTGCAGGGTCCTCAGTACATACTGCATGTTATGGATAACAGATCTGTGTTGATGGGTGTTGTTCAGAAACCTTTTATTGTTGCCAATTTTTGTGACCCTCAACATTGAGTTAAGGGGATCCCATACAGAGTTGGGACCCACAATTTAAGAAGCAGTTCTTGATGGAACCTGCAGATGAATTTATTTATTTACTTACTTTATTTACTTTATTTATATTCCGCTCTTCTCACCCCGAAGGGGACTCAGAGTGGATTACAGGTATGCATACTTAGCAGACGATCCCTGCCGTTTCCACATACACACAACAACAACAACAACAACAACAATTTTATTGATTAGCCAGAAGCCATATCAAATAGACACAGAACACAGACACATTGCAATGATTCTAAAACAATCTGAGGAGAATTCTAGACCATTACATCAATTAAACCCCTGTTTTGCCCAGCAGGAGGGATTCTAAGGGAAGTGGTAACAATTCACAGGTCCTCATCTCCAACACAATTTATTCCAATTGCATCTATGTAATCAGATCTTAGTTTCATGGCTTTACAGAGAAAACGAGCAGTAGCATCTGTTATCAGCTTGTTGGAGCCGGCCAGCAGAAGTGAGACTTTTGCTAGAGGGTCCCAATGATTTTTCCCCACGAGAAATATCTCTAGCAGTTGTTTTCTCTCTATTTGATAGATTTTACAATAAAGCAGAAGATGAGTTAGATCTTCGATCTCAGGGCACCACAAATACAGATACGCTCTTCATAGGGAATTTTCTCGAACCTCCCATATCTCACCATTGAATCTAATTGCTCAAACCTGGCTCTAGTGAAAATTTTCCTTAGGTGGTGTAACCTTCCTTGCTGTAAGTAAGTGGTTAATTGGAAGGATTTCTTAAAACCACTCAACCATCTCAGGGAAACAGTAGAACCCAAAGAGTCTATATCGGTTTGGGCCGCAATGTCATTAATTCGTTGACGCACTTCTTTGAAGTGCTTACTTAACTCTTGACCAGATAGGTGGACTGGGAATATTACCTGAATGCCGCACCTTCTGATGTAATCAAACAAATGGTCAGCCCCCGATTTATAAGAACTGCTAGATTGTTCCAGCAAACATAATTTTGGGAGGCGAAACGCCTCCATCTCCATGACCTTGAGCCAGTAGTTAAAGGCTCTGATCTTAGATTGTGTGCTAATAGAGAACACACATATAGATGAACAGAGGCAAATTCTGGCTACCAGGGGGAGCTGACGCACTTTTGAGTAGGTATTATTTGATGTGAGATTTCAAGAAGGCACCTGACTTCCTTGGGTTTGCATGATGAACTGGGCTGTTGCCCACAAAGGCTTACACCAAATCAATATTTTCGTCTTTAATGTGCCACATCATTTTGCTTTCGTTTTTCTTGCTGCAGACCAATGGAAAGTGGCAATTGTGTCACAGAAGATATATATTTGGGTTCACCGTTAAGTAGGTGGAGTGGGATTGGCAGCTCTTTTTAGTCTTTAGGGTGCAAAGCTCCTACTTTGCTATACATTATTTATTTATTTATTTAGTAAAACGTAAATATATTATATTATTGCCATAGCACAATACTAAAGTTATATATGATGTTGTACTATAACATTGTACTGTAATATTATTAGTATTATTACATGTAATATAAAATATATAATTATAATATCATATTAGTAGTAGTAGTATTATATTGTATTACATTATAAGATTATCAATATTATATGTATATACCAGTGATTTTCAACCAGTGTCCGTGGAACATTAGTGTGCCGTGAGAGATCTTCAGGTGTGCCGTGGGAAATTATTTTCGAACTTCATTCATATATAAACTACAAGGCACATCTGTCCCTTTAAGAAAAGGAACCATAGCACTCTCACGTCACCTAAGAAGTGATGCGAGAGTGCTATGGTCATGCCATCTTGGATTCGCTCAGACGCGGCTAAGTAAACAAAGTTAGAGTTAGTTCTGCAGCTGCGCCAACAAAGCTATTTTGACATTGCTCCCGTTTTCAACCACATATCTGTGTGAGATGAGCTTCTCTAGCTTGACTGCAATAAAAACTAAAAACAGAGAGAGACTGACAGCTGTTGAGCAAGAGCTTTGTGTGTGTCTTTCTACCATTCCTGCCAGGATATCTAGAACATAAGAACATAAGAAGAGCCATGCTGAATCGGACCTCAGCCCATCTAGTCCAGCATTCTGTATCACACAGTGACCCACCAGTTGTACACGGGGATCTCGAGCAGAAGGGAGGGCAAAACCCTAACCTGCTCCCGACCCCCCACAACCAGTACCCAGGGAAATCCTGCCTACCTCAACCAACTCTGAGGTGGCACTTGAATGTCCTTTTCAGTAACTACCGATACACTTGGTATCCATGAATCTGTCTAATCCTGCCTTGAAGTTGTTCAGGCTGACAGCTGTCACAACCTCCTCTGGAAGTGAGTTCCATAACCCAATGACCCTCTGGGTGAAGAAATATTTCCCTTTATTAGTCCTAATTTTCCTACCTTGGAGCTTCAGGGAGTGCCCTCTAGTCCTCTATCTATTTTGTGTTCATTGAAACAGGCCCAGGTTTCACACTAAATGAGTGTATAAATACATTTAAAACATATTAACTATATGTATTACTGTGTTAGAGTGTCATTTTGTGTCATTTTGGTTGGTGGTGTGCCCCAGGATTTTGTAAATGTAAAAAACGTGCTGCGGCTCAAAAAAGGTTGAAAATCACTGGTATATACAATATATTATATTATATAAAAGGCTTTTCCTTAATCCCTCCTTATTATCCAATTTTCTGCCAACCCGTTTATGTTGGATAAGCAAGACTGTACTGTATCAACAAATAATAAAAAGACTAAGACACAGCTACAAGCGCTTCTTCGTCGTTAGAAATGTCTGTGTTTAAAGATTATTTTTCTATACGTCAGCTTGCACGGGTCACTTCTCTTTTGTTCTTTCCCATGCTAAAAAGCCAAAGAAAACCACATAATGCTATTCCTCTCTCTGTTTTACCAAGGCAGCGTGGAGCATTTTGCCAAAAATAAAAGGGTCAGTTACGAGTCCCCTGTGGATTCTTTGAGATCGACTCGAAGAGTGTTTGGGGTATCTTCTAAACGTTATTTGATAAAAAGCTGTGGCTGGAAACCCTACTGTTCTTAAAGAGCATGCTGAGGCAAACCACTGTTAGGATATGCAAGGCTGCGGATTTGTTTATTCTCATTTCTCTGCTTGTTTCCCTGGACACATATGGTCAGTGTTTTTGTTTTGACTAATTTTGAGGTCCTTTTTTTTTTAAAAAAAAGGCCACAATGTGAGAAAATATGTTAAATGACCTAATCTTTGTTGAAGGATTTTTTGTCTGTGAATGAAGGAAAACGTAGACAGTTCACATCCATATTCACTGATACAGCCAGAAGGAAATGGGCATTCTTCACAAATGCTCAGTTAACACTTTTAAGGAACAATGTTTAACTTCTACAGCAGTGCCTATTATAAGAACACTTCAATTCTGCACAGGAAGTCAATCTCTTCAAGCCGTAACCAAAGTAGACAATAAAAGGCACTCAATAACATCTGCTTTTCTAGTTGAACACCTATAGATTCTTGCACTTGTATGGAAATCTTTATATTCCACTGACAGGGCATCTAGAGCAGGGCTGTCCAACTGGCGGCCCTGGGGCCGTACACGGCCCTCCAGCCCCTTTCCTATGGCCCCCTCATCTTTTTAATAAAAAATAAAAATAGGAAAATGAATTAAATAATAAATATTTTTAAAAATTACCCACTTCCGGGTTCCGGAGGAAGTCTCGCGAGACTACGCCAGCCACGCGGGATCTTGCGTTGAGAGCGAAATCCCGTGTACCTGGCATAGTCTCGCGATAGTTAATACAGTTGCCGAAATCTCGTGATTCAGCGGCTATGCCAGGGCAAGGCCGTACAAGGCCAAGGCGAGGCCTGCGAGGAGCTCTGCCTGGGCCTGCTCCAGCTCCTGGCCGCCCTGCTCGGTGCCAGCGAGGGCCCGGCCCTGGTTCCCTTCCTGCCCGAGGCCTCCGCCGCCTTCCGCGCCGGCCTCCAGGACCCCTTCCCGCCCGCACAGAGGCAGGCCTGCGACGCCATCGCCGCCTCCGCCCGCGCCTCCCCAGGTAATGAACCCACAGCCTCAGGGGTTGAGAGGGTTCCCCCAGGCAGGAAGCATTAATTATATTTTATTAATGTATGTAAATTCCTTCCCTCATCCATGTCCCTTTCTGATATTATTATATTTTATTAATGTATTTATATTCCCTCCCTCCATCCATGTCCCTTTCTGATATTATTATATTTTATTAATGTATTTATATTCCCTCCCTGGAGCCGGGGGAGGGGGCAGAGCTGGGGGCGGAGGCAGACCCTTTGGCCCCCCATGTGATCAGTGACCGGAATTCCGGCCACAGGTCCGGTAGAAGTTGGACAGCCCTCATCTAGACTGAATTTTTGCCGGAGTTTATCAACCGTTTTGAGTCCCCTGCATGGTGAGAAAGGCAGGGTATCAATAAAGTAAGTAAATAAATAAATATATCCTGCTGCCAACAACCCAAACGCTCGCGGGCAAGGAATGGATGGCTGGCTGCAAGAGGGAAGCTGCGGGGAAGGATGGCCAGCAGGTCGGCATGCTCTGCCTTCCGAGGGTTGGGGCTGGGCAAGGGGAACACAGGGGCGGGAAAAGAGTGCCCCAACTTCGGGAGGGAGGGAAGTTCCGTGGGTCTGGGCGTGGGGAAAGGGAGGGGTCTGGGGACCCAAGAGAGGGAGGGAGGGGCAGGAAGGAGCACAACACACAAGGAAGCAGCGCCTGATCCCCCTCCTCTCGCCACAAGCTCAATCCACGACCCTTCCCGCCTCGAAACCTCCACCTTGAGAGCCGAGAAACCGAGACTGAGTCCCGCCCCTCCAGGCAGCCTCCCGCCCCTCCAGGCGACCCACCCTCAGGACGCGCTTCTCTCCCCTTCCTTAAATCAGGCTCTGGCCTCCCCTTCCCCCCCCTGCAACGCCTCGACCCCTGCCTTCCCCCTCCCTTCACCTCGCGCCCTACGGGAGGGCCACAGTGTGAGTGAAGCCTTGTGTAGAGCCCGCTCTCAGTCAACTGCAAATCCCAGGGTTCCGTAGGATCCCGCCTTCCCTGGTTCGAGGCCTCAAACGTAGCACCAATAGGGCCACAACACCAAGGGTGGCAGGACCCCAGAGCCCTCCCTCACCTGCCAATACTGGGAGGCCTCTCAGAGGATCGCTCACTTACTTATCCTCGCACATCACAAACTCCTGCTTAAGCAAGCATCTTCCGCACGCGAGACTACTTCCAGTGTAGGTCTTTTCATCACCGGAAGCGGGCGAGGGAGCTGGTTGACATGGTGATGGGAGCCGCCGGCTCGGGTAAGCGCGAGGGGGAAGTGGCGAGGAGGGCGCTCCTTAGGCAGAAAGGAGGCAGCAGGTGGTCCCTCTCGAGATTTGAAAATAACAATAAACTCCCACAAGACTGGGACGGGGATTAGGCAGCGTTTTAATTTGTTTCAACATTTGGGGGAGGGGGATCCATGATCTGCGCCCTCCTCGGCTTGCGCCCCTAGGCCATGGCCTAGGTTGGCCTTATTTATTTATTTATATTTATTTATTTATTATTTCGGTTTCTATGCCGCCGACTCGCGGGGGCTCGCGGCGGCTCACAGTAGCCACAAGGCACAGCAAAGTACATACAATTAAATGCATACAGTTAAAAACAGTAAAAAACAGCAAAATTAAAACAGGAGCAATTAAAACAGTAGTACGACATATCGTCTAACAGGGTGAGTGAGCAGATGGCGGCATATGGACAGGACCTACCCATCGAAGGCCTGCTTAAAAAGATGGGTTTTACAGACCCGTCTAAATGGGAGCAGGTCCTTAATGGCCCGTGTTTCGGCCGGGAGGGCGTTCCACAGCGTAGGTGCTATGACAGAGAACGCCCTCCGGCGAGTTGATGTCAGCCTAGCAAGTTTCACCGAGGGCACCTCTAGAAGGTTGGAGTCCTCCGACCGTAGTGATCTCAAAGGGCAATATGGGACGAGATGTTCCCTTAGATACGCTGGCCCCAGGCTGTGCAAGGCCTTGAAGGTAAGAACCAACACTTCGAAGGCGATCCGGTGCTCAATTGGCAGCCAGTGCAGATCCTGCAATATGGGTGTTATGTGGCAACCTGCTGGCGAGCCAGACAGGAGCCGGGCGGCAGTGTTCTGCACCAGCTTGAGCCTCCGGGTCGCCGACAGAGGAAGGCCAACGTAAAGTGCGTTGCAGTAATCTAGCCTCGAGATGACCATGGCTTGGATCACCGTGGCCAGGTCGTTCCGGGAAAGATAGGGGGGCAGCCTCCTTGCCTGTCTCAGATGAAAGAACGCACTCTTGATGACCGCAGAGACCTGGGCCTCCATGGTCCAAATGGACCCCCAGGCTCTTGACAGAAGACGATGGGCATAACGCCGCACCGTCCAGGGTCGGAAGCTAGACATCCCCACCACCCGGGCGACCCAGCCACAAGATCTCCGTCTTCGCCGGATTCACCCTCAACCTACTGGCTCGCAGCCATCCAGTAACGGCTTCGAGGCAGAGCTGGAAATTATCTGGGACAGATCCAGGCCTGCCCTCTATCCTCAGGATGAGCTGGGTGTCATCAGCGTACTGGTGACACTCCAGCCCATAACTCCGCACCAGCTGTGCAAGCGGCTGCATGTAGATGTTAAATAACAGAGGGGAAAGGATGGTCCTCTGCGGGACTCCACAAATTAATGGGGAGCCCTCGGAGACCACCCCACCCCTCCTCACACACTGATACCGCTGGTGGAGGAAGGAGGTCAGCCATTTAAGAGCTGTCCCCCTCACTCCAGCCATGGCCAGGCGGTGGGTCAAAAGATTGTGGTCGACCGTGTCAAACGCTGCCGTGAGGTCCAATAACACGAGCAGCGCAGACCCGCCTTGGTCGAGCTGGCAGCGGAGTTGGTCTGTGATGGAGACCAGGACCGTCTCCGTCCCGTGCCCCGAACGGAAGCCGGACTGGAAGGGGTCTAGCCATGTTGCATCATCTAAGAAGGACTGCAACTGCTCCATTACTGCCCTCTCAACCACCTTCCCCAGGTACGAAAGATTCGACACTGGTCGGTAGTTGGAGGGAACCGCTGGATCTAAAGACGGTTTTTTCAGTAATGGAGCTACCACTGCCTCTTTTAAGCACTCTGGAAAGACTCCTTGCTCAAGGGAGCTGTTTACGATGTTCAACAGAGGCCCACGTAACCCCTCCAGGCAAGATCTAACAAGCCAGGAGGGGCACAGGTCGAGGGAGCAGGTGGTAGGCCTGGTTGCAGCCACAATCTTATCAACAGCATCTGCGTCCAGTGGCCGAAACCGGTCGAGGGTGGGCCCGGCGGAGGGCCACGGAGTCTCAAGCTCTCTTACTGTGTCAACCGTGGCTGGAAGGTCCCGGCGGAGACTCAATATCTTGTCTGCAAAAAAGCTCTGGAAAGCACCGGCAGTGAGGGCCTGATCGCTATTTTTTGGGACGGTGGGGACTGTCGTCAAGGACCAAATTACCTTAAACAATTGGCAGACGCTATCGAGGCGGAGAAGTACACATTTTTGGGAAATCCGGGCCTGAGAACATCATAGAATCATAGAATCAAAGAATTGGAAGAGACCTTGTGGATCATCCAGTTCAACCCCCTGCCAAGAAGCAGGAAAATCACATTCAAAGCACCCCCGACAGATGGCCATCCAGCCTCTGTTTAAAAGCCTCCAAAGAAGGAGCCTCCACCACACTCTGGGGCAGAGAGTTCCACTGCTGAACAGCAATCACAGTCAGGAAGTTCTT
This sequence comes from Anolis apletophallus, assembly GCA_030556195.1. NCBI lineage: Eukaryota > Metazoa > Chordata > Lepidosauria > Squamata > Anolidae > Anolis > Anolis apletophallus. Next base: position 193,889,116 of record JARBWK010000004.1, on the reverse strand, counting down.
CCTAAAGTTGAGATGGAATCTCCTTTCTTGTAGTAATGCAGTGTTTCCCAACCAGTGTGCCGGGGCACACTAGTGTGCTGTGAGTGATCATCAGGTGTGCCGTGGGAAATTGGAACCTCCAGGAGGGGAGGGGGGAAAGTCTAGTGTGTTGAAATATGAAAACCCTAAGAAACCTACCTCCATAAAAGCACTTCATGTGTGTTCATAGTTGGGCATATTGAGTATTCATGCCAAGTGTGGTCCAGATCCACCATTATTTGAGTCCACAGTGCTCCCTGGATGTAGGTGAACTACAACTTCCAAACTCAAGGTCAATTCCCAAGCAAACCCTTTCAGTACTTTCTGTTGGTAATGAGAGTTCAATATTCCAACTTTGGTTCCATTCCATTGTTGCAAGAGTTCAGGATGCTCTTTGATTGTGTGTTAACTATAAATCCCAGAAACTGTAACTCCCAAATGTCAAGGCCTATTTTCCCCAAACTCCATCTGTGTTCATATTTGGGCATATTGAGTATTCATGCCAAGTTTGGTCCTGATCCGACATTGTTTGAGTCCACAGTGCTCTCTGGATATAGGTGAACTACAACTCCAAAGCTCAAGGTCAATGCCCACCAAACTCTTATAGTATTTTCTCTTGGTTAAGGGAGTTCTGTGTGGGAAGTTTGTGTCTTTCTGCCATTCCTGCCAGGATATCTATGTTGTGTTCATCGAAACAGGCCCAGGTTTCACACTGAGTGTATAAATACATTTAAAGACATATTAACTATATGTATTACTGTGTTAGAGTGTCATGTTGTGTCATTTTGGTTGGTGGTGTGCCCCAGGATTTGGTAAATGTAAAAAGTGTGCCGTGGCTCAAAAAAGGTTGGGAAACACTGTAGTAATGTATAAATAGAAAGGATACAGTATCTTATAAATAGAAAGGAAACAGTTTCATTGTATAGTAAAGATTATGTTGGAGTACCCTTAAAATATGACGTCAATAAATTTGAAATCCTTTTCCATAAAGACTACCTACTTAGCCAAGATAGTATGCCCACAAGTGGTAACTGCTGCTCAATTTCACAAAAGTATCTTTCTTAACTTAAAAAAAATATCAGTTGCTATATATGATCAGTGGAAACTTACCAGTTTTGGACATGATTGGTCATAAATACTTCTCAATAAACAGAAACCTTTTGTGCCTAATTCAAGTTGCCTATATAAAGCTTTAGATCCACCTCTGATCGACAGCAATAAATGTGAGCCCAAGGACTATCTGATTGCCAGATAAAGGGACGTGTATTTGATTTATGTGTATCCCAATCCTTAGAAAGCTTAAGGTGGCTTATGTGGAATTCCCTGTTTTCTTATCCAGGCATTCACCAGGTCTCCATCTGTATGGGATCAGCAATGCTATACATCTGTTTCTTCCAGCTGGAAACACAGTAGATGTGTTACGACTGATCAAAAGAAATTTTGTCAAAAGACTTGAGAAACTGGAATTAGAATATTCTGGATGCAGCTCGACAAGTTTTTGAAAGAACTAGTTCGATTAATGTGAATTGTAGTACACAGAACTCCAGGTTACCAGCAGGATATATTTATTTATTTACTAGCTTGGGACCCGGCGGTGCTTGGGTTATTTGAGGAAGGGATTGTGTGCCAAGGTTGGTTCCTATTAGATGTTTATGTGGCTTGCAGTGGTCTCAGGAACTTAGTGAAGGTACTGCAAGTCCCATTGGCCATGGTCCATCCCCCTCCAAACAGCACCAAGATGTAGAGTGGGTCATGGGGGCTCTGTGTGTCACATTAGGTCTTGATCATTCTCTGGATGAGGGTTGCAGCAGTCTCGGAAGGTGAGTGAAGGTATTTCAAGTCCCATCATCTGTGGTCCATCCTCCTTGAAACAGCACCAGGGTGTACAGTGGGTGCTAATTTTGGTCTGCACTGGTCATTGGGTGAGGGTCGCGTTGTGAAGTGGGCCATTGGGCCCCTGTGTGCCAAGTTTGGTCCTGATCCGTCACTGCTGTGGGTTGCAGTGTCTGACTGCCTGAGGCCTTTCCTTTTCCCTTTGAGTCATCTTAGAATGTTGGAATGTCAATGGCCAATCGGAGTCCTTTATGCAAATACCATTTCGGTGGCAACCAATCCCCTCTGTCTGGGGCTGTAGAATGTTGGAGTTCTGAGGCTGGCCAATCAGAGTCCTTTATGCAAATAATCCCATAGTGGCAATCTATCGAAATGCTGTCACATATTCCTTGGCACCTCCGCACCTCCCAGAAAATGAACATTCAATTTCCAATGGAAAAAACTGTCATTTGGTTAACTCAAGCATTCAGTTGCATTCTGTTTTGCTGGCCAATCAGAGTCCTTTATGCAAATAGTTCCTCAGTGGCAACCAATACCCTCTGTCTGGTGCCTTAGATTGTTGGAGTTCTGAGGCTGGCCAATCTGAGTTCTTTATGCAAATAATCTGGTGCCTTAGAGTGTCGGAGTTCTGAGGCTGGCTAATCAGTGTCCTTTATGCAAATAATCCCACAGTGGCAACCAATCGAAATGCTGGCACATATTCCTCCGCACCTCCCGTCCTCCGCACCGCCAAAAACACTGACCTTTATTATATACATAGAATAGATAGATAGATGTACTTTATTGATACCCTGCCTTTTTCACCTTGCAGGGGACTCAAAACGGTTGATAAACTCCGGCAAAAATTCAATGCCGAATCATAAAGCAACAATAAAACAAGTCAAATTGAACTATAAACAGTTAAAACATATAAACAAATTAACACACATAAAAACAAATTAACACACACAAAATGCTGGGTCTTGGTTTCTATACTTATTGATTTTTTCATGGTCATTACCAGGAATGTGGCGCAGCTGGCTGGCTGTCAGCTGCATAAGATCTCTACTGACCAGAAGGTCATGAGTTTGAGGCCCGCCCAGATCGAGGTGGGCTCTTGACCTATTGTGTAGCCTGTTGTCGACTTTTGCAACCCAAAAGACAGTTGCATCTGTCAAGTAGGATATTAAGGTACCATTTAGTGGGGAGGCTAAATTTAACTGATTTACGATGCCATAAAAAGATCTCTAGAAAACCACACTTAGGAGTGAAGTAGTGCGACAGCTCCCCCCTGGTGGCCAGATGTTAAATTGCCTCTGTCTGTCTTGTGTGTTTGTGTGTCTAAATGCAATGTGTACATTGTAATCCACCCTGAGTTCCCTGCGGGGTGAGAAGGGCGGAATATAAATGAAGTAAATAAATAAATAAAATAAATAAATTATTCAAGCTGTGAAGTCGATTCCATAATATCCTATTCTCCAAACACCTGTGTACAGAGCCAGGTCTTTAGCCTTTTCCTGAAGACCAGGCAGGATGAGGCCAGCCTGATGTCACTGGGGAGGGAGCTCCACAACTGAGGGGCTACCACTGAGAAGGCCCTGTCTTATCCCCACCAGTTGCAAGGGGGTGGGACCAAGAGCAGGGCCTCCCCAGAAGATCTTAAAGCTCCGGTAGGCTCATAAAGAGAGATACATTCAGACAGGTAAATTGGACCAGAACCATTTAGGGTTCTATAGGCCAAAGACAGCACTTTGAATTGGGCCCTGATGAATCAGGAGTTGTACGCTCCCTATACGTCGCTCCAGTATGAAATCTGGCTTCCCCCCGCTGGCATACTTTGAGCTTCCGGACAGTCTTCAAAGGCAGCCACACATGGAACATGTTGCAGTAGTGTTGCTGTAGTCTATACGAGACATAACAAGAGCGTGGGCCGCCATGACCAAGCCTGGCTTCTCAAGGTATGGCTGCAGCTGGCACACAAGTTTTAATTGTGCAAATGCTCTCCTGGCCACCACCAAAACCTGGGGTTCCAGGCTCAGTGATGAATGCAGGAGAACCCTCAAGCTGCGAACCTGTCTTCAGAGCAAGTGTAACCCCATCCAACACAGGTTGTAACCCTATACCCTGTTCAGCCTTATGACTGACCAGGGGTATCTGTGTCTTGTCTGGATTCAATTTCAAAAGGGAAATCTTATGGAAGAGAGACCTGGAAGAAATGGGAACACACAACATAAATGATATTTAAAATGTGTCACATACTGTGTAGGACAGAGAACAGAGGAGGCCTGGCTCAAGTCTGGTGCCTGATTGTCAAAAAGAGAATTAGTAACAAAGCAAAAACAATGGAAAAATAAAAGTATAATCCTTATTGGGTGGCTTTGTCAATATATCTGTAGTTAATGTAGCCCAGCTGGCTAAGTGTCAGCTGCATAAGATCTCTCTGACAGGAAGTCATGAGTTCGAGGCCTGCCCGGGTCGAGGTGGGTGCTCAACCTTTAAGTGTAGCCTGCTGCCGACCTTTGCAGCCCAAAAGACAGTTGCAAGTAGGAGATAAGGGTACCACATTAAGCGGGGAGGCAAATTTTGACTGAATTATGAGGCCATTAAAGAACTCCAGGAATGCTGAGGAATGTGGAAGGAACAACAAGGGATGCTGAGAACACTGAGAGATGAGGAGTGCGTCAGCTCCCCCTGGTGGCCAGAGTTTGCCTCTGTTCGTCTATATGTCTGTATTGTGGAAACGGCAGGGATTGTCTGCTAAGTATGTGTATCTGTAATCCGCTCTGAGTCTGCTTCGAGGTGAGAAGAGCAGAATATAAATAGAGTGTATTATTATTATTATTATTATTATTATTATTGTGACTGTACCTTCAACTTCTAAAAAAATACTTATATTATATATATATGTATCTCTCTCTCTCTCTCTCTCTCTCTCTTTTGTCATCCACCTGCTTACCATTCTTTCCCGTTCCACCAAGTGTAATAATATGCTTAAATAAAGTGTGTATAGATCACTATTTGTTTCAAAACAGCTTGCTTATATGTTTCTTAATACCACATCTTTGGAAAATGTCGTATGTTCAATGCTCTTCAGGGACTGCCCCACGTAGAGCCCGTTACAGTAATCTAAGTGGGATGTAACCAAGACGTGGACCACCATGGCCAAGTCAGGTTTCTCAAGGTACGGGTGCAGTTGGTGCACAAGTTTTAATTGTGCAAGGCCTTCTGGCCACCACTGCTGCCAGCTGGGTCTAGCGAAGGACCCCTGGGTCTAGCGAAGTACCCCTAAACTGTGAACCTGAGTCTTCAGGGGAAGTGTAGCCCTGTCCAACACAGGTTGCCACCCTATACCCTGATCTGCCTTATGACTGCGCAACAAACACCGTGATAGCAAGCCAAAAACAGAACCAAAGCAGGTAGATATAAACAATATAAAGCTATATTAAAGTCTTACTTCAGTCAGAAGGTTTAGCCATATAATTGTAGTGATCTTATTAATCTTATAAATCAGCCCACTATAAGAGGATCAGAAATTAAACATCAATCAAATTCAAAATAATGATGCATAATACATTGAATATATCGAAACAGCATATATATAAACACGGGGTAATCACCAATACACATAGTCCAAGGTGGGAGGACCAACTGTAAAAGGTTCCCAGAGTTATAAGAGTCAAAATGTCCTTGGATGGGAAAAGTACCGCTACTCCTCAATAGGAAAAAAGCGGCAACTTGGTGGGTGGCTGCAATTCAAACTGCGTCTGAGTGCAATGAAGTTGCCGATGGGTGCTAGCGATCCTCCGACATCAGCTGAATCGGGCCGTTTCATATTCACTTCCTCAGGGCCTGGAAATTGTTGATATATAGGCGTCCTTACATATCCATGTTCATAAGTATCTATCTTTCTTTCACAGAGGGGATCGCCATTCCTTCCAGATGGAAAGTAGTGTGGTCTGCCTTATGACTGACCAGGAGGACTTCTGTCTTGTCTGGATTGAATCTCAATTTGTTGATCCTCATTCAGTGCATTACAGCTGCCAGACACAAGTTCAGGGTCTGAGCGGCTAACTTGGCTTTTGGTGGAAATGAGTAATAGAGTTGGGTGTCATCTGCATACAGATGGCACCAAACTCCAAAACTCCGGATGATCACACCAGCGGCTTTATATAATTGTTAAACAACATAGAGGAAAGTATAGAACCCCTGGAACCCCACAGGACAATGGGTGCGAACAAACAATGCTTCAGATATTGACAGACTAACTCACAAATTTTGGGAAACAATCAAGATGAAGGAAGGTAAATATGACTTATGAGCATAACAGAGACCTGCTGAGATGACTCCCATCATGGGAATATTACAATAAAGGATGTGATCAATTCAAAAATCATGGATATGGCAGAAAAAGAGGAGGTGCAGCATTGCATGTCAAAGACAAATTCAGTTCTACAGAAATACATGAGAGTAATAGGAGTGGACCAGTTGAGAGCATTTGAGTCAAAATAAATTGAGAAAGAAAGGATGCAACATTTTTGCATGTAGTAAAAGTGCAAAAGGTAGACTTCAATTACTTGCTGTGTGCCGTGGAGAAAACTTTCGGTTTCAAAGAGTGGGAGAAGCATCAAGGAGATTGGCAAGCCTGGACTTCATCTTAACCAATCAGGAGTTGGATACTGGAATGAAAGTAACTAGTACTTTTTGGGGGAAGTGACCATGTCATGCTAGAATTCATTGCTCTGGGACAGGAAAAAGAAGAGAATAGTAAAACACCAACTCTGGATTTCAGGAAATCTGACTTCAACAAGTTCAGGGAAATACTGGGCAGAATTCTATGGCTAGATATGCTAAAGAGAAAAAAAAAGATAGCCCACAAGGTGGGAATTCTTGAAGAAGGCATTGTAAAAAGCACACTCAAAAACAATTCCGTGGAAGAAGAAAAATTGGAAACATCTGTAAAAGCCAAATGGCTGCACAGTACACTCAAGGGTGAAGTAAAAAGGGGAAAAAAAGAGTGTGTACAAACAATAGAAGGAAGGACGAATCACCAAAGAAGAGTACAGATGTGTAGCCCAAGATTGTAGGAATATTATTTTAAAAGCTAAAACTCAAAATCAGGCCTGTAAAAATGGGACGGGGGTGGTGGGATTAAAAATTAGTTTAAAAAACTAGTTTACCCATGAATTGGTTAACCAGTTAAAATTCATGAATAAACCAGGGTTTGTTTTAAACCTTTAATATTTGCCCGGGAGGCAGGGCCGTAGCCAGGATCTTGATTCGGGGGGGCTGAATTTGGTTCGGGGCTGAGACTGGGTGGAAGAGGGTCTACCCTAGCAAACCTTTTGTATTGTTATCCCAATAACCCCATGAATGTGGGATAGAATGAGCATGGTGATCAGATCATGATATGAATAAACATAACAGTTTAAATAATGTACCAGTAAGGCCTTTTCGCGGACCACCCTGAGAATTTCGGGGGGGGGGGGGCTGAAGCCCCCTTAGCCCTCCCCCCCCTGGCTACATGCCTGCGGGGAGGGTGTTAACCCTTAACCCAGGGGTCGGGAACCTTTTTGCCTTGGAGAGCCATGAAAGCAAACTATTTGGAAATTTATTTCAGTGAGAGCCATATAATATAATAATGCAAGGAGCCCCCTATCCTCCTTCCAAACCCACCTCCTTTCCGATGCCTCCCCAAACTTTAGGGACTCCTCTGCCAGGCAAACTCTACCAGCTGCTTCTCCATTTCCCCCCAATAGCTGAAAGCAAGGGCTGGGAGGAAGCAAAGAGGGAAAAGAAAGAGAGGGAAGTAGATCAGAGCCTTCCTCTCCTCCTGCAAGAACTCACCTGGACCCATCTTAAGTGCAAGAGCCTCCCTGGGACAGAGCTGCCCCTTCTTAAAGGGCACATGGTGTGGGCTTCTCCGGGGGCCGGTGGCCCATCCTACATCTGCCCTCTCTGTTTTAGGCTGTCGCCTTGGTCCCTGCAGGGTCCCTCCTGGCTTGGTCCCTCCTGGTGTTACCGAAATCTGACTAGGGATCCTTCCCTTAAGGGGACAGAGCCCAGGCCACCCCTAAAAGCGAGGATCGAGGCCCAAAATCTGGATGATCTTCCCAGAACTACAAATCCCAAAGAAACCCAGATCAATGCTCACCCAGACGGAAGAACGCCACTACCGAGAGAAGAATCTAATTCAGCTGAATAGGATGTAATGCCACGCCAGGAATCCAAAGGCAAAAACATAGTCTTTAATGGAAAAGCAGTCCAATATATAGAAAAGCAGTCATTTACATTTGAATCGGGTGCCCTCCCCTCCCATGTGTAGCTCCAGCTGATTGGCCTGGCTGTCAAAGTCAGCTGAGCCAGGAGGAGACCGGCGTGCTTTGGCCAATAGGAGAAGCGCGCCAGAATTCGAACGAGCCTATCCTAGCTAGCTAGCAAGGCGGGAAAGAACACAAAGGGAGAAACGGCTGGGTGGAGGAAGTAACCTATGGCTGAGATACCTTGCGGCTGGGGGGCCTCCGATGTGAAAGCCCACCTTCCTGTTTATTGTTTGTCCTGAGTGCCTTAATGGGAATCTTTTGTCCTGGCTGAAACTCCTTTGTGTTGAGAGTTTCAGTCTAGCGGGAAGCATGGTTTCTCAGTTAAAAATGGCCAAAGTATAACTTATTGCAGCCGGTGAGCGGGGTCCGAAGTCCTCTCTGGTCCGCTTTGGGGTGGCTGTGTGACTTGGGGTTTGCCACAGCCCATTACCCCTGGGGGGTCCAGCCCCGAGGCCAAGGGGAGACACGCGCGGGGGGGGGGGATCCAGGCTCATAATGGCGGAATCTATGTTCCACAGAACACCTGACCTCCCTCCCATATTGGAGAAAAGCATCATATGGCCAGAAAAACGTATTATTTGTTTGCCAGGGGAACTCTCCGCGGATGGGAGCCCTGGCAGGGTTTGGAAGCATGGTTGCTTAGTTTAAAATGGTCCTGAGAGAGCTATTGGGGCTGGCTGCGAGGTTCCGAAGCTCGCATGAAGCAACCGTGTTTTGGGTCTGTTTACATGACCATTACATATTCCCTATCATTGGCCAAGCTCCGAGAATAATAGGGAAATATGCAGGGAAGTCTTGGGCATAAAGAGAGTGGGCCTCACCCCACGAAGGAACCCAACGTCCCTTCCCCAAAGTTATTATTTGTGCAGGGTAAAATTGGGTAGAAAAATGGATTATTGCACTGTTCATCCTTGGAACGCTCTGCTGAGGGCATTAACTTAGAAGTTACATTGATACAAAAGGGGAACACATCAGGGGTACAGAGTAGACAGGACAAACACAGAGATCCCCAACAATCATCCCCAAATACATTCCCATGCAGCTGTTGCTCCCAGAGTAATGATCTTCAAAACAGGCACTTCCTGGGAGTTGTAGTCCTCCATGGTCCTTGAGAACTGTAGAGCCTTTGGGGCTGGGGTGCCAAGCAGAGGCAAAGTCATTTGAGGGTCCATGATGTGAAAGGGGAAAGCAGGAAATGTCCAACTGAAGAAGCGTCCTTGGGGAAACTACAAAGTCCTGAGGGGCAGAATGGCTCCTGGAGTGCAGTAGAGCGGCAAAAGAGTCACAAAGTCCATGTGGTCAGAAGGGAAAAGGCTGGGAATGTTCAACTGGGGAGTGTCCTTGGTGAACTGCTTCTCCCAAAGCCCAAAAGACCTGGGTTCCCTTTCAGTCCCCTTGCAATCTGGGCAAAACCCCTCCGGAAAACATCGGACACGGCTTACCCAGAAAGGGGGTCTCTGTGGGTTCATGATCTATGAGATGTAGCAAGGCTCTTGCTGGAATCAGCTGGGGAGAACAGTCCAGGGATGGTCCGGGAAATGCAGCAGGAAGAAAAGGGCAAAAAGGGGCCAGTGTACTTGGAGAAACTAGATCTCTCAAACTGGTAACTGTGGTGAAAATCCTCCTCATGGTGACTGGGTAAAAGGTCACTTGTGCCCCCACCTTTGGAGCAGCTGTGTGAGTCATTGTTTTGAACAATGTGGCCGAGGGCAGGTGATGCCCTCAGGGGAAAACTGATGTTGCTTACAGGAAATGGGTGCTTGCTGTTGCTGCAGTGGCTATTGTTGTGTCAGGAGAAAATGGAGCTCAGGCAGAGGTAAAGAGAGAGGAAGAAGGGGCCATTTTGTGGGCTTTTTGTTCTTGTGCCACCCGGCCCAAGATGGAGGAAAAAGGAACTGTGGAACTCCCTGCAGCTGAAGACCCTGGTCTGTTTATGGGGTTCAATGTGATGTTGCCATGTGTGGGTTTTGGTGGTGCTGGGGTGGAGAATGTCCTGGTTTATTGCTAATGTGCTGTTTGGTGTCTGGCTGAGGTGTCTTTCATGTGCTATTGGCTGTGCAAATGTTGTGTAGGTGGGGCAATGGGAGGCAATGGTGGCTGGGTGTACTGGGAGGGACGAAGTTGGTGCAGTGTGATGTATGGGACTGAGTGGGGCAGAAGTGGGAGAAAAAAAGGTCTGGTACTGGTGCAACTTAGGCCATGGGCCAAGAGGAATACTGGGGACTCTCTGCAGTTGGATCTCCTGGATTTGGGGCTTCCTGGTTCGGCCATACTGGCTTTTGGCTGTCTTTTCTCTCTGTTAGGGGGGAGGGCTCGTGGGAGGGGGTGCATTTGCCCCCTCCCACTCTTTCTCACCGCTGGCCCTGGCATGGCTTCTGGTCAGATGGAAGAAGGTCTCAGCCCACCGTCCACATGGGCCCAGCCTGCCCCGGTCCTCCCCGCCTCCTTCGCTGCAGGTTTCGGGCCCAGTGGGGCCCACCACATGGCATTTCACAGGCCCCTCCCAGCCCAAGGAAAGTGGCCTTGGGTCGCGGAAAATGTCGTGTGGCGGGCAGTGCCAGGCCTGAAACCCGCAGCTAGGGAGGTGGGCAGGACCGGGCCAAGACCCTCCCCTGCATGGACGGCGGGCCGAGACCTCTTTAAGGGGCCGGTGAACGATTGGCCATTTAGGAGGGGTCGCGCAGCCCTCTTCTTTGGCTCCGCCCCCTTCGCTTTGACCTGCTTCTTAGATATTTGGATTAGAATTTGTAAGAATAGCAAAATTATTTATGAAGTAGCAACGAAAATATGGTTCGTGGTCACCACAACATGAGGAACCTTATTTAAGGGTCAGAATAGACCTTGATGTCCCAGAAGCCAATCAAGCAATTCCCCTCTTGTGTGACCCTGCGGAGCTAGTAGATCCACAAGTTACACAGGACCCCTGGGAATGCATCTTTGTCAAGAGAAAGGAAAACAAGGTCAACAATTATTTAAGGGTCGCGGCATTAGAAAGGCCAAGGACCACTGCATTAATACATATATCTTTCTGTTTAATTGCTATTAAATTTAAAAAAAAATAATTTCATGGGAGGGGGGGCGGAAAGGGGGCGTAGGCCAAAAAAAGTTTAGAAACCACTGATGTAGATGATAGGTGGAGAAAATCTTCATCAAGTTTCAAAAATGTGAGGGCTGGCTAACACATTGGAAGATAGGAATAGAATTAAAAGAGATCTAGATAAACTAGAAAATTGGCAAGAAATTAATGACAGGAATTTCAATATGCAAAACTCTACGTTTAGCTTCAAACCCCCAAAATTCCCCAAATGCACACATATAGAATGAGACATACTCTCTTTATTGAACTAGAATAATGCCACATTTTAGTACACATCATAGGTGTATATTCCTCTCTTGACTCCCTGAGTGACTGATTCAGTTGTGCAGAAGGAACAGTGCAATTTGTGCCATCTTAATGTACATGAAACGAAACATGTATTATGTACCCCGCTCACAGTCATATCTTTCCATAGTATCCTCAAGGCAGTTTCAAGGAATGTATGGAATGCCAGTCTGTCTGTTAAAAACTATTGCCTGGGTCAGTGATCATACTGCAGGATGCACAACGCTGTTGACAGACACAAACACTAGACATTTCTTAACAGGAAAAGATAAGTAACATCTGAAGAAGAGCCGCAGGTTTCCAAAAAGCAGCTGAGGAGACATTCCTTCCTGTCCTGATCTCCCCCTTCCACCACTCGAAAAAAGGATGACTTTTCTTTAAATACCTAACAAAAGGAAGACTATCATCTGAATGTATTTCCTTCATATAGAAAAGTGGCAGACCAAACAACAGTCTTGGAAAGGAAAGGTAAGGTAAACATGTCTTTGCATTCGTTTTCTTTATATGTTTGTTTAAACAAATATTTTGAATCAATTAATTCTTTAGTATGCTACGTAATTACACGATGGTCGAGTTAAATAGTTTGCACATCAGATTAACAACATTTTCTGGATAGTGGGGGCACTTGAAATAATTTGTAATTCAATATTTATTTATTTACTAGCTGACCCAGCCACGCGTTGCTGTGGGATTTTTTTAACTTGGGGACTGTGTGTGTAGTTATGTATATGTGTATATGTATGTGCGTGTATATGTGTGTACTTATGTATATGTGTGTTTGTATATGTATGAGCGTGTATATGTGCTGATGTGTGTAAGTACAGGTGTGTTTATGTATGTGTGTATGTGTATATTTGTATATTTCTGTGCATGTGTATGTATGTGTTTCTGTGTTCCTTTCTTCTCCCCTCTTTCCTTCCTTCCTTTACTCCATCCTTCTATCCTTTCCTTCCTTTTCCCTCCCCACCTTCCTGCTATCCTTTTTCCTTCCTTTCTTCTCCCCTCTTTCTTTCCTTCCTTTACTCCGTCCTTCTATCCTTTCCTACCTTTCCCCTCCTGTCCTTCCTGCTATCCTTCCTTTTTCCTTCCTTTCTTCTCCCCTCCTTCCTTCCTTCCATCCATTCTTCCTTCTATCCTTCCTTTCCTTTCTTATCCCCTCCTTCCTTCCCTCCCTTCTTTCCTTTCCCTCCTTCCTGCCATTCCTGCCCTTTCTGTATCAGTCCTTGCTCCCCTTGTCTCAGTCCCTCCATTCCTTTCCCTACCTTTCCCTACCACCACCAACATTCCGACTCTCTAAACTGCCAGGGGAGTGGGGGGGGGGGCTCCCAGCCTACATTCTAACTGGGGGAGTATTTGCATAATGCCTCTAATTGGTCAGCTCCACTAACATTCTGACGCTGTAAACTGCCAGAGGGAGGTGGTGTGGGGGATCATGGGAGTTGTAGTTCATAATGGTTTTTTTGGATTTGTGGCCGTTGGCTCTTTTTTTTGGCGGGGGGTTGGTAAACATACCTCGTAGGGCAGTGGTTCTCAACCTTCCTAATGCCACAACCCCTGAATACAGTTTCTCATGTTGTGTTGACCCCCAACCATAACATTATTTTAGTTGCTGCTTCATAACCGTAATTTTGCTGCTGTTATGTAAATATCTGATATGCAGGATGTATTTTCATTCACTGGACCAAATTGGGCACAAAAACCTAATACGCCCAAATTTGAATACTGGTGGGGTTGGGGGAGGTTAATTTGGTCATTTGAGAGTTGTAGTTGCTGGGATTTATAGTTCATCTACAATCAAAAAGCATTCTGAACTCCACCAACGATGGAATTGAAGCAATCTTGATACACAGAACTCCCATGACCAACAGAAAATACTGGAAGGCTTTGGTGAGCATTGACCTTGAGTTTTGGAGTTGTAGTTCACCTACATCCAGAGAGTACTGTGGACTCAAACAATGAAAGATCTGGACCAAATTTGGCACAAATACTCAACATACTCAAATGTCAACACTGATGGAGTTTAGGGAAAATAGACCTTGACATTTGGGAGTTGTAATTGCTGGGATTTATAGTTCACCTTCAATCAAAGAGCATTCTGAATCCCACCAACGATAGAATTGGGCCAAATTTCCCACACATAACCAGCATGACTAACAAAAATACTATGTTTTCTGATGGTCTTTGATGACCCCTCTGACACCCCCTCACGACCCCCCCAAGGGTCCCGACCCCCAGGTTGAGAAACACTGTCATAGGGTTTTCTGGGTATGTGGGCTGTTTTTGTGTTTCTGCCTTGTGTGGTTTCTTTGTCTATAAGACAGGACTCATGACATGGAGGATTTTATATATATAGATTTACTCCCTTTCTATTCTGTTCTATCTCACACTGAGGGGGACTCAGAGCAACTTACATTTTGGTAAAATTCAATGCCACATTATAAATAAGAAAAAGCAATACATAACATAATTTAACTAAATCAATAAACATATAAACAGAAATTAAAACCATTAAACATATTAAATATTTTAAATAGAACATTGCACCAATCCCATAGTCATAATTTGGCTGCTTCATTTATAAACTTCACTATCCATCATTAAAAGGAGAACTCAACTATAATATTTTATGGATTATTCCTGATTATAGGATTAAAGACAGACAAAAGACAGATACAAATCTAAAAGGACTGAAAACATCCAGTAGGTACGTTGTTGGGCTTAGCACAGTGGGTTAGACCACTAAGCCGCAGGTAGTCCTGCCGATCAAAAGGTTGGCAGTTCAAGCCTGGGTCTGGTTGAGCAGCCGCTGTCAGCCCCAGCTCCCTGCTCACCTAACAAATCAAAGCAGGGCTGGTAATAAAAGGCGCCCCTAAGGTGATTTGATCAGGGGGACGTCTAAGGCATGGAAGATGGAGCAACAGCACATACACACACACAGACACACCCAGTGGCCGGAGTCGAGCACAGCCTCTAGAGCAGGGGTCAGGAACCGATGGCTCGGGAGCCAGGTGTGGCTCTTTTCATGATTGCATCTGGCTCTCCAGAGCAGCCCGGGTCTCGGTTTCCCAGTGTGCAGCGGGGAGGAGTGACACAAATGTGCTGTGACTGCCGCTTCCGGACTGCCATCACTGCCTCTTCCACATCCCCCGCTGCTCTCAGGGCCCTGCACCCTCTTCGCTGGGGATGGTGGAGCCTGGCGGCGGCACCTCATCCTCCTCTTCGTCCTCCACCACAGGCCTCGGGGGAGGCAGCGGAGGCGGGCCTGGCCCTGGCGCTGCGGACCCAGCCTCGCTGCCCTCGTGGGATGCCCAGCTCATCACCCTCATCGTCGGGCAGGTCAAGAGCCACGGCCTCTTTGACGCCTTCCGGGGGGACTGCCTCGCCGACATCGACACCAAGGTCCACCTTGGCCCCGCACTGTCCTCCCCCTTCCTTCCTTCCTTCCTTCCTTCCTTCCTTCCTTCCTTCCTTCCTTCCTTCCTTTCTCTTCCTTTCTTTTTCCCTCTCTTTTTCTTTCATTCTTTTTCCTCCCTCCCTCTTTGTTCCTTCCTTCCTCTCCCATTCTTTCCTTCTCTCCTTCACCCTTTCCTTCTCCTTCTCTCTTTCCTTTTCCCTCCCTCTCTCCACTTCCTTCTTTCCTCCATTCTCCCACTTCCTTCCTTCCTCTTCCTTCCTTTCTTTCTCCCCCTTCACTCTTTCCTTCTCCTTCTCTCCTTCCTTTTCCCTCCCTCTCTCCTCTTCATTCTTTCCTCCATTCTCCCTCCCTCTTCCTTCCTTCCTTCCTTCCTTCCTTCCTTCCTTCCTTCCTTCCTCTTCTATTCTTTTTCCCCAAGTCTTCCTTTCCTTCTCCTTCTCTCCTTCCTTTTCCCTCCCTCTCTCCCCTTCTTTCTTTTCTTCTTTTCCCTTCATTATTTTACTTTTTCCTCACTCCCTTTCCTTTCTTTTCCCCATCCTCTCCTTTCCTCCCCATTTCCTTCTTTCTTTTCCCCTCCTTGTCTCTCTCCTTTTCTTCCTTTTCCATAGCTGGTTCTTCTTTTCTTTCTTCCTCTCCCCCTCCCTCCTTTATTTCCTCTTTCTTTCTTTCTTTCTTTCTTTCTCCCCTTCTTCTGTCTTCTCTTCCTTCCCAGAGTCCTGAGCATGCTTTTTGCAGAGCCAGGTTTCAAGTGTCCCGTCATTCTGCCGGGGGAATCTTTTTCTCATCGTATGTATGTATATACTCACATTTAGTTGAATTCAGTCTTAAAATATATTATATATATTATATGGCTCCCACTGTAATAAATTTACAAATATTTTGCTTTCATGGCTTCTTCCTTCCTTCGCGGCCTGTCTCTCGGCTTCGGAAGGGAGCGGCCTGCCCCTGTGCCTCCCTCCCTCCCTGCCTGAGGGAAACCCAGGTGAGTAGCGGCCTTGAAGCGGTGATGATAGGGCAGCGTCAGCCCAGGCGACCCAGTCCGAAGCACACAAGGCAGGAAATCTATGTGGTGTTCATCGAAACAGGCCCACGTTTCACACTGAGTGTATAAATACATTTAAAAACATATTAACTATATGTATTACTGTGTTAGAGTGTCATTTTGTGTCATCTTGGTTGGTGGTGTGCCCCAGGATTTTGTAAATGTAAAAAATGTGCCGCGGCTCAAAAAAGGTTGGGAAACACTGATCTAGAACAAAATCAAATCCCAAAGGGGAGAATGGGTTGGAATCTTCAACACAACAACTTTGAAGGAGTCCTTTTGGAATTGATTGGACTTATTTCTGAGTACACATACACAGCATTGTGTTGTTATTGTTTCCTCTTGTGTATGCGTAGTGTAGCTTCAGATTAGGGTGTATCTCCCACTTTGGATTCATAGGGGGAACACACCTTTACTCTAAAGATCAAAAGTTCTTTCTCGGTTTCTTTTCACAGGCATCCTTTCTTACCACGTCTTTGTTTAAATAGACAATAGGTTCTTGTATCAGTCTTATTGGCACCAGTTTTGTGTAATACAGGAAACGCCATTTCCTTTTAGCACTGGAAAATTAACTTGGATCATGCTTTTCCCCTTTTTATTGCTTATCCGTACACACCCTAGGAAACCTGGCTTGTTGGTTCTGGAAAAATGAAAGGGAAGCAACACCAGCTTCCATTCAACATCCTCTTCTCTGAAACGATTTACTCTTTTATTAGGACGATGGGTGATTTCAAGGGAGCCAATGTAAAACTAGCTCAGTACAAATGTACTTGGAAGGAAGCAGCTTTGTTTATTTATTTCCAATTCAGTGTGTCTAAGAACATCTTCACACATTACTCTGATTACCTTCATAGAATGCATGTCTGTTCTGCCAACTTCTTAAGATGGTTTAGACCAGGGCTGTCCAACTGGCCGCCCTGGGGCCGTATACGGCCCCCTAGCCCCTTCCCTCCGGCCCCCTAAGCTTTTTAATAAAAAATAAAAATTAAATAATAATAAATAAGAGGCAGGAAATTCAAAAAGTCATGGACTTATTGACCCGCCCTCGTAGTCATACTTTTGAATTTTCTGAAACTGTTGAGCTTTCTTGAAAATTATTTGGAGGCTACAACTGCCATCAAATACACAAGTTTAGAATAGTGGTCTAAACTTGTGTTTTGGACTTCATTTCCCAGAATTCCTGACCATGGCCAAGCTACTTGCGGTTTCTAGAAGTTGGCGGTTTGGCCATTTGGAGGACTAGAATTTGAGAAACATTCCTTTAAAGCAGTGTTTCCCAACCTTTTTTGAGCCGCGGCACACTTTTTACATTTGCAAAATCCTGGGGCACACCACCAACCAAAATGTCACAAAATGACACTCTAACACAGTAATACATATAGTTAATATGTTTTTAAAATGTATTTATACACTCAGTGTGAAACCTGGACGTGTTTCGATGAACTCAACATAGATATCCTGGCAGGAATGGCAAAAAGACACGAGCTTCCCACACAGAACTCCCATAACCAAGAGAAAATACTATAAGAGTTTGGTGGACATTGACCTTGAGTTTTGGAGTTGTAGTTCACCTATATCCAGAGAGCACTGTGGACTCAAACAATGTTGGATCAGGACCAAACTTGGCATGAATACTCAATATGCCCAAATGTGAACACAGATGGAGTTCAGGGGAAATAGACCTTGACATTTTGGAGTTGTAGTTGCTGGGATTTATAGTTCCCCTACAATCAAAGAGCATTCTGAACCCCACCAAGTAGACAACGGGTGGGGGAGGGGGGGTGTTTGTAATTTTGTGCTTTTATCGTAGTAGGTTTCTTAGGGTTTTTATACTTCAACATACTAGACTCTCCCCCCACCTTCTTGGAGGTTCCAATTTCCCACGGCACACCTGATGATTGCTCACGGCACACTAGTGTGCCCCGGCACACTGGTTGAGGAACACTGCTTTAAAGAACATACATTATCTACTAGTAATAGCAGCAACTTTTCATGGATTACTGGCTACTTGCTGGTGTCTCATAGAAGACACAGAGGACCCCAGAAGACAGGAGCATAATTCAAAACCATCTTAACAGATTAGAGAGATGGGCCAAAACTAACAAAATGAAGTTCCACAGGGACAAATGCAAGATACTCCACTCAGGTAGGGAAAATGAAATGCAAAGAGACAGAATGGGGGACACCTGGCTCGAGAGTAGTACGTATGAAAAAGATCTTGGGTTCCACGTGGACAACAAGTTAAACATGAGCCAACAGTGTCATGCAGCAGCAAAAAAAGCCAATGGGATTTTGGCCTACATAGATTGGAGTATAGTGTCTCGATCCAGGGAGGGAAGTCATGCTACCCCTCTATTCTGCCTTAGTCAGACCATACCTGGAATAATGTCTCCAATGCTGGGCACAATTGAAGGGAGATGTTGACAAGCTGGAATGTGCCCATTAGGCCTGGGCAATCATGGTTCTAAATGGTTCTAAAGTACTTACAAAACTAAAGTTCTAGTGGTGAAAACTAGGTGGCGCTGGTGCTTTGCTTCTTCAGTGTTGCTAAAGTTCTGGTGGTGAACATTTCAGAACTTTAACAAAACTTTAAAAACTTCATTATTATTTCATTATTCTTGTGAGCCGCCGCGAGCCCCTGGGAGTCGGCGGCATAAAAGCCTCAATAATAAATAAATAAATAAATAAATTATTGGCGATTTTTAATTAATTAATTTTTAAATTTAATTAATTTAATTAATTACCCACAATTAAAAACCCATTTATAACGAAATTTTGAAAGTTTCGTTAGAGTTCTGAAATGTACCTTACGATGATCAATAGGTACTGCTCTGGCGGGAAGGTAATAATAATAATAATATTACACTTTATTTATATTCCACTCTTCTCACCCCGAAGGGGACTCAGAGCAGATTACAGGTACACATACTTAGCAGACAATCCCTGCCATTTCCACATACACAACATATAGACGAACAGAGGCAAACTCTGGCCACCAGGGGGAGCTGACACACTCCTCATCTCTCAGCGTTCCCAGCATTCCTTGTTGTTTCTTCCGCATTCCTCAGCGTTCCTGGAGTTCTTTAATGGCCTCATAATTCAGTCAAAATTTGCCTCCCCACTTAATTGTGGTACCTTTATCTCCTACTTGCCAATGGCGCTCCATGCAGTCATGCCGGCCACATGACCCTGGAGGTGTCTATGGACAATGCTGACTCTTCGGCTTAGAAATGGAGATGAGCACCAACCCTCAGAGTCGGACATAACTGGACTTAATGTCAGGGGTAAACCTTTACCTTTTGCCATGGCAAATTAGAGATGGGGTCCCTCAAATAGGGTCTCCAGATGCTCCTGAAGCAGTTTCTCCTTTTGCTTTGCTTCAGCACTAAGATTAACATAATACGTGAATCTAACACGTACCCTAATTTTGACTAGGGAATTTAGCCAAGAAAGGTGAGCATTAGATTCGAGTGAGCAGGGTATTTGCTGATTTTGAATGTAATGACTGGATGGACACCTATTCATCTCCCTGGGTGGGGTGAAGAACTGCACAAGAACTGGACAGGCTTCTTCTCCATCATGTCCTGTCGGCTTCCTAGATTCTAAAGCAGGGGTAGGGAACCTATGGCTCGGGAGCCAGATGTGGCTCTTTTCATAATTGCATCTGGCTCTCCAGAGTAGCCCGGGCCTTGGTTTCCCAGCATGCAGTGAGGAGGAGTGACACAAATGCTCCGTGACTGTCGCTTCCGCGCCACTATCACCTCTTCCTCATCCCCCGCTGCTCTTGGGGTCCTGCGCCCTCTTCGCCGGAGATGGCGGAGCCCGGCGGTGGCGCCTCATCCTCATCTTCCTCTTCATCCTCTACCTTGGGCCTTGGGGGAGGCGGCAGAGGCGGGCCTGGTGCTGGTGCCGCGGACCTGGCCTCGCTGCCCCTGGGGGACGCCCAGCTCATTGCCCTCATTGTCGGGGAACTCAAGAGCCACTGCCTCTTCAACGCCTTCGTTCCTTCCTTCCTCTTCCATTCTTTCCTTCCCTCCTTCCTTTTCCCTCCCTCTCTCCCCTTCCTTCTTTCCTCCATTCTCCCTCTTCCTTCCTTTCTCCCCCTTCACCCTTTCTTTCTCCTCTCCTTCCTTTTTCCTCCCTCTCTCCCCTTCCTTCTTTCCTCCATTCTCCCTCTTCCTTTCCATCCTTCCTTCCTCTTCCTTCCTTTCTCCCCTTCACGCTTTCCTTCTGTCCTTCCTTTTCCCTCCCTCTCTCCCCTTCCTTCTTTCCTCCATTCTCCCTCCCTCTTCCTTCCTATTCTTTTCCAAGTCTTCCTTTCCTTCTCCTTCCTTTCTTTTCACTTCCCCCTCTCCCTTCTTTATTTTCTTCTTTTCCCTTCATTATTTTACTTTTTCCTCACTCCCTTTCCTTTCTTTTCCCCACTCTTCCCTTTCCTCCCTTCCCATTTCCTTCTTTCTTTTCCCCTCCGTGTCTCTCTCCTGCTTTTCTTTTCTTCCTTATCCATAGTTCGTTCTTCTTTCTTTCTTCCTCTTCCTCCTTTATTTCTTCTGTCTTCCTTCCATCCTTCCTTCCTTCCGTCTTCTCTTCCTTCCCAGAGTCCTGAGCATGCCTTTTGCGGAGCTAGGTCTGAAGTGTCCTGTCATTCTGCCAGGGAATCCTTTTCTCATCGTATGTACGTATATACTCACATTTAGTTGAATTCAGTCTTAAAATATACTAGCTGAGGACCCGGTGGTGCCCGGGTTATTTGAGGAAGGCATTGTGTGCCAAGGTTGGTTCCTATTAGATGCTTATGTGGCTTGCAGTGGTCTCAGGAACTTAGTGAAGGTACTGCGAGTCCCGGGGGCCTAGTCAGGAAAATCAAGTTAAGGAAGCCTAACAATATCCCATGAGCTGAGGCCTAGTCAGGAAAATCAAGTTAAGTAAGCCTTTCTGTCAATTTTGGGGCTGGTTTGTGTTTTATAGGGGCTTTAGTGTTGTTTGGGAAGTGAATGACGTGAAGGTACTGCAAATCCCATCATTCGTGGCCCCTCCTGCCCTAAACCACACCAGGTAGTGAAGTGGGCCATTGGTCGCCTGTTTGCCAAGTTTGGTCCTGATCTGTCAGTGCTGAGGGCCTCAGTGGCTGACTGCCTGAGGCCTTTCCTTCTGAGTCACTTTAGAATGTTTGAATGTGGTTGGCCATTTGGAGGCAGTTATGCAAATTCCATTTCAGTGGCAACCAATCCCCTCTGTCTGGGGCCGTAGAATGTTGGAGTTCTGAGGCTGGCCAGTTAGAGCCCGTTATGCAAATAATCCCACAATGGCAGCCAATCGAAATGCTGGCACATATTCCTCCCGTCGGTCGCTCGGTCGCAAACACTGACTTTTATTATATGTAATAGATTATATATATTATATGGCTCTCACTTAAATAAATTTCCAAATATTTTGCTTTCATGGCTCTCTGAGTCAAAAAGGTTCCCGACCCCTGATCTAAAGAGAAGCCTTTCACACTTTCTAGTTCAGGATGGAAACAGCTTTTGCAATTGATGCAAATCAACCTAAGTTGGTTTTGATAGTGTTGGGTCATCTGGAGTGAACTGTGAATGATGAGCAGTTATCTCTGGTTCCTTATCCTTGGGGAAGTCATGGGTCTTGTAATTTGGATCCTACAGAAGGAAGTTGGTAAGGCTTGGGCAATTCACCCAAAACCTGACTCGCTTGGGTTCATCCTCAGCAGTTTCTCTTACTCACGCTCCTATCTCAGGTTCCTTATCTTCCATCATTAGAAGAAGGAAACAAGTTAGCATGACTTACGTGATGGGGAAGAACGAAGCAGCAGACTTTCTAGGGCTGGGAGAGCGGTAATAACGTCTGCATGTTTTTTCCCAACTTCTCTGTTAAGTATAGGAATGTTTGGAATAGAGAACAAGGTGACTTTAATATCGGTAAGAATAAATAGTTACATAACTTACCCTGCGGCTTCTTGCTCTCAAGGACAGGATATGAAACTACAAGATGGACATTGGCTAATACTACCATGAGGCTGGGAATTTTCTGCAATGCCGTCAGGAAACACTCCAACCAAACTGGGAAGCTGAATCATTTTATTTTAAAAAATCATCATGTTAAGTGATGGATTGGTTCACGTACAAGATGGTTTTGTGGGACTCGAGAGATCTTGAGTCTGCTCTTGGCCCGTCACTAGCTTCCTGTGATGTTAGACCAATTGCTTAGTTTCCGTGTGCCTTCGTTTCCTTCTTGGTAAATTGAGGGTCATGGTGTTTGCTTACCTACCAACTGTGTGCCGTGGGAATTAGCACTTACTGATATGTATTGAAGGAATCAACATGAAGACATCTGGCAAAAAGACTGCTATTCTGGGTCAATTGTTGAGACCAGATGCTTATCAAGGAGGATGGGGTTTTTTTTGATAATTTTATGATACATCACTATAATGCAATTTTTCTGCAATCCACATTCAACAAAAACCCTTGTTTCTCTTTCAGCATGACAATATGATCAACTTCTGCTAGAAATTCCTAGAGAGAACACTAGAAGACATTGACACAAAGGACTAAATGTATCTAACAACAAGACCCAAAAAGACTCATGAAGGTATCCATACCTGGTTATATTAACATGTACATATGTTACTCACTGCTCACTCAGAGGCATAATATGTCTTAAATCGAGCCGCGTGTGTGGCGCGTCAGTACCATTCCGAAAAACGAAAATAAACCAAAGCATTAAATGTCCATGCAAAAACCCACAAAAGTCACAAGTCCATGCTGAAATGACGAGTGAAGGAGAACACAAAATAGCACGGAAGGTAAGTGTGAAGACTTAACCAGTTCGTGGTGGATAACCCGCATTGGGGAGATGAGTAGCGGTTTGCCTGAAGCTCGTTGGAGACGCTGTAGCCTTATCAACTCAATGGAGACGCGGTGAGAGCAAAGATGAAACAATGATTATTTGTAATCCAACAAGTAGCACAGGCCAATAATGCTGATGCGGGGGTAGGAAATATTGTAACTCCCACATCTGGGTCGCAGATTTATACTGTGAGAGTACATAGATGCATTCCGCTAGCGGCAGAAGGGAGGACTGGCTTTGGGAGAGCCAGTGCCGTGCCGATGGCTATGGAAATCCTCAGACGCCAAACGTTGCCGGTTTCATGCCCAAAGGCACTTCATCAGGGCAGATGGGGAGCCCAGTGTGCATGCGCCAATCTGTGTGCACATGCACTGACTCCAGAGCGCGCCTCCCCCTTTGGAGCCCAGTGCGCATCCGCGAAACTGCGCATACGCGCACTGACTCCAAAGCGGGAGGTGCGCTCTGGAGCCAGTACGCATGCGCGGAGCTGCGGCCGCGGGGGCACGCGTCTGCACATGCGGTGGCACAGCAGGAGTACCCTGGGTGGCGGGGCCGCCTAACAAAGGCCCGGCTGGTGTGGCGGCATGGCGTGGGCCACGGCGCCGGCTGCGGAGGCGGGGCCGGCAACACCCCTCCCAGGTGGTGACGCCCCTCCCGGGTGACGATCACTCTCTACGCGCCTGCGTAGTCCGCCTAATGGACGAACCGGCCCTGAATACAAGGTATAGATACCAAGGCGAATAATACTAGTAACGTCACAATTATAGACTCCAGCGGCTGGATTCAGCAGAAGGGAAAGGCGCATGCATCATTTAAATAGGAATAGAGACAGGTGCACCGGATTACAATAATAGTTGTTGTAGAGAAAGACATTCATTGAGACCATGTGGGGTTTCTGAAGTTAAAAGTAAGATCCACTTTCTTTCTGCCCTAAGTAGCAAACTCTACAAATCACAGTGAGGAGAAGGTTTAACTCTTTCTAGCCCAAATATAGTAAAGCTATCCGGAGGATGTTTGCATCTGAAAAGTGACTGTACAAGGTGGATTCCTGTGATTGGCATTACACTTTAGATCTGTGTTCAAACATTCTAAGGCGTAATTGGTGTGAACTTTGACCTATATAGTGATAGCTACATAAACATTGAAGACAGTACACAATTCCGGAAGTGGCACAAGTGATCTCATCCCTTAATGTTAATATCCTGCCATTCAAATCACATGATCAGGACTTTTTCACAAACACCCAGCCCGGGCACTAAACCTTGTCATCATTGTGGCATTTGTTCCCAAATAAATATCTCTAAGACCATCACCAACAAAACTAATGGCAGGATATTAACATTAAGGGATGAGATCACTGGTGCCACTTCCAGAATTGTGTACTGTCTTCAGTGTTTGTATCTGCTAGGCTTTGACTCTTGTCCTTCTATATTCAAATCTAACCCAGGCCAACTAACCTATTAGAGCAGTGGTTCTCAACCTTCCTAATGCCGTGACCCCTTAATACAGTTCTTAATACAGTGACCCCCAACCGTAACATTATTTTCGTTGCTACTTCATAACTGTCATTTTGCTACTGTTATGAATCACAATGTAAACATCTGATATGCAGGATGTATTTTCGTTCACTGGACCAAATTTGGCACAAATACCCCATATGCCCAAATTTGAATACTGGTGGGGTTGGGGGTGGGATTGATTTTGTCATTTGAGAGTTGTGGTTGCTGGGGTTTATAGTTCACCTACAATCAAAGAGCACTCTGAACTCCCCCAATGATGGAATTGAACCAAACTAGGCACACAGAACTCCCATGACCAACGGAAAAACCTGGAAGCATTTGGTGGGCACTGATCTTGAATTTTGGAGTTGTAGATCACCTACATCCACAGAGCACAATGATGGATCTGGACTAAACTTGGCACACTCAATATTGGGGAAAATAGACCTTGATATTTGGGAGTTGTAGTTGTTGGGATTTACAGTGTTGCCTCGCTAATTTGCGGTTCGCTTATTGCGGACTCGCTGTTTCGCGGATTTCAAAAAATATTTATTTAAAATATGTATCATGGTATTTTCACTGTTTTGTGGGGTTTTGCTGCCGCTGAGCTCCAGGGCGCTTTCCCTCCTCAGTCCTCCCCCCTCCCTCCAGTCTTGAAGGTCCTTTTCTTCACTTTATTTTTATTTATAAAAAGACTTAAAATTAGTAGAACTACTAAAATAATGTATAAATATTAAAATAAATAGAACATCCCTACGCTGCAGTTTTTCACTTATTGCGGGAGGTCCTGGAACCTAACCCCAGCATTAAGTGAGGGAACACTGTATAGAGCTCCCATGACCAAGAGAATATACTAGAAGGGTTTGATGGGCGTTGACCTTGAGTTTTGGAATTGTAGTTCACCTGCATCCAGAGAGCACTGTAGACTCATACAGTGATTGATCTGGACCAAACTTGGTTCCTAAGACCACCAGAAATATGTGTTTTCTGATGGTCTTTGGCAGCTCCTCTGACACCAGCCTCGCGCCCCCCAGGTTGAGAAACACTGTATTAGAGCAGTGTTTCCCCACCAGTGTGCCGCAGCACACTAGTGTGCCGTGAGCGATCATCAGGTGTGCCGTGGGAAATGGGAACCTACAATGCCCTTTCTTTCCCCTTCTGCCGAACACTTTTTCTTCTCCACTTGTGCTTCCTTCTTGCCAGCCTCGCTCTGCTCGCTTTGCTCATGCTGCCGCTTCTGCTGCCATTTTGATCCGAGGGGACAGCATGTTCAGGAGGGGAGGGGGGAGTGACCCTTCCTCCCCCTCCCCTCCTGAACACGCTGCCCCCTCGGATCAAAATGGCGGCAGAAGCGGCAGCGTGAGCAAAGCTCCAACATTGTTTGAATCCACAGTGCTCTCTGGATATAGGTGAACTACAACTCCAAAACTCAAGGTCAATGCCCATCAAACTCTTATAGTATTTTCTCTTGGTTATGGAAGTTCTGTGTGGGAATTTTGATTCCATTCCATCATTGGGGGAGTTCAGAATGCTGTTTGATTGCGGGTGAACTATAACTCCCAGCAACTACAACTCCCAAATATATATAGAGAGAGAGAGAGAGAGAGCAACAGTACAGGCAGAAAAGCAAACATCACAGGATATCTATGTTGTGTTCATCAAAACAGGCCCAGGTTTCGCACTGAGTGTATAAATACATTTAAAAACATATTAACTATATGTATTATTGTGTTAGAGTGTCATTTTGTGTCATTTTGGTTGGGGGTGTGCCCCAGGATTTTTTTAATGTAAAAAATGTGCTGCGGCTCAAAAAAGGTTGAAAAACACTGTATAGGAGTAAATGTGACCCATAAGGTATAAACACATACTATTAACATTTCTATTCCTTGACTGCTTTCATATGACCGCATTCTTACAATGCTTTGGGTTTTCAAGTTTTGTGACAAACTCATCTTGGCTTCACACTTCAGGCAAGGCTATGGGAGAGATAAATTTGCCAATTCAGGTGATATAGTGCAGAGCAATGGTGTCAACACTCCACTGCTATGAGGTTGCAAAATTGTATAGGATAGGCCTTCGAAGAAATAGCCATGTTAGAAAAAGGAAATGTGGATGTGGATGTGTGAGTGGGTGGGCAGATCAAGCAGTATCTTTAAGGTTAACAACTATCTATTTTAGCGTGAATGTTCATAGTCATGGATACCTATCCATCTAATCACGAAACCTCAAGGTAAAATAGACCAGTTAATCTTAAAGGCTCTGCTAGATCGTTCTTCCTTCCTTTTTTTCTCCTTTCTCTTCATAGAACTGGCCTGCTAGTCACTTCCTGGGGGGCAGTTAAAGGCCATACACTTTCTGGGTAACTGTTAATGCATCTTGAAGCTATTCAAGCAATGCTAGGCTCTTAAGTTTGTGAAGGCTAAAGGATCTGGAGCAAAGCTTCAGGAATGTATGATTTTGATGAATCCATCCATCGTCATCATCTGTTGCCTTGTGAGTGTGATGAGTGTGATGGATACTGGTGTGTGTATTTGTGTGTGTGTGTGTCTGCCCAATGGGCAGGATGGGCTCTCTAGCCTTTTGGCAACCATCCTAAGAGAAGGAAAACTCTAATTCAGTGTTTCCCAACCTTTTTTGAGCCGCGGCACATTTTTTTACATTTACAAAATCCTGGGGCACACCACCAACCAAAATGACACAAAATGACACTCTAACACAGTAATACATATAGTTAATATGTTTTTAAATGTATTTATACACTCAGTGTGAAACCTGGGTCTCTTTTGATGAACACAACATAGATATCCTGGCAGGAATGGCAGAAAGACACACACGAAGGTCTTGCTCAACAGCTGGGAGTTATAGTTCACCCGCAATCAAAGCGCATTCTGAACTCCACCAATGATGGAATGGAATCAAACTTCCCACACAGAACTCCCATAACCAAGAGAAAATACTATAAGAGTTTGGTGGGCATTAACCTTGAGTTTTGGAGTTGTAGTTCACCTATATCCAGAGAGCACTGTGGACTCAAACAATGTTGGATCAGGACCAAACTTGGCATGAATACTCAATATGCCCAAATGTGAACGCAGACCTTGACATTTGGGAGTTACAGTTTCTGGGATTTATAGTTAACACACAATCAAAGAGCATCCTGAACTCTTGCAACAATGGAATTGAACCAAACTCGGCATATTGAACTCTCAATTTTGAACGGCACACCTGATGATCGCTCACGGCACACTAGTGTGCCACGGCACATTGTTTGGGAAACACTGCTCTAATTTCAAACCCGGGCAGATGGTGCTCGTATAACCCTGTAAGGTCAAACTATCTAGAGAAGGAAACTCAAATCAAACCTACGACCTGAGGACATCACTGCCATCGTCCAAGCTTGCTAGGCCCCGGCAGATGAACCTTTGGTTTAAAGGGTGAGGCCAGTTCTGTGCACACTGCGTTCCACCAGAAAAATCCATTGCACAGGCTCGAAGGACACATCCAACTGCCAAAATCAACGCACTTGTAGAAAGCGTGGGATGAGTCCTTCCTGAATCTTCGTTCACAAAGAAAAGCCAAGAAGAACACCCATGATTCACATTTCCATTAGTTTTCACATTCTCCTTCCCTGTTTGTATTTTCATCTGTCCCCACACATACATCACTCTATCCTTTTCATGTTAGTCTGAAAGGTAGTGCTGGGTGCCTTTACGTCTTTTACGCTAAAGCAGGGCTGTCATGGCTATCTCTTTGAATATTCATTCACTTCAGGGCATGGCAGTATATGGCTTTCTGCAAGGAATGAGGAAGGTTATAAAAATCTTGAGATGCCTTCTTCCATTCCTGTTGGCCAAACACCCAATTGAACATTAAAGCATCAAGGGAACCACAGGCCAGGAAGTTGCTCTGCACAAGACCATCCGCATGAACGCAAAAAATAAAAATCACAGGGGTCATTCTGTCCTTAGTTCACATGATGTCACATGAACAATTCAGTGTGAAGTGTGGTCTACCCACACTTCACGCCTAAATAATCCAGGTCTAGCAGATCATGAGAGTGTTTTGCAACATGGTGGAAAGCCAGTGACTCTGGAGACCAGGATTTGAATCAATGCTTGGCCACAAAACTCACTGGATGACCTTCAGCAAGTCCTACTTCCTCAACCTCAGAGGAAGGCAATGCTAAAACTCTTCTGAACGAATCTTGTCAAGAAAACCCCTGTGATACAAGGGCGGGTCAAAAAGTCCGTGAGTTTTTGAATTTCCCGCCTCTTAACTGAAAGGGCAACACTGCTCCTGTCAACAGGCATCTGTCAGTTGAGTCTTGTCAAAATTTGAACAAGCTGCGTCATTTAGTTTGTGTTTGACAGCCATTGATAGCAGACTATCGTGTCATTTGAGGAAAAAATGGGAAAAAGTGGATTTCTTGTGCTCATTAAGCATTATTTTTTGCGGAAAAAACCATCACTCAAACCAAGGCTAAGCTTGATCAATACTATGGGGACTCTGCACCATCAATTTCAATGGTAAAAAAGTGGTTTACTGAATTTTGTTGTGGCCGTAGAAGCATGGAAGATGCCAAACGTTCTGGACCCCCAGTTGAGGTCTCTACACCCGAAACAATTGAAAAAATTCACGATATAGTTTTGGCCGATCGGAGATTGAAGGTGGGAGAGATTGTGGAAGCCATAGGCATCTCACGTGGATCAATGGTTTCAATTAAAAATGATCACTTGGGTATGAGAAGGCTTTCCACAAGATGGGTGCTGCGTTTGCTCACAATCGACCACAAACACAATCATGTGACAATTTCGCAGGAGTGTTTGGCATTGTTCAACCACAATATGGATGGATTTTTTGTCGTTTTGTAACCATGGACAAAATGTGGATCCACCACAACACACCAGAGACCAAACAGCAGTCAAAACATTGGGTTCTCGGGGTGAATCGGCGCCAAAGAAGGCCAAGGTGGGTTTGTCAGCCAATAAAGTCATGGTGACTGTTTTTTTGGGATGCACACGGTATAATTCACATTGACTACCTTCAAAAAGGTAAAACAATCAATGGCGGCAAATATTATGCTAACTTATTGGGTCAATTTAATGAGGATTTAAAGAAAAAAATCCACCACATTTGGCCAAGAAAAAAGTTCTTTGCACCAGGACAATGCAAGGGTGCACACATGTGCAGTTTCCATGGCAACAACCCATGAACTGGGATATGAATTGCTCCCTCATCCACCCTATTCTCCAGATTAGTTCCGAGTGACTATTTCTTGTTTCCAAACCTGAAAAAATGGCTCGGCGGAAAGAGATTTGACTCCAACAATGAAATCATCTCACAAACAAATACCTATTTTGATGACCTTGACAAATCTTATTTTTTGGAAGGGATAAAAAAAATGGAGACATGTCGGACAAAGTGTATAGAGCAGTCTTTCTCAACCAGTGTGCCATGGCACACTAGTGTGCCGTGACGGAACTCCTGCTGTGCCGCGAGAAAAGCTCTCTGCCCCCCTTCCTCCCCCTGCCAACTCCTGCTGCTTGGGGGAGGAGGAAGGGCCGGGCAGTGGCGAAGAAAAAGAAGAAGGGACCGGGGCGCCTCCTCCTTCGGCCAGTTCCCCAGCCAACCTCCAATCCGCCATGACTCTCGCCCCTCGCTCGCTGAAGCCGTGTGGAGGAGCCTTGCCCACTGAAGCCCGTCCATCGCTCATGCTCTTCCTCTGTAGGAGAGCTGAAGCTGGGGAGGGGGGGGCATGGCGCGGCCTGGCCCCCCCTCCCTCCCCCTCGGCACTCCCAGCAGCTGCTGCAGCCTTGAGGGGACAGTGCCAAGCCAGCATTGTGCTGGCTCTGGCACCGCTGGCTTGGCATTGCCCCTCAAGGCTGGAGCAGCTGCTGGGAGAGGTGAAGCCGGGGGTAGGGGACGGGGGCATGGCGCAGCCTGGCTC
The DNA here is from genome assembly GCA_030556195.1 of Anolis apletophallus. Taxonomy (NCBI): domain Eukaryota; kingdom Metazoa; phylum Chordata; class Lepidosauria; order Squamata; family Anolidae; genus Anolis; species Anolis apletophallus. The sequence continues at coordinate 193,858,820 of JARBWK010000004.1, read as the reverse complement.
TGCTCCCTCCCCCGGCTTCGGCACTCCCAGCAGGCCACCAACCCCCAGTCGTTCTTTACTGTGTTAGAGTGTCATTTTGTGTCATTTTAGTTGGTGTGCCCCCGGATTTTTTTTTAATGTTAAAAAGTAAAAAAAGCTCAAAAAGGTTGGGAAACACTGTATAGAGCTCAAAAGAGAAGACGTTGAAAAATAAAATGATTTTTTTTATCCAAAAACTTGTGTTTCATTCAAAAAGTCACGGACTTATTGACTCGCCCTCGTATATTTTTCTTAGGGTAACCATAGGTTGGAAATGCCTTGAAGGCACACAACGACAAACAACAACAGGCAGAACCATTTTGTTGTGACCATTTTCTAAGCACTGCTCTCCATCATGAAAAAAACCTAACAAACCAAGAACATACATCTGAAATTCACTGTATAACCATGTGTACAGTGTTACCAGCACCCAATGTACTTTGCTTGCGGGGTGCTATGTGGAGTCAAGATGAGAGCATTGTCCTCCCAATAAGAATTCTGCCCCACCAATGGAATTTTTCTTCAGTCCCAAAATTTGTAGTAGCAAGTTTGGGCATCTAAAGAAAATGCGTAGACAAAGGTGAAATTACTTCAAATATGAGAGTTCTAGATATTTTATTTTTAATTTTAGTGTGTATCAGAAACGAATTTTGGGTACAGTTGCAATGTACTTAAAAACACAAACAAAGTTAAAAACTTGGCCTTATACTAAATGACCAGCAGCTGACCACTTGGAGTGCCTCTGGTGTCGCTATAAGAAGGTCCTCCATTGTGCATATGTCAGGGCTCAGACTGCATTGTAGTAAGTGGTCTGTAGTTTGCTCTTCTCCAAACTCACCCAACTTTGTGGCCCCATTTCTTAAGGTTAGCTCTGCATCTCCTGGTGCCAGAGCCCAGTCTGTTCAGCGACTTCCAAGTTGCCCAGTGTTCTGTTTGCCCAGGAGGAAGTTTCTCATTCAGATTGAGGTTCTGGGTTTTAACCTGCCACTTTTGGACTCTTGCTTGCTGAAGTGTTCCTATGAGTATCTCTGTAGATCTTAGGAAGCTGTTTCTTGATTTAAGGCATTGGCATGCTGGATGATATCTGACCAGGGAATGGGGTGAAGATGTCAATGCTTTGGTCCTTTCATTATTGGCTGCTACTTCCCAGTGAATGTCACGTGGTGCAATGCAGGCTAAAAAATATAATTTCCCCAATAGTGTGGGGTGTAGACATCCTGTGATATTGCAGAATTAAGAGCCACATCCATTGTTGTGTATTCCACACCGGGAATGCATATTTAGCAGCACAGTGGCAAAGTGCAAGGGCAGTTGCCTTCACTGTATCTTTATTTTATTTATTTATTTATCTATTTATTTATTTATTTAACTATATTTATATGCCGCCCTTCTCAACCTCGACTCAGAGCGGCTCACAAGCAAATGCAAACACAATAAACTATAATATTGCCACAGCACAACATCAATATTACATATCACATTGTACTATAACAATATCGCATTGAACTATAACAATTATATTGCAATATTTTAGTAATATTGCATGTAACACAAAATATATAGTTATAGTATCATATTATTATTAGTAATAGTATTATATTGCATTACATTACAACAGTGTATTTCAACCTTTTTTGAGCCGCAGCACATTTTTTACATTTACAAAATCCTGGGGCACTCCACCAACCAAAATGATACTCAAACACAGTAATACATATAGTTAATGTATTACTCGGGCTCCCTTCTATCCAGCCTCCCTTCTATCCAGCCTCGCTCTGCTCGCTTTGCCTCGCTTTGCTCATGTTGCTGCTTCTGCCGCCATTTTGATCCGAGGGGGCAGTGTGAGCATGTTCAGGAGGGGAGAGGGGGAGGGAGGAAGACGTGGGGCTAGTCTGCGCAGTAGCGCCCGCACAGGTCACGTCTTCCTCCCTCCCCCCTCCCCTCCTGAGCAAAGTGAGGCAAAGCGAGCGGAGCGAGGCTGGGAAGAAGGGAGCCCGAGTAGAGAAGAAAAAGTGTTTGGCAGGAGGGGGAAGAAAGGGTATCGGAGGTTCCAATTTCCCACGGCACACCTGATGATTGCTCACGGCACAGTAGTGTGCCCCGGCACACTGGTTGGGAAACGCTGCATTACAACATTATCAATATTATATGTATACACAATATATTATACCATACTACATTATACTATAATATCAAATACAGCATACTATGTCATTGTCACAGTACAACAATTACAAATCACATTGTATTATAACAATTATATCGCAATATTATTAGTAATATTAGATGTAACGTAAATATACAATTATAATATCTTACTAGCTGTACCTGGCACGCGTTGCTGTGCCCTTTTTAGGGGATGGGAGAAAGTCCAATCATCCACGGTGTGCCCTCCTCTAAACTACAGTTGGATGGAGTGTGGGTCATGGGGGGCATGGTGTGCCAAGTTGGGTCTTTATTGGTCTTGGTTCTGGGCCACAGTGGTCTGTGGGGAATGATGGGTTTTGAAGTACTACAAATCCCATTTTCCATGGTGGTACTTCAAGTCCCATCATGCATGGTCTGTGTGCCAAGGTAGGTTACTGTAAATTCAGGCCATACACACTGTCCCATGAGCTGAGGCCTAGTTAGGAACAGCAAGTTAATGAAGCCTTACTGTCAATTCAGGCCATACACAATGTCCAATGAGCTGAGGCCTAGTCGGGAGAATCAAGTTAATGAAGTCTTACTGTCAATTCAGAGTGTAAACAGCTTCCCAGTAAGTGAGGGCTAGTTAGGGAAATCAAGTTAATGAAGCCTTACTGTCAATTTTGGGCGTGGTCTGTGATTTTTTGGGGTGTAAATTTTCAGTTGGAAGTGATTTGGGTGTTTGTTATGGGGATTGGCTCAGGCCTTTTCCTTATTCTGTTTTGGCAGTTTATTATGGATCAGAATTTTCATGTTGGCTGGCCAGTGCAGCAGTTATGCAAATCCGCCCTTATTGGCAGCCAATCATGTTGTTCAGAATGTAGAGGCTGGGTGAGTCTTTGGCTGCCCCGGAGGATGCTGGTAAATGTAGTTTTATTTTTTCTCGTTGTTTTGGGGGCCTTTTAGGTTTTTTGGGGGGGGAAGTTTCTTTGCTACAAACGTACCTTGCTTGAGGCCTATTTCTGTTGGCAAGTATTGTTTTTCTGCGTTATATGGTTTCTTTGTTTGAGGTATACATCACATGACGTGAACCCATTTATATAATAGATTATTAGTAGTATCTGTTTATGATCCCCAGGTAGTGCCGATCAGCTTTCGTACAATATTATTTCTAGCACCCACTTTTTTCTTGATAGTCAAGCATGCCTCTTTCAAGTCAGAGCTCTAGATGTGAATGACTATCAGTGCACCACTTTCTGCAATAATAGACATTTGAGGACTGAAGGCCAAAAATGATGGAGCGCAGAATTCTGACTTAGGGACAGTGATGCCCTTATTTGGTCAGCCCCTCCAGCTACACTTCATGACTACGTAACAGAAACAACAATGTTAGCAACAAAAGGTTTTCGAAATTCGAAAATACTCCAGTATCACCCACAAGAGTGTCAGAGATTGTGACACCTTTGCTTGTCAATGGTTCAATGTACACTAACTTTGTTTCATGCACAAAATGTTTTATTGACGATATTACGTATAAAATTACCTTCAGGCTATGTATGTAAGATCTATAGAAAGCATAAGTGGATTTCATGTCTAGACTTGGGCCCCATCTCCAGGATATCTCACAATATACACATATAAGACACGGGTATTCCAAAATCTGAAATCATAAACTTTTTTTGGAAAAGGGATACTCAACATGTATTTTGTGGAAATTGTGTGTGATGGGTTATAGCAGTGTTTTTCAGCCTTTTTTCAGCCGCAGCACATTTTTTACATTTACAAAATCCTGGGGCACACCACCAACCAAAATGACACAAAATGACACTCTAACACAGTAATACATATAGTTAATATGTTTTTAAATGTATTTATACACTCAGTGTGAAACCTGGACCTGTTTCGAAGAACACAACATAGATATCCTGGCAGGAATGGCAGAAAGACACAAACTTCCCACACAGAACTCCCATAACCAAGAGAAAATACTATAAGAGTTTGGTGGCCATTGACCTTGGGTTTGGGAGTCGTAGTTCACCTATATCCAGAGAGCACTGTGGACTGAAATAATGATGGATTAGGACCAAATTTGGCATGAATATTCAATATGCCCAAATGTGAACACAGATGGAGTTTGGGGAAAATAGACCATGAGATTTGGGAGTTACAGTTTCTGGGATTTATAGTTAACACACAATCAAAGAGCATCCTGAACTCTTGCAACAATGGAATGGAACCAAAGTTGGCATATTGAACTCTCATTACCAACAGAAAGTACTGAAAGGGTTTGCTTGGGAATTGACCTTGAGTTTGGAAGTTGTAGTTCACCTACACCCAGAGAGCACTGTGGACTCAAACAATGTTATGTTATGTTGTTGTTTGTTTTCTATCCAGAATCACAATGTTGGAAGGATGCTCACCACTTTCAGGTCCCTAAAACAGGCATGGGAAAACTTTGGCCCTCTGGGTGCTTTGGACTTCAACTCCCACCATTCCTAACAGCCTGAGGCCCTTTCCTGCTAAAATGGCTGAAGAGGGGGGGGGGGGAGGAAAAGGGCCTGAGGCTGCTAGGAATGGTGGGAGTTGGAGTCCAAAACACCTGGAAGGTCCAAGTTTGCCCAAGTTTGGGGGAAGAAAGGGTATTGGAGGTTCCAATTTCCCACAGCACACTTGATGACCGCTCACGGCACACTAGTGTGCCACAGCACACTGGTTGGGAAACACTGGGTTATAGTATGTTTATTTAAGTTTGATTATGTATTATTAGTTTTATAAGTTTATTTTGAGATGGTTTTATCCATTATTTTGATTTGATTTATAATTGTTTGTTTTTGGCATTGAATATTTGCCATTTTGTTACTTTTGTTGGAAACTGCCCTGAGTCCCCTCGGGGAGATAGGGTGGGTACAAATAGCATATTATTATTATTATTATTGTTATAGTAAAGGTTATCCCCTGGCATTAAGTCTAGTTGTGTCCAACTCTGGGAGGTGGTGCTCATCTCCATTTCTAAGTCAAAGAGCCGGCGTTGTCCGTAGACACCGCCAAGGTCATGTGGCCAGCATGATTGCATGGAGCGCCATTACCTTCCTGCAGAAATAATAACAACAACAACAACAACAAAAGCAACTTCAATTTTGTATCCTGCCACCATCTCCCTGAAGGGATTCGGGGTGGTTTACATGGGGACAAGCCCGATCAACATAGTTTACAATATATCACAGTAAAATTCATAAAACAACATCACAAAACAATATAAAACAGCCATCGAACAATCAACCAATAGCCTAACATAGTAAAAGAATGCCTGAGTTTGGTACCTATTGATCTACTTACATTGGCATGTTTTCGAACTGCTAGGTTGGCAGAAGCTGGGGCTAACAGAGGGAGCTCATCCTGCTCCCTGGATTCGAACTGCTGACCTTCTGGTCAGCAAGTTCAGTAGCTCAGCGGTTTAACCCACTATGCCACCGGGGTCTATTATTTTATTTTGTTTTATTGTAAAATTCATGCAGTTTGACACCACTGTCACTGCAATGGCTTGGTGCCATGCAATCGTGAAAGTTGTAGTTTCGCAAAGTCTTTAGCCAAAGAGTGCCTGGTGCATTATGAAGATACACCCAAGATTACTTTGCATTGAGCCATGGCAGTCAAAGTGGTGTCAAACTGCATTAACCCTGAGTTACAATTTGAGGTGTGTGTGTGTGGATGGTGGTGGTGGTGGTGGGGGGGGGGGGGTAGAATCATGTGGAGTGATAGATAAGGCTTGTGATAACTTGTCTTATCTCCTGGTCGTCGGAAATGGCAGAGAGGTGGTGGGTTATCCCATCCCCAGGGCGTCAGATGCCGATCGCTTGTTGCCATCTCAGCACATGCGAAGCTGTCGTGTCACACACACCGCTTTCCAAATGGGTCACATCAGTGGGGGGCCCCAGTGAGTCGTGACTGTCCTGGCTGCTAATACGGGACAGGCAAGGCCACTCACTCACTTGCCTGGAGGGACTCATGCCTTTGGGATTTGAGGAACTTCAAGCTTTTGGGAGATAAAGTAAATTGAACAATGTAGACTAGGCCTAGGCCTACTTGGACCCAGTCTAGGTGTTTTGGACTTCAACTCCCACCATTCAATAAGGTGCCGAGGGGGAGAATGAAAAGGGCCTGAGGCTGTTAGGAATGGTGGGAGTTGAAGTCCAAAGCACCTAGAGGGCCCAAGTTGGCCCAGGCCTGATCAAAGCTGGAAGGCCCAAGCTGGCCCGGGCCTGATCTACACCTGGAAGGCCCAAGCTGGCCCGGGCCTGATCTATACCTGGAGGGCCCAAGTTGGGCCAGGCCTGATCTACACCTGGAAGGCCCAAGCTGGCCCGAGCCTGATCTATACCTGGAGGGCCCAAGTTGGCCCGGGCCTGATCTATACCTGGAGGGCCCAAGTTGGGCCAGGCCTGATCTACACCTGGAAGGCCCAAGCTGGCCCGAGCCTGATCTATACCTGGAGGGCCCAAGTTGGCCCGGGCCTGATCTATACCTGGAGGGCCCAAGTTGGGCCAGGCCTGATCTACACCTGGAAGGCCCAAGCTGGCCCGAGCCTGATCTATACCTGGAAGGCCCAAGTTGGCCCGGGCCTGATCTATACCTGGAGGGCCCAAGTTGGGCCAGGCCTGATCTACACCTGGAAGGCCCAAGCTGGCCCGGGCCTGATCTATACCTGGAGGGCCCAAGTTGGGCCAGGCCTGATCTACACCTGGAAGGCCCAAGCTGGCCCGGGCCTGATCTATACCTGGAGGGCCCAAGTTGGGCCAGGCCTGATCTACACCTGGAAGGCCCAAGTTGGGCCAGGCCTGATCTACACCTGGAAGGCCCAAGCTGGCCCGAGCCTGATCTATACCTGGAGGGCCCAAGTTGGCCCAGGCCTGATCAAAGCTGGAAGGCCCAAGCTGGCCCGGGCCTGATCTACACCTGGAGGGCCCAAGTTGGGCCAGGCCTGATCTACACCTGGAAGGCCCAAGCTGGCCCGGGCCTGATCTATACCTGGAGGGCCCAAGTTGGGCCAGGCCTGATCTACACCTGGAAGGCCCAAGTTGGGCCAGGCCTGATCTACACCTGGAAGGCCCAAGCTGGCCCGAGCCTGATCTATACCTGGAGGGCCCAAGTTGGGCCAGGCCTGATCTACACCTGGAAGGCCCAAGTTGGCCCTGGCCTGATATACACCTGGAAGACCCAAGTTGGCCCAGGCCGGATCTACACCTGGAAGACCCAAGTTGGCCCAGGCCGGATCTACACCTGGAAGACCCAAGTTGGCCCAGGCTGGATCTACACCTGAAGGGCCCAAGTTGGCCCAGGCCGGAACTACACCTGGAAGGCCCAAGTTGGCCCTGGCCGAATCTACACCTGAAGGGCCCAAGTTGGCCCTGGCCTGATATACACCTGGAAGGCCCAAGTTGGCCCTGGCCTGATATACACCTGGAAGGCCCAAGTTGGCCCTGGCCTGATATACACCTGGAAGGCCCAAGTTGGCCCAGGCCGGATCTACACCTGGAAGACCCAAGTTGGCCCAGGCTGGATCTACACCTGAAGGGCCCAAGTTGGCCCAGGCCTCATCTACACCTGGAAGGCCCAAGTTGGTCCAGGCCTGATCTACACCTGGAAGGCCCAAGTTGGTCCAGGCCTGATCGACACCTGGAGGGCCCAAGCTGGCCCAGGCCTGATCTACACCTTGAGGGCCCAAGTTGGCCCAGGCCTGATCTACATCTGGAGGGCCCAAGCTGGCCCAGGCCTGATCTGCACACCTGGAGGGCCCAAGTTTGATCTACACCTGGAGGGCCCAGGCCTGAGTTGGCCAAGGCCTCTACACCACCTGGAGGGCCCAAGTTGGCCCAGGCCTGATCTACCAGGCCCTGGCCCAGGCCTGATCTACACCTGGAGGGCCCAAGTTGATCTACACCTTGAGGGCCAGGCCTGATCTACATCTGGAGGGCCCAAGCTGGAGGCCCAATCTACACCTTGAGGGCCCAAGTTGGATCCAGGCCTGGATCTATACACCTGGAGGGATCTCTGACACCACCTGGATCTACACCTGGAGGGCCCAAGTTGGCCCAGGCCTGATCTACCTACACCTGAGTTGGCCCAGGCCTGAACACACCTGGAGGGCCCAAGTTGGCCCAGGCCTGATCTCTCTAACACCTGGAGGGCCCAAGTTGGAGGCCTGATGGAAATCTGGAAGACCAGGTTGGCCCAGGCCTGATCTACACCTGGAGGGCCCAAGTTTGGCCCAGGCCTGATCTACACCTGGAGGGCCCAAGTTGGCCCAGGCCTGCCCAGGCTGAAATCTGGAAGACCCAGGTTGGCCCAGGCCTGATCTGGAGGGCCACCTGGAGGGGCCCAAGTACACCTGGCCAAGGCCTGATCTACACCTGGAAGGGCCCAGGCCTGGCTCAGGCCTGATCTGACACACCTGGAGGGCCCAAGTTGGCCCAGGCCTGATCTTCACATGGATGTTGTACACCTGGAGGGCTCAAGTTGGGCCAGGCCTGATCTACACCTGGAGGGCCCAAGTTGGCCCAGGCCCGCTCGACACCTGGAGGGCCCAAGTTGGCCCAGGCCTGATCTACACCTGGAGGGCCCAAGTTGGCCCAGGCCTGATCTACACCTGGAGGGCCCAAGTTGGCCCAGGCCTGATCTACACCTGGAGGGCCCAAGTTGGCCCAGGCCTGATCTACACCTGGAGGGCCCAAGTTGGCCCAGGCCTGATGAAATCTGGAAGACCCAGGTTGGCCCAGGCCTGATCTACACCTGGAGGGCCCAAGTTGGCCCAGGCCTGATCTACACCTGGAGGCTCAAGTTGTACACCTGGAGGCTCAAGTTGTACACCTGGAGGGCCCAAGTTGGCCCAGGCCTGATCTACACCTGGAGGGCCCAAGTTGGCCAAGGCCTGATCTACACCTGGAGGGCCCAGATTGGCTCAGGCCCGATCTACACCTGGAAGGCCCAAGTTGGCCCAGGCCTGATCTACACATGGAGGCTCAAGTTGTACACCTGGAGGGCCCAAGTTGGGCCAGGCCTGATCTACACCTGGAGGGCTCAAGCTGGCCCAGGCCTGATCTACACCTGGAGGGCCCAAGTTGGCCCAGCCTGATCTACACCTGGAGAGCCGAAGTTGACCCAGGCCTGTTCTACACTTGGAGGGCCCAAGTTGGCCCAGGCCTGATCTATACACCTGGAGGGCCCAAGTTGGCCCAGGCCTGATCTATAAACCTGGAGGGCCCAAGTTGGCCCAGGCCTGATCTATACACCTGGAGGGCCCAAGTTGGCCCAGGCCTGATCTATAAACCTGGAGGGCCCAAGTTGGCCCAGGCCTGATGAAATCTGGAAGACCAGGTTGGCCCAGGCCTGATCTACACCTGGAGGGCCCAAGTTGGCCCAGGCCTGATCTATACACCTGGAGGGCCCAAGTTGGCCCAGGCCTGATGAAATCTGGAAGACCCAGGTTGGCCCAGGCCTGATCTATACACCTGGAGGGCCCAAGTTGGCCCAGGCCTGATCTACACCTGGAGGGCACAAGCTGTCCCAGTCCTGATCTACACCTGGAGGGCCCAAGTTGGCCCAGGACTGATGCAGATGCTTCCTAGGATGTCCATCTTCATCCAAATTGGGAAACCGATTACTGTGTTGCATCCAAAATAGCTCCAAAACTCAAAAAGTCATCGGGGAGGCGAGGATCACCTTGCGCCCCTCTGGATCCAAATGGCCTCAAGTGGGGGGAAAGGGAGGAAGAAGACCCCCACGTTGAGAGCAACCCTCTCCTCTAGGGCGCTTTCCCAGTTTGGCCGTCCAAATGCCAGGCTTCGTTGTGGAAAGGCAAGTTCTTCCTCTCGCCGCAAAGGCAGTCAGCCAGTCAGTCAGAGCGCACAACTTTCCTCCTCGGGGCAAAGCCAGAGCCGCAATCGGGTCCGTTTACAGGATCCTAGAAGAGTTGGAAGAGACCTCGTGGGCCGTGGGCCATCCACAAAAGTCCAACTCCCTGCCGAGAAGCAGGAAAATCCCATCCAAAGCACTCCCTTCTTGGGAAACTGTCGTTGGAAGGGAGGAAAGTGTCAATCTGGTTGGAGAGGGGGAAAGGGGGAAAGTAGGGAGGAAAGCGGGTGGTCTGGTTTTTGCCCCTCTCTTTCCTGCCTCCAAGGTGAGGACTGGAGAAGTTTTCGCGTGGGATAGGACAAGGGGGTGGGGGGAAGAGAAAGAAAGCGAGTGACGTCTGTCTGAGAGAGAGAGAGAGAGGCGTGAAGGGAGTGGAGGATGTGGGCTGGGGAGGTTATAAAGGGGCCGAGCCTGGGCAGCCGGACGCCTTTTTGGATACTGCCAGGACCTCGGACGGCGAAGGCGAGAAAAATCTCTCTCCAGGCGCCACTCTTCCCTCTTTCTCCAGCCTCCTCGCGAGCCTTTCCAGCCCTTTCCCCCTGGCGGTATGTGGGGCTGGGGGAGCTCCTGGTCCTCGCTGGCCGGACTGCTGGCCTCTTGGCTCCTGCTGGCAGGTAAGAAGCCCGGACGAACCGTCGGGACGCTCGCCCGTACCCGTGCGCTCGTGCCGCAGGCGCCTGGGCTTCCCTGGAGGGGCGCGAGGACTTGATTCTCAACCTTCCTAATGCGGCGACCCCATTCTTCCCCTTCCTCATGTTGTGGTGACCCCCAACCATCCAATTATTTGTGTCGGATGCCCTCCCTCCACCCTCTACCCCAGTGTTTCTCTACCTTCCTAATCCCGCGACCCCATTCTTCCCCTTCCTCATGTTGTGGTGACCCCCAACCATCCAATTATTTGCGTAGGATACCCTCCTTCCACCCTCTGCTTTCCTAATGCCGCGACCCTTAATACAGTTTCTCATGTTGTGGTGACCCCCAACCATTTTGCCTAGGATACCCTCCCTCCACCCTCCACCCCAGTGTTTCTCTACATTCCTAATGCCGCGACCTCTTAATACAGTTCTTCATGTTGTGGTGACCCCCAACCATCCAATTATTTGTGTAGGATACCCTCCCGCCACCCCAGTGTTTCCCTACCTTCCTAATGCCGCGACCCCTTAATACAGTTCCTCATGTTGTGGTGACCCCCAACCATCCAATTATTTGTGTAGGATAAACCTCCCCCCACCCTCTACCCCAGTGTTTCTCTACATTCCTAATGCCGTGACCCCTTAATACAGTTCCTCATGTTGTGGTGACCCCCAACCATCCAACTATTTGCGTAGGATGCCCTCCCTCCACCCTCTACCCCAGTGTTTCTCTACCTTCCTAATGCCGTGACCCATTAATACAGTTCCTCATGTTGTGGTGACCCCCAACCATCCAATTATTTGCGTAGGATGCCCTCCCTCCACCCTCTACCCCAGTGTTTCTCTACCTTCCTAATGCCGTGACCCCTTAATACAGTTCCTCATGTTGTGGTGACCCCCAACCATCCAATTATTTGCCTAGGACAGTGTTTGTCAACCAGTGTGCCGTGAACGATCATCAGGTGTGCCGTGGGAAATTGGAACCTCCAATACCCTTTCTTCCCCCTCCTGCCGAACACTTTTTCTTCTCCACTCAGGCTCCCTTCTTCCCAGCCTCGCTCTGCTCGCTTTGCTCTGGGGCGAGTCTGTGCAGTAGCCCCCGCACGGGTCACGTCTTCCTCCCTCCCCCTCCCCTCCTGAACACGCTCATGCTATTTTCCCCAAACTCCATCTGTGTTCACATTTGGGCATATTGAGTATTCATGCCAAGTTTGGTCCTGATCCAACATTGTTTCAGTCCACAGTGCTCTCTGGATGTTGGTGAACTGCAACTCCAAAACCCAAGGTCAATGCCCACCAAACTCTTATAGCATTTTCTCTTGGTTATGGGAGTTCTGTGTGGGAAGTTTGTGTCTTTCTGCCATTCCTGCCAGGATATCTATGTTGTGTTCATCGAAACAGGTCCAGGTTTCACACTGAGTGTATAAATACATTTAAAACATATTAACTATATGTATTACTGTGTTAGAGTGTCATTTTGTGTCATTTTGGTTGGTGGTGTGCCCCAAGATTTTGCAAATGTAAAAAATGTGCCGCGGCTCAAAAAAGGTTGAAAACACTGGCCTAGGATACCCTCCCTCCACCCTCTTCCCCAGTGTTTCTCTACCTTCCTAATGCCGCGACGCCTTAATACAGTTCCTCATGTTGTGGTGACCCCCAACCATCCAATTATGTGCATAGGATACCCTCCCTCCACCCTCTACCCCAGTGTTTCTCTACCTTTCTAATGCTGTGACCCCTTAATACAGTTTCTCATGTTGTGGTGACCCCCCAACCATCCAATTATGTGCGTAGGATACCCTCCCTCCACTCTCTACCCCAGTGTTTCCCTACCTTTCTAATGACGCAACCCCTTAATACAGCTCTTCATGTTGTGGTGACCCCCAACCATAACAGTATTTTTGTTACTACTTCATAACTGTAATTTTGCTACTGTTCTGAATCGTCATGTAAATATCTGATATGCAGGATGGACCAAATTTGACGCAAATACCACATACGCCCTAATTTTACTACTGGTGGGATTGGGGGGAGATTGATTTTGTCATTTGGGCGTTGTAGTTGTTGGGATTTATAGTTCACCTACAATCAAAGCATTTTCTACTCCGCCAATGATGGAATTAGACCAAACCCGGCACACAGAACTCTCACGACCCACAGAAAATGGAGTTTTGGAGTTGTAGTTCACCTCCATCTAGAGAGCACAGTGGATGCAAACAATGATGGAACTGGGCCAAACTTGGTATGAATACTCAATATGCTCAGACGTGAACACTGGTGAAGTTTGGGGAAAATAGACCTTGTAGTTGCTGGGATTTATAGTTCGCCTACAGTCAAAGAACATTTTGAACCCCACCAACGAGAGAATTGGGCCGAATTTCACACACATGAACAACAGAAAATGTTGTGGTTTTGGATGGTCTTTGGCGACCCCTCTGACACACCGTCACAACCCCATCCCCAGGGTTCCCGACTCCCAGGTTGAGAAAAGCTGCTCTAATATTTGGACCAGCAACAGTGGGCTCACCATCCTGCCCAGATGTAAGAGCTGCTGCTGGGAGGGCGCTCCATGTCTTTCAAGCCTTGCCTGTCGCATACCAAGAGGAAGGCACACCAAGCAAATCCTTGTAGTGACCACCTTCCATCCTTGTGAAAGGCCATGTAGATCCAGACTATGGTCTTTGCGGTCATTTAATGGACCCATCATCCCACAAGACTCTACCTCTGAAGTCAATCATACTTGGCCACAGAGGGGTTTTTTTCATGTCAGGAGTGACTTTGGGAAACTGCAAGTCGCTTCTGGTGTGAGAGAAGTGGTCATCTGCAAGGATGTTGCCCAGGGAATGCCCGGATTTTTGATGTTTTGCCATCCTGTAGGAGGCTTCTCTCATGTTTCCGCACGGGAAGCTGGAGCTGACAGGCGGGAGTTCACCCCGCTCCTGGATTTGAACCGCAGATCTTTCGGTTAACACAGACCTTTCGGTGGCACAAATGTTTGACCCGGCATTTCTCAACCTGGGGGTCGAGACCCCTAGAGTGGACACAAGGACATGTCAGAGGGGGTTACAAAAGACCATCAGAAAACACCGTATTTTCCATTGGTCACGGGGTTCTGTGTGGGAAGTTTGGCCCAATTCTACCGTTTAATGGGGTTCAGAATGGTCTTTGATTGTAGCTGTTGGTCATGGGAGCTCTATAAATCCCAGCAACTACAACTCCCAAATGTCAAGGTCTATTTCCACCAAACTCCACCAGTGTTCGCATTTGGACATATTGAGTACATGTGCCAAGTTTGGTCCAGATCTATCATTATTAGAGTCCACAGTGCTCTTTGGATGCAGGTGAACTACAACTCCAAAACTCAAGGTCAATGCCCATCACATCCTTCCAGTATTTTCTGTTGGCCGTGGGAGTTCTGTGTGCCAAGTTTGCTTCAATTCCATCGTTGAATGCTCATATTTGATAGTAGGTGAACTATAAATCCCAGCAACTACAACTCCCAAATGACAAAATCAATCCCCACCCCCAACCCTACCAGTATTTAAATTTGGGCGTATGGGGTATTTGTGCCAAATTTGGTCCAGTGAATGAAAAAACACCCTGCATATCAGATATTTACATTACGATTCATTGCAGTTACGAAGTAGCAACAAAAATAATTTTATGGTTGGGGGTCACCACAACATGGGGAACTGTATTAAGGGGTCGCGGCATTAGGAAGATTGCACCAAAGGGGTCACGAGTGTTTGCCTACGATAATGATGATAATGTACCAACTATTTTAGGTGCCCTTGAAGCAAATACAGTTGGACGGCACTGCAACAGCCATGGCTCAGTGCTATGGAATCCTGGCAGCTGTAGTTTCTTTAGAGCCCCCTCCCATGGCACAGTGGGTTAAACCTTTGTGCTAGTGGTTGGAACCCAGGGACACAGTTGGAACCCAGGGAGAGCGGATTGAGCTCCCTCTGTCAGCTCCAGCTTTCCATGCAGGGGCATGAGAAAAGCCTCCCACAAGGATGGTAAAACCTCAAACATCCGGGCATACCCTGGGCAACCTCCTTACAGACAGCAATTCTCTCACACCAGAAGTGACTTGCAGTTTCTCAAGTCGCTCCTGACACATACACACACACATAGAGTCGTCGTCGTCCCCCCAATGGCACAGTGGGCTAAACCTTTGTGCTAGCAGTTGGAACCCAGGGAGACAGTTGGAACCCAGGGAGAGCGGATTGAGCTCTCTCTGTCAGCTCCAGCTTTCCATGCAGGGGCATGAGAAAAGCCTCCCACAAGAATGGTAAAACCTCAAACATCCAGGCGTACCCTGGGCAACCTCCTTACAGACAGCAATTCTCTCACACTAGAAGCTACTTGCAGTTTCTCAAGTCGCTCCTGACACATACACACACACACACAAAGATGCACTTTGGCAAGGCACCGGCGCTCTGTGACCCAAGACCAAGAATTTCACTGAGCCCTGGCAGTTCAAGTGGTGTCCAACATCCATTCTACAGTGCGGAGACACTATTTGGGTTGCGCTGCTAACATCTTGAGTTGTTTGTCTCAAAACCTCCCTCTTCAAGGAGGGTCGTGAGCGTTGCTTCTTTTCCGGAAAGGAGTTCGAATAGATCAGAATCCAGTCCAGATTTGTTTGCTTCTCTGCGTCGCTCGCTTGCGTTCTAAGTATGACTTGACATATAGGCTGGGGTTTGCTCAGAGTGGGAGCTGCAACTCCATCTACCCTGTAGAACAGGCATGGGCAAACTTCGGCCCTCCAGGTGTTTTGGATCTCAACTTCCACGATTCCTAACAGCCGGTAGGCTGTTAGGAATTGTGGGAGTTGAAGTCCAAAACACCCGGAGGGCCAAAGTTTGCCCATGGCTGCTGTAGAATGAATGCAGTTTGACACAGTTTGACACGGTGAAGTGTAGAGTCACCCTTGGTCCCGACTTGTCTGTTGGACCATTTAAGAATTGCCCTGTGTGTTGAACATAACGCCTTGGAAGCAAACAATAGTGTGCTTCAATGGAAAAGCTGGATAGATGAGTTTGAATGGGAACTCACGAAAAAGTTCCACCGCCCAAATCTTTCAGTTTGCATAATTCCCTGAAATGGTTTTTTTCTATGCTCTGTGGAAATGTCCTAATTGAATTTGGAGTCGAAGCATGAGAGCAGCTTACCTATTCTTCAGGACAGCTGCTCTGAACAAACACTGAAATGAGCATCTATAGCAGTGGTTCCCAACCTGTGGTCTATGGACGACCAATGGCTGCAAGAACAACAATATGATCTGCAGCCTCACCATTACTACACCGTTGCCTCGAAACCACGCAGCAATGAGAGCAACTGGTCTCATGAAATTCTCTTATAGTGCCAAAGCAACGGGGATGTCGGGAGGGGGTTGGCTGACTACAGGCCCGGATTAACACTTTTTTGCGCCCTAGGCCACAGTTTGGAATTATGCCGCCTTTAAGCCAACCTCCCGCCACCTCCAAGGTCCCCATTCCCACTGGCTGGAAAGCTCCGCTGTGCTCTGAAGGTCTCCTCAGGAATCGGGAGGCTTGGGGAGAGCACAGTAGGTGCAAACTGGCTCCAAAGGCGCGCACGAGAGAGAGAGAGAGAGAGAGAGAGAGCACGCGCACGCGCGCAAGAGAGATAAAGAGAGAGAGCGTACGCGCGAGAGAGAGAGAGAGAGAAAGAGCACGAGAGAGCAAGAGAGAGAGAGAGAGCGAGAGAGAGAGAGAGAGAGAGAGAGAGAGAGAGAGAGAGAGACGGAAGGGACGGAGCAGAGACTTTGCCGGGAGAAGGAGCGAGGAGGGGCACGAGAAAGGGGGAAAGAGGGGCGCAGACCAGTTTTGGTTTTTTTTGGTCCGTGATCTGTGCCCCCCTCCCTCGGCTTGCACCCATAGGCCATGGCCTCGTTGGCCTTATGGGTAATCCGGGCATGGCTGACTAACCGCGAAAGATTACTTTTACCACATCAGCTGTAGATTATTAAATATGGTTTTCTGTGGGCAAGCAGATGATGACTTCTGGAAAGCATATGTTCTGTATCAGAAACTAGAGCTGATGTGGTCTATCCAATGCAATTTTCTGAATCAGCACCTTAAATAACCAAACCGAATTGGTTATTTAAGTTGACCAAAAACTGATTCATAACACTTTGGGTACTAATGTTGGAGAATGGTCCCTGGTCAAAGTGGTCTCTGGTCATAAAAGGTTGGGAACCACCGGTCTATAGGGAGGCTGGGTGCTAAAAAGAGTTGGCACCTGCACATCCTTTTTTTGGAATACATTTTCCACAATCCCCCAGCCAGCAGGGCTCAAGGCCGACCGGACTCCACACCTGCAAATTTCCACCAGTGCCTTGAAGCCGTTACTGAATGGCTGGGTGCGAGCAGATTGAGGGTGAATCCAGCAAAGATGGAGATACTGTGGCTGGGTCGACCAGATCGTGGGGTGGTCCAGCTGCCTACCCTGGATGGTGAGGCACTATGCCCGTCACCTTCAGTAAAGAGCCTAGGGGTTGTCTTAGACCCATTACTGACAATGAAGTCTCAGGTCTCTGCTGTTAGCAAAACCGCCTTTTTCCATCTGCAGCAGGCTAGGCGGCTGGCCCCCTACTTGTCTAGAGACGACTTAGCCATGGTGATCCAAGCCATGGTCATCTCGAGATTAGACTACTGTAACACCCTTTACATTGGCCTGCCCTTGTCTGTGATCCGGAAACTTAAGCTCGTCTAGAATGCCGCTGCGCGACTTCTCGCTGGGGTGCCAGTGAGATGTGACATAACTCCCATCTTGCAGCAGCTCCATTGGCTTCCGGTCGAGCACCGGATCACTTTCAAGGTGATAATGTTAACCTTCAAGGCCTTGTATGGTCTGGGGCCGATGTATCTGAGGGACCATCTCACTCCCTACCAACCCCAGAGATCACTTCGTTCTGAAGACCTGAACCTACTCGAAGTGCCTAGTTTTAAAGCCACCCGTTTAACATGTACTAAAAGCCTTCTCTGTTGTGGCACCATCCATTTAGGATGCCTTGCCAATTGAAGTTCGTGCCTTGCGAGATTTGCCATCTTTCCGCAGGGCATGCAAAACCTATCTATTTCGGTTGGCATTTGATTGTTGAAATTCGAAACTCTGATTTAGTATATATTGATGTTTTATCTCTGTGTTATGTTCTTTTATGTGGATTGTGAGCAGCTCCGAGCCCTCGGGGAGTGGCGGCATACAAGACCGAATTAAATAAATAAATAAATAAATAAGTCTATCCTGATTTGGGGACTTCAGGAGTTTTCAGTCCCTCCCCCCAAATTAAAGATTATTTACATTTTTAAAAACAACTTAACCAAGGCTATAGCCTGCATAGTGTTAACCACATGGAAGCAACAAAAAAAGAGATCTCCATCCTTTAAAGCAGTGTTTCCCAACCTTTTTTGAGCCGCGGCACACTTTTTATATTTGCAAAATCCTGGAGCACACCACCAACCAGAATGACACAAAATGACACTCTAACACAGTAATGCATATAGTTAATATGTTTTTAAATGTATTTATACACTCAGTGTGAAACCTGGACCTGTTTCGATGAACACAACATAGATATCCTGGCAGGAATGGCAGAAAGACAAAAACTTCCCACACAGAACCCATAACCAAGAGAAAATACTAGAAGAGTTTGGTGGGCATTGACCTTGAGTTTTGGAGTTGTAGTTCACCTATATCCAGAGAGCACTGTGGACTCAAACAATGTTGGAACAGGACCAAATTTGGCATGAATACTCAATATGCCCAAATGTGAACACAGATGGAGTTCAGGGGAAATAGACCTTGACATTTGGGAGTTGTAGTTGCTGGGATTTATAGTTCCACTACAATCAAAGAGCATTCTGAACCCCACCAATGATAGAACTAGGCCAAACTTCCCACACAGAACCCCCAGGAGGTCTCTACTTGGGGAAAGGGAGGTGGGCCTTCCCAATGCATGGAGAGGGAGAGACCAAGTAGACAACGGGTGGGGAGGGGTGTTTGTAATTTTGTGCCTTTATCAAGGTAGGTTTCTTAGGGTTTTTATACTTCAACACACTAGACCCTCCCCCCTCCTGGAGTTTCCAATTTCCCACGGCACACCTGATGATCGCTCACGGCACACTGGTTGGGAAACACTGCTTTAAAGACTGATTGGGAAGGGGCAGTTCTTGAGATTCTGGTGCATGCTTACTCAGGAGTAAATGTGATCAGCTCCAGTTGCCTTAAGGTATATTGAACATCAGAGGTATGTTTGCAGATGAGCCTGTTTAGTTTGCCTGCTGGATTTCTCTAAAGCAGTTATTTCTGGTGCCTGTGCTTCATTTGTACTGGGGCAGGATATGTATTGGATTTTCAGATTCTCAGTTCTGATTGGAGTCATACATGTCAGAAAAAGGGCAGTGGCACAAAATGTGTGACACATGCAAAAAGGCAATGCTGTACGGGACTAGCAGGGACTAATTCCCAATGTACCATATAAGTCAGGCATGGGCAAACTTTGGCCTTCCAGGTGTTCTGGACTTCAATGTTTCCAGTAAATTACGTAATAAAATTATAATAAATGTATTTTCAACAAATGCAAGTCTAATGATCAGAAAGTAGACCCCCATATAGTGAGGGTTTCATCAGTATATTCAGTCTAAACCACGGACAACAAAATCATATAATGCATACAATATACAATAATAGTACTTGCAGTTTGCAGTCCAAGTACGTATCAGTATATATCAGGAAACAGGGTCTTTAATACCTATAATCCGTCCTATAAATCTGAAGGCTTGCAGTTCATAAAGCACTTGTAGAAATCATCATGTTCAAAGTGAAATCCAATGGATGGTAGCCTCAAAGCCATCGCTATGTGCTTGTGGCGAGGTTGGGATAAATCCTAAATAATAATGTAGACAATGCAAATAGTCCCAACTGCAGTTAGATGGTATCGCCGACGAGGACTAAATTATACTGGATCCATCACCCGTTTCGACTCTAACCGAGTCTTTTTCAAGGCCCATCAATAGTTTTATCAAGCCACATCCATATAGCATATGCGGAGATTCGTACTCCCGTTAGTAATGACACATGGCATAATAGCATCATTCTAGGAGGAGATTAGGTATCCCCGGCGAGAAAGGTATCTCCAAGGTATCCCTGGCGAGAAAACGTCATATGCCATGTGTAATTGATTATAGGGATTATGGACCCTGTTTACTGATATATACTGGGAACGCTGAGAGATGAGGAGTGCGTCAGCTCCCCCTGGTGGCCAGAGCTTGTCTCTGTTCGTCTATATGTATGTATGTGGAAACGGCAGGGATTGTCTGCTAAGTATGTGTCCCTGTAATCCGCTCTGAGTCCCCTTCGGGGTGAGAAGAGCGGAATATAAATAAAGTGTATTATTATTATTATTGCAATCTAGCAAATGACAAATACCATGCTAATTGAAATATGGGAGTTAAGCAAGAAAGATACAATAAATCTTTCCCACTGATACAACTGGGAGAGTCTTTTGTTTCAGAATTGTGTTTGTTATAGCCTTTCCTGTGGCCACACATAGTATGAGCACCAACCAGCCATCCTCAAACACGTCTTTTCCCACTTCCATGTCCAGTCCCTGTTTCCTTCTGTCCATTGTTATTTTCATGGTTATATAGTCATCATTTTGGGAGGACAAAAAAAAGGTGTATTTTTCAAGCTTGGGTGCATTCTCTAACATGTGTTTCCATTGCAATTTTTGATAATTTGAGGAGTGCACATTTCTGTATATGCATTTTTCAAATATGCATATATTTTCTACTGAAATCTGGTAATATCTGGATTCTGGAAAGCCAAATCAAGGTCAATTCCAAGCAGTGAAAACTGGGGGAAATCTACTGTGAAGATCCCTAATTAATAAAGTTGGTTATGGGACCTTGCTGCGTATATATAGATACTAATCTGAACTTACTATTACGTTGAGTGATGTATTTTTTAAAAGTGTATAATAAAGTGCAGATTGTTGACAGTTTGTGAGGTTTTTGTAAGCAATTTCTGCAATGTCTTTGCCTTGAATTTCCTTTCTTGAATCCAAAGACCACGGAGGCATTTCAGTTGATTCATAGAGATTATACATTTTTGGCTGATTTTCAAGTTGCATATTGTGTGTAAAATTACCTTCAGGTTAAAGGTATAAGACTTTTTGGGTGTGTCAGGAGTCACTCAAGGAACTGCAAGTCACTTCTTGTGTGAGAGAATTGGCCATCTGCAAGGACGTTGCCCAGGGAACACCCGGATGTTTGATGTTTTACCATCCTGTGGGAGGCTTCTCTCGTGTCCCCATATGAGAAGCTGGAGCTAACAGATGAGAGCTCACCCCGCTCCCCGGATTCTAACCAGCAACCTGTCAGTCAGCAGTCCTACCGGCGCATTGTTTAACCCGGGGAGCAGGGTTAAGTGTATAAGATTTTTTGTGTATGTCAGGAGTGACTCGAGAAACTGCAAGTCACTTCTGGTGTGAGAGAATTGGCCATCTGCAAGGATGTTGCCCAGGGAACACTCGGATGTTTGATGTTTTACCATCCTGTGGGAGGCTTCTCTCATGTCCCCACAGATGAGAGCTTACCCCGCTCCTCGGATTTTAACTACTGACCTGTCGGCAGCAGTCCTACCGGCATATTGTTTAACCCATTGCACCACCAGGGACTCCAGTGTATAAATATATAGGAAACATAAATTAATGTTGAGTTTAGACGCTGGTCCTCATCTCCAAGATATCAGGTTACATATATGTATATATTCTAAAATTTGGGGGAGACGGGACCCTGAAATATCAAAGACTTCTGGTATTTGGAAAAGAGATGTTAACCTGCACTTAAAAATGCCTCCTCTATGGCTGTGTTTTTCAACCTCTTTTGAGCCGTGGCACACTTTTTACATTTACAAAATCCTGGGGCACACCACCAACCAAAATGACACAAAATGACACTCTAACACAGTAATACATATAGTTAATATGTTTTTAAATGTATTTATACACTCAGTGTGAAATCTGGGCATGTTTCGATGAACACAACATAGATATCCTGGCAGGAATGGCAGAAAGACACAAACTTCCCACACAGAACTCCCATAACCAAGAGAAAATACTATAAGAGTTTGGTGGACATTGACCTTGAGTTTTGGAGTTATAGTTCACCTATATCCAGAGAGCAATGTGGACTGAAACAATGAGTACTCAATATGCCCAAATGTGAACACAGATGGAGTTTGGGGAAAATAGACATTGACATTTGGGAGTTACAGTTTCTGGTATTTATAGTTAACACACAATCAAAGAGCATCCTGAACTCTTGCAACAATTGAATTGAACCAAACTTGGCATATTGGACTCTCATTACCAACAGAAAGTACTGAAAGGGTTTGCTTGGGAATTGACCTTGAGTTTGGAAGTTGTAGTTCACCTACACCCAGAGAGCACTGTGGGCAGGAGGGGGAAGAAAGGGTATTGGAGGTTCCAATTTCCCACAGCACACCTGATGATCGCTCACGGCACACTAGTGTGCCACGACACACTGGTTGGGAAACACTGCTCTATGGGATGGCTAAGGGTGTCGCTGATGTTCAAGCATGCACAAAATGCTTCCTCACACTTTAGTCAATAAGGCTTGTGCAAAGCAAGGTGTACAGTTTTTGGAGTGCAGTTGAATGTCTAAATTTAAGGAAAATAATTATTTAAAAACCTTACGACAGACTTAATGTTATTAAAAAAAACAAAGAAAAGCCTCAAGGCCCAAACAATTGAGCTTGGGGACGGATCGGATGTGGAAGTGGGGGAAGGAAGAGGTCTGTGGATGTAAACTTCATAGATGTGTACATCCCTAATTATGACTCCGGAGTTGTGCCAAAAACTTCACAGAACAGCCAGGCGTTCCTTGCAGCAAGGGAGTCGTTTGAGGGAGCGGTAGGCCTTCAAAGAACAGAGGGCGGTGGATCTTGAGCAGCAGAGGTCATGGCCAGAGACGTATCAGGAGATGGGAGCCAATTCTGGGGAGCAAGGCCACGGAGGATGTTGAGGGTAAGGGCAACAAGGTTGTGCTGGAAGCTGGGCAGGGAGCCAGCACAATGCCCAAGAGTCCTTCGGCATTGTGGCACTTTCTTGTAAATGCAGTTACCGAGAAGCTCAAGTGTTCAAGTGCAGTAATTACGCCGATAGAAATACAATTGAGCTTTTAAAAAAAGTATCTTTGAAAATTGTCTACTGCAGTGTTTCCCAACCAGTGTGCCGTGAGCGATCATCAGGTGTGCCGTGGGAAATTGGAACCTCCAATACCCTTTCTTCCCCCTCCTGCCAAACACTTTTTCTTCTCCACTCGGGCTCCCTTCTTCCCAGCCTCTTCTGCTGCCATTTTGATCTGAGGGGGCAGCGTGAGTGTGTTATGTTCAGGAGGGGAGGAGGGGGGAGGAAGGCATGACCCGTTCGGGCGCTACTGCGCAGGCTCACCCCACGTCTTCCTCCCTCCCCCCTTCTCTCCTGAACATGCTCACGCTGCCCCCTCGGATCAAAATGGCGGCAGAATATGCTGGGAAGAAGGGGGCCCGAGTGAAGAAGAAAAAGTAAGTGTTCAGCAGGAGGGGGAAGAAAGGGTGCGAAGGGGAAGGGGGAGGAACTATAAATCCCAGAAACTGTAACTCCCAAATGTCAAGATCTATTTTCCCCGAACTCCATCTGTGTATACATTTGGGCATATTGAGTATTCATGCCAAGTTTGGTCCTGATCCAACATTGTTTCAGTCCACAGTGCTCTCTGGATATAGGTGAACTACAACTCCAAAACTCAAGGTCAATGCCCACCAAACTCTCTTGATTATGGGAGTTCTGTGTGGGAAGTTTGATTCCATTCCATCAGTGGTGGAGTTCAGAATGCTCTTTGATTGCGGGTGAACTATAACTCCCAGCAACTAAGACTCCCAAATGACAAAATCAATTTTTTTGACTGATGGTCCCTCCTTGGGTTAGTATTAGTATGTTTTGTGGCCAAATTTGGCAGCAATTTGTCTAGTGGTTTTTGAGTTATGTTAATCCCACAAATGAACATTACATATATATATATATATATATATATATATATATATATATATATATATAGAGAGAGAGAGAGAGAGAGAGAGAGAGAGAGAGAGAGAGAGCACAACAGCGCAGGCAGAAAAGCAAAACACAGAGAGAGACTGACAGCTGTTGAGCAAGACCTTCGTGTGTGTCTTTCTGCCATTCCTGCGAGGATATCTATGTTGTGTTCATCGAAACAGGCCCAGGTTTCACACTGAGTGTATAAATACATTTACAAACATATTAACTATATGTATTACTGTGTTAGAGTGTCATTTTCGTTGGTGGCATGCCCCAGGATTTTGTAAATGCAAAAAATGTGCCGCAGCTCAAAAAAGGTTGAAAAACACTGGCCTAAGGTATAATTTTGGCCAATGATAAGCAATGAGGTTTGCATTTGAATGCTGTCTTGAAATGACAGCAAAGTTCAGGCATGTAGCCAGGGGGGGCTAAGGGGGCTTCAGCCCCCCCCCCCCGGAAATTCTCAGGGTGGTCCGCGAAAAGGCCTTACTGGTACATTATTTAAACTGTTATGCTTATTCATATCATGATCTGATCACCATGCTCATTATATCCCACATTAATGGGGTTATTGGGATAACAATACAAAAGGTTTGCTAGGGTAGACCCTCTTCCACCCAGTCTCAGCCCCCCCGTACCAAACTCAGCCCCCCCCCCATCAAAATCCTGGCTACGGCCCTGGCAAAGTGCGATTGAATTTTCTACCAGCCTCAGACAAAGGTCTGCCAACAATGGGATTGTTAGTTAATTATGCTGCACGAGATGCTAATGGAATAACAGACCCCTTCCAAAACAATCCTTGACCCCTTTGTGTTCTCTTTGCGGGTTGCTCATATTGAGGAATTCATTTCTGGTCGGCAAAGGAAATAAATGAGGTCGAGACAATTGAGAATGGAAGGGCACAAGGAAGCCACGCAGACCTTGGCTTGAATCTTATTGTTCACTTTAGTGAGAAAAGGCCATTAAATCAATGGCATTTACAGAAGGACTTACTAATATACCATTGACTCAGTGGATCTGTTCTTGGGATTAACATTGCTTCCAGAGTAGAATGCAAAGGTAGGCTTGCTGTTTGTTTTTGGTTTTTTCAATAAGGAACTAACAAAAAGACCAGGAACATAGCTAATTTTAAGGACAACTTTTAGAGCACCATAATCAGAAAGCCTTATAAGCAAAGCCACCCCAAACTATCATGAGATTATACAACAGACTTATATCGCAACCCTAACTCAAAGATTCACCGACTGTGGGACAATTGGGGTAAGATAAAAGTGATTTTGAAAATATGCCACCAGCAACCTGTTCTGTAAAAACTGCTCTGCTGAGTAACATCTGAGTAGGGCACCACATGTTCAGGGGTGCATCCGGCCGGCAGGTTCTGTGCATGCGCATTTGGTGTGACAGCTCCTCCGGCTGCAAAACGCTCCTTCTTTTCGGCCTCGTGTAGGGCGATTCTCTGGTTTATGATCACATTCACAATGCTAGCAAAAAGTTAGACTGGCTTAAACTGGCTGGGACTGATAGACAGGGGCGGATCTAACGTTATGCAAACTACGCGGCTGCATAGGGAACCACATGGTCAAGGGTGCATCCGGCCAGCAGGTTCTGCGCATGCGCATTTGGTGCGGCGGCTCCTCCGGCTGCAAAATGCTCCTATTTTTTGGCCTTGTGTAGGGCAATTCGTGTCTCTGGCCTGCTGGAGTCGCTTGCACCACACCAAATGCGCATGTGCAGAATTTCCACACCAAATGCACATGTGCATTTGGTGCAGCGCGACTTCAGCAGGCCGAAGACGTGAATCGCCCTACATGAGGCTGAAAAAAAGGAGCGTTTTGCAGCCAGAGGCGGAGGCTGTGCCTTTGGTTGCCCAACGCTTCTCCTCTTCGACTTCGTGTAAGGCAAGTTGCTGCTCCAGCCTGCTCACGCCGCACCAAATGCGCATGTGCGGAACCAGCTGGCAGGGGCGGTCTCACCATGTAAGCAAACTACGCGGTTGCATGGGGCGCCATCTTGGCTGGGCGCCGCTGCGCTGCCTGTGCCGCCGTAGCAAACCTCCCTGAACTTCAGCTCCGGAGCATCTGGGCATGCGCGAAAATCTCCGCGCATGCCCAGAAGCTTCTGCAGGCAGCAGCAGGCAGGAGGCTCACTGCACAAGGCCAGAGAGGAGGAGGGGTAGCAAACCTCACTGCTACTGCCTGCAGGAGCTTCTGGGCATGCACAGAGGTTTTCGCGCATGCGTAGTGTCTCCGGAGCTCAACTGCGCATGTGCAAAAACCTCCGTGCATGCCCAGAAGCGATGTCGGTGCGCACAAGGCCGCTCTTCGCAGCCTTCACGCTGCTCCGCTTCCTGGCCTCCCAGCTGGGGCTGTTCTTTGCCTGACTCTGCCAGCTGGAGCTGTTCTTCGCCTGGCTCATGGCCGCCGCCAAAGAACGACACCGCTAAGTCAGGGAAGGCGAGTGGGGCGGCGAAGAGGGAGCCGCCGCCACCTGCCGAGGGAGCCGAGTGGAAGGAGCCGGCGGAGGGGAGGGGGCAAAATAATGTTTTTTGGGGGGCAAAATAGTGTTCGCTTACCACTTAAAATGATCTTAGACCGCTCCTGCCAGCTGGTTCCGCGCATTTGCATTTGGTGCATCGTAAGGAGGCGAGAGCAGCAGCGCGAGGAGGCTCACTGCACAAGGCCAGAGAGGAGGAGGGGTAGACATTGTTGTCGGGGGGTGGGGTCAGGACAAAATAATGTTCGTTTACCATTGAAAATTACCTTAGTCCGGTCCTGCTGATAGAACTGAAGCCCAGTGACTCTGGAAGACCATAGTTTCCCTTACGCCTGGATAAAAATTAGAGAATTCTGACCGCTTTTTCAAGCCAAGATGTAACTGCAGCTGATGTTACACCTGATGAATTAGGCTACAGACAGTCCCCAAGTTACAAACAAGAATAAGCCGCACCAAGTCCCTTCTGGGAGATGGTGGCAGGGTATAAAAATAAATTGTTGTTGGTGTTGTTGTTATTATTATTATAAAAATAGGTTCTGTAGGTTTGTTCTTCAGTTGAATTTGTGTATAAGCCAGAGCAGATATAACTCCAGCCAAAAATAAATATTTTTTAGTTTTGGATAACATAGGAAAGGGTGTTTGCTTTGTTGTTTGTGCCCCTGTTCAGAAGATTTCACTTCACTTTCTGCCCCCCTGCAATAATTAGATTTTGAAAAGTTTTGCTTGTTGTGGAAACAAGGATTGGTGAGGAAACTTCAGTGGTGACACCTTTTCCCATGATAACTCTTTCAGGAGTGAATTTCCCTTCCCAGGGGTAGACTTCTCTCACTTCCTGTTGTTTCATCCCCGTTTGCAACTATGAGTCATTTATAATTTGTATGTTTGTAACTCGCGGACTGCCTGTATGTCCACAAAAGCTTATGCTAGAACTTTTTTCTTCCAAGCTAGTCTGGATTATATTGTCTTTTTAATGCTAAAACAGAATAACACAGCTTTTGTTATCAAAACAAGAATGCCTAACCTTCTTTGGGAGAAGTAAATCTAACAGTATAGTTCTTCGGCGTTGAGTATTTATGTCACAGCGGATAGGCAACAGAAATATAGAAGTTTAATTCCCCATCGGCCCAAAAACTCCAGTCTCTGTTCGTGTGAATAATGAAACTCTCATTCAATTCACAAGGTAAATATATAACTTTGTATTGAATTGTATTTAACAATAACTGGCAAAAATCGAAAAACAACAATCACAGCTACCTTTCTAAAACATCCTTTCCTCTTGTTCCATTTAGCAGTCTTGAGACAGCGCCATCTGGTGTCAAACAACATTGCTATTCAAAATCTCATTAAAAATCATCTGTTGTTCGAATTACATTGCCCTACGATAATATATACGAGGGTGGGTCAATATGTCTGTGACTTTTTGAATGAAACACAGGTTTTTGGATTTAAAAAATCATTTTATTTTTCAACGTAGTCTCCTTTGAGTTCTGTACACTTTGTCCAATGCTTCTCCAATTATTTTATCCCTTCCAAAAATAAGATTCATTGAGGTCATCAAAATAGGTATTTGTTTGTGAGATTATTTCATCGTTGGAGTCAAATCTCTGTCCGCTGAGCCATTTCTTCAGGTTTGGAAACAAGAAATAGTCACTCGGGGCTAAATCCAGAGAATTGGGTGGATGAGGGAGCAATTCATATCCCAATTCATGGATCGTTGCCATGGCAACTGCACATGTGTGCACCCTTGAATTGTCCTGGTGCAAAAGAACTTTTTTCTTGGGCAAATGCGGTCATGTTCCCCCCCCCCCCAAAATCCTCATTAAATTGACCTAATAAGTTGGCATAATATTCACCATTGATTGTTTTACCCTTTTGAAGATAGTCAATGTGGATTATACCGGTTGCATCCCAAAAAACAGTCATCATGACTTTATTGGCTGACAAACCCACCTTGGCCTTCTACTTGCGAAAAGCTGTCTCATACCCAAGTGATCATTTCAAATTGAAACCACTGAGCCATGTGAGATGCCTATGGCTTCCACAATCGCTTGCACTTTCAATCTCCGATCGGCCAACACCATGAATTTTAAAAATTGTTTTGGGTGTAGAGACCTCAACTGGGCGTCCAGAACGTTCAGCATCTTCCGTGCTTGTACGGCCACAACAAAATTCAGTAAACCACTTTTTTACCATTGAAATTAATGGTGCAGAGTCCCCATATAATTTATCAAGCTTAGCCTTGGTTTGAGTGATGGTTCCCCCTCCCCCCAAAAGCTTAATGAGCACACAAAATTCACTTTTTTCCATTTTCTCCTCAAATCATGCGGTAGTCTGCTATCAATGACTGTCAAACACAAACTAAACGATGCAGCTTGTTCAAATTTTGACAGGAGTCAACTGACAGATGCCTGTTTACAGGAGCAGTGTTGCCCCTTCAGGTAAGAGGCAGGAAATTCAAAAAGTCACTGACTTAATGACCCACCCTTGTATGGATGAGTCCTAGAGCAAATCAAGCCTGAATTTTCCATAGAACCAAAACCAACTAAACGGAGGCTCTCATACTTTGGATATGTCAGTGATTCTCAACCAGTGGGTCGCCAGATGTTTTGGCCTACAACTCCCAGAATCCCAGCCAGTTTACCAGATGTTAGGACTTCTGGGAGTTGAAGCCCAAAACATCTGGGGACCCACAGTTTGAGAACCACTGGGATATGCCATGAGATGATATGACTCATTCGAAAAATGACAGGGATGGGGGAAGTGAGATATCTTAGGAAAAGAGTAAAAATATATTACAGATGGGTTGGTTAAATCAAGAAAGTCCCTGCCTTGACTTTGCAAAATATGAGCAGGATAACCGGAGCCCTTGGAAATTTCCTATTCATAGGATTGTCATAATGCAAAGCTGACTTGAAAGCCAATCTCTGGCATTACTTCGTGAAGGAAGATTCTTAGGAAGGACTCAGCCTGCGCTTTCTACAAGCGTGTTGATGACCAGTTGGATGTGTCCTTCGAGCCTGTGCAATGGATTTTTCTGGTGGAGAGCAGCGTGCACAGAACTGGCCTCACCCTTTAAACCAAAGGTTCGTCTGCTGAGGCCTAGCAAGCTGGGACGGTGGCAGCGAGGTCCTCAGGTCGTAGATTTGATTTGAGTTTCCTTCTCTAGATCAGGGCTGCCCAGGAAGTCGATCGCGATCGACCAGTCAATCGCGGGACTGAAGGAGGTGGATCGCAACCTTCTACGCTGCGCACCGTTCACGTTTGCTTCCGGACGAGAGAGAAGCAGGGCGCTCCTCTCTCTCGCCAGCAGCGGAGGCTCCAGCGTTGCTTCCGGACGAGAGAGAGGCAGGCAGAGCGCGAGGCAGGGCCTGCAGAGGCCCCAGCCCCCTCCCCGGTTTCAGCTCTACCAGCAGCTTCTCCAGCCTTGAGGAGGCCAGGGCCAAGCAAGCCTTGTGCTAGTTATGCCACCACTGGCTTGGCCATCCTCAAGCCATCCTCAAGCCTGGAAAAGCTGCTGGCCCCTCCCCTGGCTTCACTGTATCAGCAGCTTTTCCAGCCGTGAGGAAGCCAGGGCCAAGCAAGCCTTGTGCTAGCTATGCCACCACTGGCTTGGCACCCTCCCCCGGCTTCAGCTCTATCAGCAGCTTTTCCAGCCTTGAGGAGGTAGGCAGGTCTTTCTGACTTGGTTTTATTTTAAGTAGCTCGCATGCTGAAAAAGTGTGGGCACCCCTGCTCTAGATAGTTGACCTTACAGGGTTAGACGAGCACCATCTGCCCCGGGTTTGAAATTCGAGTTTTCCTTCTCTTAGGATGGTTGCCAAAAGGCTGGAGAGCCCATCCTGCCCATTGACGCTCTTTGTCAGACCCTTCGGTTGTGACCTGTCTGGCATGGGAGGCCCTACCGGTGGCTATTATGCCACTGCCAACATAGCTCACAACTTCATTAGGGTACGCAAGCCTCTCCCCCACAACAAGGGGGTGCCAATGGAGAGGTGATGTCAAAGAGCATATACACAAACCAATAAAGAGATATTGTTGACTCCATTGGTTTCAGTCAGCTTAAGGAGGGCTATTTCTGTTTTTATTAGCTACACACAAAATTTACTTCTTTCCATTCATATTTGAAGCTGAAAGTCACATTGCTTTCAGCTAAGTTCACCTCTTGCAGTGACAGGCCTAGAACAGACATGAGTGGGTGGCACAAAAAGTGGTTTCTAGATGACATATCTTCAGTGTCTACTGCATGATTCATTGCATTATACTGTTTCAACTGGGTAAGCATAGTAAATGTTGAGGTCAGGATAACTAGGAAGTGTGGAGGCTCTCATTGAGAAATTGTTTCTTAGGCAAAATTGTTCTACTGTGAAAGAATTGTAGAGTAATTATCATAACGGCCCTAATGGATCAGGCCAAAGAGCTGTCTGGGAGAGCAGCAGATCTCCAATCGGAGACAACCAAACACTTTGCGAAGCCCACTCACAGGACATGAAAGCAACGCTCCCCCCCTCAATGGCATCTCATCTTTGGGTTTTCTAAACCTGGAGGTGGGAATCATTTGGCTTTTCGGATGTTGTTGAAATGTAAGGCCCAGCAGCTCTAACAGGAATAACTTACTGGGAATGATCCTGAAAGCTGCAGCCCAGTAATGGAAGATTACATTATTCCTGTAATAGGCACAAAAGGTTAAAGTAAAGGCAAAGGTTTCCCTTGACATTAAGTCTAGTTGTGTCTGACTCTAGGGGTGGTACTCATCTCAATTTCTAGCCAAAGAGCCGGCATTGTCCACAGACACCTCCTAGGTCATGCGGCCGGCATGACTGCATGGAGCGCCATTGGCAAGTAGGAGATAAAGGTACCACAATTAAGTGGGGAGGCAAATTTTTACTGAATTATGAGGCCATTAAAGAACTCCAGGAACGCTGAGGAATGCGGAAGGAACAACAAGGAACGCTGGGAACGCTGAGAGATGAGGAGTGCGTCAGCTCCCCCTGGTGGCCAGAGTTTGCCTCTGTTCGTCTATATGTTGTGTATGTGGAAATGGCAGGGATTGTCTGCTAAGTATGTGTACCTGTAATCCGCTCTGAGTCCCCTTCGGGGTGAGAAGAGTGGAATATAAATAAAGTGTATTATTATTATTATTATTACCTTCCCGCCAGAGCAGTACCTATTGATCGTCGTAAGGTACATTTCAGAACTCTAACAAAACTTTCAAAATTTCGTTATAAATGGGTTTTTTATTGTGGGTAATTAATTAAATTAATTAAATTAAAGAATTAATTAATTAAAAATCACCAATAATGAAATAATAAGTCAAAGGTTTCCCTTGACATTAAGTCTAGTTGTGTCTGACTCTAGGGGTGGTACTCATCTCAATTTCTAGCCAAAGAGCCGGCATTGTCCACAGCCACCTCCTAGGACCGATCATGTGGCCAGCATGACAGCATGGAGTGCTGTTACCTTCCCACCGAAGTAGTACCTATTGATCTACTCACATTTGCATGTTTTTGAACTGCTAGGTTGGCAGAAGCTGGGGCTAACAAAAGTAAACTCTGCTCCCCAGATTTGAACCGCCAACCTTTTGGTCAGCAAGTTCAGCAGCTCAGCAGTTTAACTTGCTGCATCACTGGGGGCTCCACACAAAAGGTTACAAGCTAAAAATCAAACATACAGAATATTTTTTTTGTTTAATAATCTTTATTCAGCAGTTGTTTTTTTTCATACAATAAAAAATAAATAATAATAAAAAAGTAAGAAGATATAGTGTAGGTATGAAGAGAGTAAGGGTGAGATAGATCATAGGAAGGGAGGGGAAATGGAGACAGCAGGGAGGGAAGAGGGGAGGCAGAGAGAGAGGAGAGGGGGGAAAAAAAGGAAATTTAGAAAAATATGAAGAGAGTACAGAATATAATAAAATAGATCATAGATCTGAATTCTTGAAATTCGCCAGTCTACTGCCAGTCCATTCCACAGGGTACTTTGTGTATCTTGTTAAGTTTACTTCCAATTCATTGATTTTTAAGTTGCCAATTTTCCTCCTTCATTCCTTTCTTAGGTTTTCTTTCTCTTCTTTTTATGCTCTTTCCTCCTCCTTTCTTCCTCTTCAATATTTATTTCTTTTAGATATGTTTTTAGTTGTTGCCAATCTATTCTATTTTGTGGTTATGGTCTAAGGCAGGGCTGTCCAACTTCTTTTGGCCCAGGGGCCGGAGTTCTGGTCGCTGATGACCTGGGGGGCCGCAGCAGGGGGCGGGGTCGCGCGCGGGGGCGGGGCTGCTCTTGACGGCATGCTGACGTCAGCACACCTGACGTCAGCACGCCGGCGTCCTGCACGGCCTGCCCCTTTTCGGCGAGGTTTGTTGACGTCACTAAGCCCCGCCGAAAAGGGACGGCGCGCTTGGTGCCGCCGGCATGCCGCCGGGTTCCTTCCACCTCTTCCTCCTCACCGCTGGGGAGGAAGAGGTGGAAGGAACCCGGCGGCACGCCGGCGTCACCAAGCGTGCTGTCCCTTTTTGGCGGGGCTTGACGACGTCACCCAGCCCCGCCAAAAAGGGGCAGGGCGCGCAGGACGCCTCTCCCGCCCGGCGTCCTGCGCGGCGGCCTGCCCCTTTTCGACAGGGCTGGGAGACGTCAGGCGCCGGTGCCAAGGAGGAAGAGGTGGAGACGCCGGCGTCTGACGTCACCCAGCCGGCGCCAAGGAGGAAGAGGTGGAGGCGCCGGCGTCTGACGTCACCCAGCCCCGCCGAAGAGGTGGAAGCAGGCCTGACATCACCCAGAACGCCCGGGCAGGGAGAGGCAAGGCGCCTCCCACGCATGTCCGTGAGCGTCCCCCCAGCGCCCCCCTCAAATTTTTTTCCCAAAATTTTTTTCCCAATTTTTTTTAAAAAATTTAAAAAATATTATTTATCCCAGGAGGGTAGGCGGGCCGTGTCTAAGGGGCTGGCGGGCCGTGTACGGCCCACAGGCCGCCTGTTGGACAGGCCTGGTCTAAGGTAATACTTCTTAGAATGTCAAGATCTATGATCTGTCTGAGTTTCAATAGCCAGTCTTCTACATTCGGAAGATTCTTACATTTCCACTTTTTTGCAATCTCGATCCTGGCTGTCGCAGATAAGTAGAAGAAGATCTTGTCTTCATTACTCTCAGTCTCGAGGTCCGTGATATTGAGTAAGAAGCAGTCTGGTTTGAAGTGAATTTTTTGCTTGAGGATTCTTTCCGCATGAAGATGTACGGTCATCCAGAATTTCTTAACCTTTTTACATGACCACCAGCAGTGTAGATAAGTTCCTTTTGCACCCTCACATTTCCAACATTTGTCTTTTACGTTTTTATAGTATCTTGCCATTTTCACTGGTGTGAGATGCCAGTGGAAAAACATTTTATACCAGTTTTCCACTACGTTAGTAAAACCTGAGTATTTAATTTTTTTCCTCCACAGTGTCTCCCAGTCTTTTAACCCAGTGTTTTTCAACCTTTTTTGAGCCGCGGCACATTTTTTACATTTACAAAATCCTGGGGCACACCACCAACCAAAATGATACAAAATTACACTCTAACACAGTAATACATATAGTTAATATGTTTTTAAATGTATTTATACACTCAGTGTGAAACCTGGGCCTGTTTTGATGAACACAACATAGATATGACTTCCTCTCACATATTCATACATGGCTATCATGTCTTCTCTCAGCCTTCTCTTCTTCAGGTTAAAAATGCCCAGTTCTTCAAGCCGCTCCTCATAGAGCTTGTTCTCCAGACCTTTGTGAAATTTCACCCTGAGTGAAACTTGCTTCCAGTTAACTATGGATGTCATGAAGCTGTTATAAACAGTTCCTTGGGGGGGACTCTCAAAAAATCCAGTAAAATAGTTAAAATATATATTTTCAAGCAGAGAGGCTCGATTTGTTTCTTGGAAACCTGTGAGGGGGCTGCTAGGAGGGGCGGGTGTACCAATTTCCCACAGCACACATGATGATCACTCACGGTACACTAGTGTGCCACGGCACACTGGTTGGGAAACACTGTTTTAACAGGATTGAGTGGTTAAGTTCTTGAGCCCACTTCACCATCGTGTCTTTTATTAATTCGTTTTCCGCGTCCCACTCTAAGAGCTGGAGTAGGCTAATTTGTTTCTTCTCTGATTTCATCACCTTATCCCAAGTTGTTTCTTGTATATTAAAATCCGATCTCTTATCTTGCTTAAAGTATCACTTACTTAGGCGTATTGGAACCAAGTCCATGATTCATCCTGTTCTCTCAGTTTTTCTAATGTCTTAAGGGTCCAACCCTTTGCTTATTTTTGTATGAGATCTTTGTATACATACCACTTGTCCGCCGGAATTTCTTTAATGTGCTGGGCTTCTAGAGGAGATACCCATAATGGTGTTTTTAGGTAAAATAAATCTTTATATTTTTTCCAGATCTTAAATCAGGCCCGGATAACCCATAGGGCCAACCTAGGCCATGGCCTAGCCCCCAGCCATGGGAAGGGGGCAGCAGATCCACCCCCCCAATTCAATTTTTTTTAAAAAAATTCGGGGGGAAATTGCACATGCACGCAGTGGTGGAAGCGCCCCCTCCTCGCTGCTTGCGCCGGTCTTGCCCCTCTTTCTTCACTGAAGGAAGAGGGGTGGGGCCGGGCCCGGCACGAGCAGCGAGGAGGGGGCCTAGGACTTCCCTCTGCCCCCCTGACGTGAGAGAGAGAGAGGAGGGGGCGGAGGGAAGTCCCGCCGCGGCGCCGCCCCTCCTCGCTGCTCGCACCGGGCCCGCCCCTCTTCCTTCAGTCAGTGAAGGAAGAAGGGCGGGCCCAGCGCGAGCAGCAAGGAGGGGGCCTAGACTTCCCCCTCCACCTTCTCCTGACGCGAGAGAGGAGGGGGGGGGAGTGACGGCCCGCCACGGCGGTGCCCCCTCCTCGCTGCTCGCGCCGGGCCCACCCCTCTTCTTTCAGTCCATGAAGGAAGAGGGGCGGGCCCGGCGCGAGCAGCGAGGAGGGGGCCTAGGACTTCCACTAAACACACAAAAGGGGGTATTCTTGTACACAAGTCAATCACATAAAAGCAAGTCACCAAAACAGTAAATCAGTAATATGATGAATATCCAACCCATGCGGACGTGGTGGACGGTGTGCTGGGTCCTATAATACTCAGGGAATTCCTATGGGTTCCCCATGCCACTGGGTCGGGCCCCAGCAGGCGCGAGAGTCACCCAGGCCACCTAAGAGGGCATAGCCACGTGGAGCGGGAGCCAAAAATAATAATCAATAATGTAGGCCGTGGCCCAGCAAACCCAACATAAAATAGCATGCAATTATATATCACAGCGCGGCCTGTCCTGATGACGGAGGAGGTCCTGGCGAATAGGCGCGCAGAAGATGACGTCTCGTAGAGGATACGGCCCGCAGTGATGACGTAGGCGGGCTCCCGAATGGGAAAGGGTGGCGCCGGCTGTGGGGAATCCCTGAGGCGGGGCCAGGAACGCGTCGGAGCGGCCTGTCCTGATGACAGAGGAGGTCCTGGCGAGTAAGCGCCCAGGGGATGACGTCCCGTGTAGAATGCGGCCCGCGGTGATGACGTGGGCGGGCTCCCAAATGGGAAAGAGTGGCGCCGGCTGTGGGGAATCCCTGAGGCGGGGCCGAGAACGTGTCAGAGCGGCGGTCACAGCATGGAGGCGGGGAAATCCCCGGAGGTGCAGGGAGGCAGCAGCGGGACTCCTCGTGTGTAGAAATAAAGGGTTGCAGAGAAATCCAGCATCAGTATGGGGCTACGGCTCCCACCCCCGTCCGATGCAATGATCCGACACAGGTGGCCGGAGCGGTGCCCCGCACGTCCTGAGGTCCGCCCAGGAAGCAATGGGTGATACCCAATCGTATCCAAACAGTGTCCAGGTCCACACAGATGTACGAAGATATCAAATAGTATTTATTAGGGACCACAGCTTGATAACTGTGCAGTCCCAGCAGTAGACATATACTGTATGTGCCCCAATGCACAAACGCCAGTGGTATCACAATACAAGTCCAGCTGCGGGGCTGGCCGCTCCCGCAGCTGTCCCAATTATGCCAACGGGGGATGTAGGTCTTTAGGAGGGTCCCAAATCCCCGCCGCAGGTAAGTATCTATCGCTTCATCAGGGCGTTTTCCATAAGCATATAACCATTGTGCTGGTAAAGGAGCGTTATAACAACATCCAAAATCAAATATATCCAGGATATCAATAATTGTGGATAGATTCCACCTGGTCACTATTGATATCCTTGATATATTTGATTTTGGATGTTGTTATAACGCTCTTTACCAGCACAATGGTTATATGCTTTATGGAAACGCCCTGATGAAGCGGTAGATACTTACCTGCGTCCCCGGAGTGGTAAGGCAACGACGCGGCTGGCCTTTGCATAGCCGCGCAACCGCCTTTTGGTCTCCAGCCGATTCACGCCTCAGCGTATTGTATCTTGGAGCTGCAGGGCTGACTGGGACTGGGATATCCTCTCTGCTTGTGTGATATATTTGCATGCCCTATTGTTGGGTTTGCTGGGCCACGGCCTACATGACTGATCTTTATCGTTGGCTCCCGCTCCATGGGGCTATGCCCCTCTAGGTGGCCTGGGTGACTCTCACGCCTGCTGGGGCCTGACCCAGTGGCATGGGGAACCCATAGGGATTTCCTGAGTATTATAGACCCAGCACACCGTCCACCACGTCCGCACGGGTTGATATTCATCATATTACTGATTTACGGCCTAGGACTTCCCTCCGCCCCCTCCTGATGTGTGGGAGAGAGGAGGGGGTGGAGGGAAGTCCCGCCACAGCGCCGCCCCCTCCTCGCTGCTCGCGCCGGGCTCGCCCCTCTTCCTTCAGTCAGTGATAGAAGAGGGGCGGGCCCGGTGTGAGCAGCGAGGAGGAAGGGCCCCCCGCAAGCGCCCCCCTCACAAGCAGCCCCGCCCCCCGGAGCAGGGGCGGCGCTTCAAGAGTGTGGCCTAGGGTGCCACAATGGGTTAATCTGGGCCTGCCTTAAATAGGGCGGCTCTGATGAAATGGTTAGTGAAATTCTTTTCGATCTTGGCCTTACCATACCGTAAGTATGGGCTGGCAAACATACAGAATATTTATATGTTCTCACACACACACGAAGGCTAAAAAGTTAATGAAAAAGCAGGATGGAAGAGACAATAGATTTTAAAATGATTGCATTATGACTTATAGGTAAGCAGTTAATTATGATTTAATTTCAAGTTTTTAATAAGTGACCCCTAATGGCGTTTCTAATTTTTTCCTATACATCTATCACCTTGTAATAAATAATAATCTATCACCTTGTAAAGACCCGCTCTGAGTCCCCTTCGGGGTGAGAAGGGATGGCATATACAGTAAATGTCGTAAATAAGTAAAAATAAAATAAAATAGCATACAATCAGGAAACAACATCTATTGGTTTGCATTATTAAAAATAATTAAAAACAAGAAGTGCTTTTGACAATTGGATACCGTATCTAATTTTATTTTATGAATATGGGATTGTTTAGTTAATGTTTAAATACATTTCGTTCTCTGAAAATGTTTGTGCAAGGCAGTCACAAATAAAACAGGGATGCTACATGGAAAATGCCAGTTCTAAAATTATTCCCATGATGTATGATTATCACCAAAATTAGCAAGTTGCCTTCAAGTTGTTGTTAATTTATGACAATGGGCTGTCTTGGGGTGATTTATTCAGAGGGGGTTTGTTGTTGACATTCTCTGATTTTGATCCTTCTGCAAAATTAACTGTCAGCCAATCAGTTGATTAAAATCCATATGATTATTCTATGACATGAACTCTAAGGAGGTTGTATCCAGTCTGTTTCACTGCCAGCTGATGGGTCTGATGACAATCAGGTCAGTGAATTTGCTGAGCCCTGTCCACAAAATTGGTTTACCACTTTGGATACACCTTTAAATCTCAAACCAAAACCCAGAATAGATTCACCATTAACAATGGCATTGCAGCTGATATTCATCACTGATCTCTCTGTCTATACTTCCGTCTGTCCCTGTTTCACAATGAGCTCATCATGAAGTAAAATTTAATTACATCCAGTTACATCAGCTCTGAATATGTCTCAGTGAAACCGAAACAGTTCGGTGGAAGGATTAGTTTGGGTCTGTCGGCAACAAAGTAAGTGAGGTTTGTATTTCTGTGGATTGTTCAGGGTGGAAGAAAGAACTCTTTGTTTGCTAGAGGTATGTGTGAATGTTGAAATTTGCCACCTTGATTAGCATGTAATGGCTTGCAATTTCAAGGCCTGGCTGGTTGTTGCCTGGGGGAATCCTTTGTTAGGAGGTGTTAGCTCAGGGGTGGGCAATTATTTTTCCCAAGGGGCCACACGAGAGCCAAAAAATATTATGGAGGGCCGCACCTAAAGGCTGAACTACATTCTAATCTACTTTATTTATTTATTTATTTACTTACTATATTCACTATATATTACACATCATCCGGGCCTGCAGGGGGAGCACTTGGCGATCTGAGGCAGCTGATCGCCGTGGCAACCCAGAAGACGATCAAGTCTTCTGGGTCGCCAGGGCGATCAGCCCGCGCAGGTCGCCGAGTGCTCCCGCTGCAGGCCTGGATCGCCTCCAGGAATGGGAGGCACTCCAAAGCCGCCGCTCTTCCGGCCTGTCTGCCGACACAGGCCCCACAGAGCCCACGATAGGATGGCGGCAGCGGCACCCCTTCCTCTTGGCCCCGCCCCCGACGCTCTTCTCCCCGGGCCAGACAGAATCGGCAGACAGGCCGAATCCGGCCCGCAGGCTGTAGGTTGCACACTCCTGTGTTAGCTGGTCCTAATCAAGGTGTCAAATTTCAACATTCACATGTACGTCTAGCAGACAAGAGTTTTTTCTCCAACCCTGGACAATCCATAGATATATAAACCTCACTTATTTAGTTTCCAACAGACCGCTCAACCTCTGAGAATGCCTGCCATAGATGTGGGCAAAATGTCAGGAGAGAATGCTTTTGGAACATAGCTATACAGCCCGGAAAACTCACAGCAACCCAGTGATTCTTGCCATGAAAGCCTTTGACAACACATTCGGAGCTTTTATTTATTTGTTTTGTGTCAAAAGCATTGCATAAATAAATAAGTTTGAAACTGATAAAACTGATAGCCTGAAGAGTCGGAAGTAACTGAACGAATAAACACCTCTCTCTCGGCATTACTTCGCGAACGAATAAACAACAACAACAACAAAACTGATGAAATAAAGGGGTCACAAGCATCTAAATCAGGGGTGCTCACACGTTTTCAGCATGCGAGCTACTCTTAAAGCAACCAAGTCCAAATGATCTACCTGCCCCCGCCGCCGTGCGCTCCTGCCGCCACGCGACCGCGCTTGCTCCTGCTGCCGGTTTCCGCCCGCGCAGCGCTTCTTTCACCTGTGGGGCATTGCAGGAAGGAGAAAGCATGAGGCGGGGCATCTAGAGGGAGCGCTCTGCCCTGCCTGTCTCGCCAGCAACGGAGGCTGCACAGGTACTTCTGGACGAGAGAGAGGCAGGGCGCTCCCTCCAGAGGCCCCGCCTCATGCTTCCTTCTTCCTGCAATGCCCCACAGGTGAAAGAAGCACTGAGAGAGCGGAAGCCAGAAGCAGGAGCAAGCGCGGTCGCGTGGCGGCAGGAGCGCACGGCGGCGGGGCAGGTAGATCATTTGGACTTGGTTGTCAAGATGTCAAGACTCTTCTGTGGTGCCTTTCCAGCTTAGGGCGCACGTGGATTTGATGACTTGTGTGCCTATGGGTACGTCTCATGATCGAAATGCCTCTTTGGACTTGGTTGCTTTAAGAGGGTGTGCGCACGCATGGCAGGAGCGCCCCATCCGGCTGGTGAGGCCCAAAGATCACCTGGAAGAGGGCCAAAGATCTACTAGTAGCTCCCGAGCTACCTAATGAGCACCCCTGCTCTAAATAGTTTTAGACAAAAATGGGCAACAGCAACTGCATTGTGTGTAGCTTTAAACGATTCGTCTTCCGTGCGTGAGGCAGCGCATTGAGGGCAAGCATACAGATGCGAAATTGTTTGTTCTGCTCCACAGTCACACAAGGTGGAGGATTCTTCTAGGTAGTGCCATTTATCAGGTTATCTTTTGATCTGCCCACTCCACCTCTGAGTCTGTTCTACTGTATACCATGCAGCTGTGGACAAGTCTACATAGGGCCCAACAAACGCAGCACCCAAACACAAATCAAGGAACATGAAAGTCACTGCAGACTACTTCAACCAGAGAAGTCAACCAGAGCAGAGCACCTGATGAACCAACCTGGACACAGCATATTATTTGAGAACACAGAAATGCTGGACCTCTCTAACAACCACCATGTTAGACTACACAGAGAAGCCACTGAAATCCACAAGCATGTGGACAATTTCAACAGAAAGGAGGAAACCATGAAAATGAACAAAATCTGGCTACCAGCATTAAAAAAAACCCTCTAAAATCATAACAGCAAAACTACACTCTAACACAGGGAAATTCCAGAGAGGAAACAATCAGGGACAGCTTTCCCCAGGCACTAACAAGTCACACCTAAAAACTGCCAGGCCATCAAATGCTAATCAAGGTGGCCAATTGAAACATTCACACCTAGTTCCAGCAGACAAGAGTTCTTTCTCCCACCCTGGACATGTTCCTAGTTTCCCAGACCTCACAACCTCTGAGGATGCTTGCCATAAATGCAGGCGAAATGTCAGGAGAGAATGCGTCTAGAACATGGCCATATCGCCCGAAAAACCTACAACAGGGGTGCTCAGAATGGTGATCGGGATCACCAGGGTGATCTTCGGGCCTCATCCTGGTGATCTTCAGGCCCCTGACCAGGTTTTTTGCTGTTGGTCCTCTTCATGCGCCGCTGCACGCTGCAAAGAAGTCCTCCGTCGTTGCTCCTCCCCACTCCCTGCTCGCACGCCACCTCCAAAAGCTCCAGAGTCTAAGAGGCAGAATGGGCCCCCTCTTTTGGATTTCTCCTCCTCCCTCAGTCCTTCTCCAGAGTTGTAGGAGACCAAAGGGGGCGGGCCTGGATGACGCGATGCATGGCTGGCCCTGCGTGCATGCGCAGAAGCGCCCATTC
Organism: Anolis apletophallus; assembly: GCA_030556195.1. Taxonomy (NCBI): domain Eukaryota; kingdom Metazoa; phylum Chordata; class Lepidosauria; order Squamata; family Anolidae; genus Anolis; species Anolis apletophallus. The sequence goes on along the minus strand of JARBWK010000004.1, from coordinate 193,817,413 downwards.
TGCCTCTCAGACTTCTCGTGAGCTCTTGGAGGCGGCACGCATGCTGGCGGCGTGAAATAGGAGCAACGACGGAGGAGAAGAAGAAGGACGCTTCTCAAAGGTTGGTCTCTTTACTTTGGGGTGGGTGCTTGATTGTTCTGTGGCATGTCTCTTTGTTTACTTTTAATGTTTAAAAATGGCCTTTTAGCTCCAAAGCCTCTCTGCTTGCTTTGTTCCTTGAGAAATATATGTTGGGGAATATGGAAATGTGGGAGAAATGGGGTGGTTGGATGTATTTTTGCATGCCCCTTTGTTTACCTTGCTACGTATTAAATGGCATTGCAGTTCAAAAGCCTCTCTTCTTACTTTCTGGCTGATAATATGTGTGGTAATATGGCAGTGTGGGAGAAATGGGGTGGTTGGATGTATTTTGCATGCCCCTTTGTTTACCTGCTGCGTATTAAATGGCCTTGCAGTTCAAAAGCCTCTCTTCTTACTTTCTGGCTGATAATATGTGTGGTAATATGGCAGTGTGGGAGAAATGGGGTGGTTGGATGTATTTTATGCTCTGTTTTATATTGTTGTTATTAAATGGAAATGATGATGTTTTATAACTTCATTTTATGTAAACTGCCCCGAGCCTGCTGGAAGGAGCAGTACATAAAAATGAATAATAAATATAAATAAATAAATAAGAAAATAGTTATACGTTTTACATTTCTGGGCAGGTGATCTTTGGCACTTGGTTTTTTAATCAGTAGCTCCCATGCTGAAAAAGTGTGAGCACCCCTGACCTACAACAACTCAGTGATTCCAGCTATGAAAGCCTTCAACAAAACTCACTGAATAATTGTCGAAGCTCTTGAATGATGGATGGATGGATGGATAGACACGTGAACCATCCAGCCTCTTTGAGGTCACTAAACCAGTAAACAGAACACAATTAAACTCCTGATCCTAACCTTTCCAAGGGTGGAAACATTATTACTATCTGTTACTATGGGACATTATTTTCAAGCAGTGGTGGGTAAAATACAGGTGACTTGCAAGACCAGACTGCCATTGTTTTGCTCTCCCAGGGCCATTCTGATGCAGTGGTTTGAGTGTTAGACTGACTGGAGACCAGGGTTCAAATCCCCATTCAGCGATTGGGTGAGTCAGAAATGGATTTGCACTTGTAGGTTTTATTATTTAGGTCTGGGAGGCATCTCTTGGACTCTGTGCAGCCCAGGGTTGGTCACAGGAGCATAAAATTGAATTCTCAATCTATGGCAATTTGTCACCTTTGTTTTGTTTGTTGAAATACTACCGTACTGATCTTGATTTGGCCTCATTCTTGAAGTTAGAAGGGATTTCCTTTGGAAACTGCTTAGCAACTAGGGATGAGCCATACTTCAGGAAATAAAGCCGGCTGCTCATTGGAGGGAAGGATAGTAGAGGCAAAGATGAAGTACTTTGGCCACATCATGAGAAGACAGGAAAGGTTAGAGAAGACAATTCTGGGGGAAAAGGAAGGAAAAAGGAAGAGGGGTCAAGCAAGGGCAAGATTGATTTATGGTATCCTTGAAGTGACTGGCTTGACTCTGAAGGAGCTGGGGGAGGTGACGGCCGGCAGGGAGCTCTGGCATGGGCTGGTCCATGAGTACACCAGTCAGAAGCGACTGAACGAATACACAAACATCAATGTCGAATCAGTACACCACTGTTATGTTTTAATATTTGTTGTGAACCAGCTAAAATTGATTTGTAGAATATTTAGGGTACAAACCATCTCTTTTCTCTATTAGGAGACATAGCCTTTGTGTATCTTCATGCTTTGCTGGTCCTTTCTATGTCTCATTATTGCCCCTTCAGTATTTTATAATGAGATACCCTTCACTGCTGATCCCCGGCCAATTATGCATTCATGAGGTGATCTGCCCCATTTTCTGCAGCTCTAGAGCAGACCTGGGCAACCTACAGCCCGCGGGCCGGATGCAGCCCGGCAGCCGATTCTGTCCAGCCCGAGGAGAAGGGCGTTGGGGGCAGAGCCAAGAGGAAGGGTGCCGCTGCCGCCATACCATCGCGGGTTCTGGTGCCTGCGTCGGCAGACAGCCCGCCACCAGGGCCGGCCCCTCCCATTCCGCCGCCTACGCGGTCGCGTAGGGCAACGGAACCCAGGAGGGGCGTCACCACCAGGGAGGGTGCCGCCACGCCGCCCGCCCGCTGCGCCACGCCGCTGCGCCCGCAGCCAGCCGCGCCGCTGGGTGGAGGCGTGCTCGGGAGCTAGTGCTGCCCGTGCCGCACCTCTGACGCCGCCGGTTGTGCGGGATGTCACCACACGCGCGCGCCACCGCGGGACGCACTCGCACGGCCACGCGGGACGCCACCGCGCATGCGCGGCCACGCGGGACGCCACAGCGCATGCGCGGCCAGCTGCGTGAGGGCATCCAAGAGCTACGGGGGGGCACCAAAAAAAGGTTTGCGTACCCCCCCCCCCGGGAGAGGTAAGGGCCGCCCCTGCCCGCCACACCGGAGAACAATCGGAGGAGCCGCGGCTTTGGAGTGCCTGCCATACCGGGAGACGATCCGGGCCTGCCGCGGGGAGCAGTTGGCGACCTGTGGCGGCTGATCGCTCTGGTGACCCAGAAGACTTGATCGTCTTCCGGTTCGCCAGGCCGATCACTCGCCGCACCTCGCTGACTGCTCCGTTGCAGGCCCGGATCGCCCCGGTATGGCAGGCACTCCATGGCAGGGCGATCAGCTGGGGAATGGCTGGGGGCGAGAGCGGGCGGAGGCCTGTAGCCTGTTCTGCTGTGGTGGCGGCTGTGTCCGCTTTGTCATCCTCTGGGCTGGGTCCATTGGGCCATTCCATCTTGGGATCCTTCCTCTCTTGAGGATGTCAGCCTCCATCTTGGTTCACACCTTGTCTTCTTGAATTTCATTTTATTTTATTTTAGTGGTTTTAATTATTATTTTATAATAATAATTTTATAATAATATAATAATATAATATATAATATAATGTTATATTATATTATAATTTCAAATATCTGAATATTTTTTCATATATTAATATGTTAATATTAATGATGTGTAATATATAGTAAACTAGCTGAGGACCCGGCGGTGCCCGGGTTATTTGAGGAAGGCATTGTGTGCCAAGGTTGGTTCCTATCAGTTGTTTATGTGGCTTCCAGTGGTCTCAAGAACTTAGTGAAGGTACTGCAAGTTCCATTGGCCATGGACCATCCTTGTCCAAACAGCACCAGGATGTAGAGTGGGTCATGGGGGGCTGTGTGTGTCACATTTGGTCTTGATTATTCGCTGGATGAGGGTTGCAGCTGTCTCTGGAAGTGAGGGAAGGAAGTGAAAGTCCTATCATCCATGGTCCCCCGTTCTCCAAACCGCACCAGGATGTAGAGTGGGTCATGGGGGCTCTGTGTGCCAAGTGTGATCTTGATCAGTCATTGGATGAGGGTTGCAGCGGTCTCAGAAAGTGAAGGTACTTCAACTCCCATCATCCGTGGTCCGTCCCACTCAAAACTGCACCAGGATGTAGAGTGGGTCATGGGTACTCTGTGTGCCAAGTTTGGGCCTGGTCTCTGAGTTGTAGGGGCTGAAATGTTCTGTGGGGAATGAATTGGGTGAAGGTACTGCAAATCCCATCATTTGTGAGCCATCGTGCCGTAAACCGCAGCAGGTTTGTAAAGTGGGCCGTTGGGCCTCTGTGTGCCAAGTTTGGTGTCGGCCACAGTGCTCTAAGGAAGTGAATTGAAGTACTGCAAGTCCCATAATCTATCCTCTCTCAAACTGCAGCAGGATGTAGGGTGCACCTTGGGGGGTCTGTGTGCCAAGTTTGGTCTTGTTCTGTCATTGTTGGGGGCGTAGTCAGGAAATCAATTTGAGGAAGCCTAACAATATCCCATGAGCTGAGGCCTAGTCAGGAAAATCAAGTTAAGGAAGCCTTGCTGTCAATTTTGGGCCTGGCCTGTGATTTATTGGGGCTACAGTGTTGTTTGGGAAGCAAATCCCATCATTCCACTTTGCTGGAAGGATGTCTGTCTATTCTGGGGCCTAGCTTGTAATGCTAGTATTGCTCTCAGTACATCAGGAAACCCTCTCACTGCAGTGATATCCTCACAGAAAATGAACATTCCATTGCCAACGGAAAAAACCCTGTTAACTGGCTAACTGTCTGCCTGAGGCCTTTCCTTTTCCCTCTGGTTGGTATGTGGTTTGCCTATTGGAGTCCGTTATGCAAATACCATTTCAGTGACAACCAATCCCCTCTGTCTGGGGTCAGTCGAAAGAACGTTGGGGTTTTGAGGCTGGCCAATTACAGTCATTTATGCAAATAATTCCACAGTGGCAGCCAATCGAAACGCTGGCACATATTCCTCCCTTCGCTCAGTCGCTCGGTCGCTCAGTCGCTTGGCCGCACCACCCCCCGCAAACACTGACTTTTATTATATGTATAGATATAGTAAATAAATAAATAAATAATGTATGTTATAGCACAGAGACGCAAGCAGCCAAGCCCAAGAGTAAAAGGGTAATCACAAGGCTCAATCACAACAATGTAGATTAGAATGTAGTTCAGCCTTTATGTGCGGCCCACCATAATATTTTTTGGCTCTCGTGTGGCCCCTTGGAAAAAAATAATTGCCCACCCCTGCTCTAGTGTGATATGCTGTTCCTGGTTATTTTTTTTTTGCAGACCTGATTGAAGAGGAATTTTAGTTTTAAACCACAAAAGACCTGATTAGAAGCTCCATGAAGCAAATCAGAACACTGTCTTGATTGTAGTGAATTTTAATCAGGTCCTAAATTGAATAAGTTGAGGATTTTGCTCTACATAATTTCATCTTGCCATATCTTTCAAAGCGGCAGATGCAAAACAGCTAAGAGATTGAGATGTTTAATTCTAAGTCTGACGAGAGTTTAATGAGTTTAATTTTGCAATGACAAGTCTCATAAAATAAAAATGAGCAAGAGATGGTCTACAATATTTACAGTGAGTACTGTTACATGTAACTGTATAAAACAAATAATAAAGTTGTGGTTGCTGTATTTTTTTAAAAATAGAACAAATGGTGCACTGTGTAAGTGATTTTATTAAAATGTAAGTAGATAAATCTAGGTCACCCCACAATTCTTACCACTCCACTCTGTGTGGATAAGTTACCATATTTTGGACAGTTTCACCTGAAAACAAGATGAGCTGAGATATAATGACTTTGAGTAATTTCTTATTTATGGCAACCCTAAGGTAAACTTATAGTATTTTCTTTGGAAATTTTGTCCAGAGGCAGTTTGTGTTTACATTTTTCTCAGGCTGAGAGAGTGTGACTTTCCTAAGGTCACTTAGTGGGTTTCCATAGCCAAGCAGGCTATAATAATAATAATAATAATAATAATAATAATTTCGTTATTGATTGGTTGAAAATCACTGGCCCAAGGGAAGCCCCCAGCAGAACGTTAGAGTAACTACACCTTTCATTCCATATTTTCCAACAGAGACATGCTACCTCTGAGAGGAATAACAACATACAACCATCCTTGTTTCAATATGCACAACTAAAAGATTATTTCAGGACTGATCTAAAAAAAGAGTTTGCCACTGAAGAAAAAATTTGGGACTGTGCAATGAAGCAAAAGAAAAAAAACACATAAAAACTCTGTATAACAAACTGTTAGAGTTCGACACAGAAACAGAGATGGTAAAACATGTGATGATAGAATGGGCGCAAGATGTTGGCCATACGATATTGATGCAAGAATGGGAGAAGACTTGGAAGGGAACTATAAAGATTCTAGGGCAGGGGTGGGCAACTATTTTTTCCAAGGGGCCACATGAGAGCCAAAAAAAAAATGGCGGGCCGCACCTAAAGGCGGAACTACATGCTAATCTACATTATTTATTTATTTATTCACTTACTATATTTACCATATACTGTATTACACATCATTAATATTAATATATTAATATATCAAGAAATATTCATACATTAGTATTAATATCATAATTATATTATAGTATATATATATATAGACATTATAATATATTGAAATTATAATATATAATATAACATTATATTATATTATTTATTATATTATTTTATTATTATAATAAAATTATTATACAATAATAATAAAAACCACTAAAATAAAATAATGCTTCCTTGTAGTCCCCTTCTCTGGAGAGTTTTATGCAGAGGCCAGGCAGGGGAGGCAAGCCAAGGACTCTTAGGAGGGCCAGATAGAATCGGCCAAAGGGCCGCATCCGGCCCCCGGGCCGCAGTTTGCCCACCCCTGTTCTAGGTTCTACCTCACCAGCAGAGAATTGGTACAAAATGTTTCATCGATGGCACATGACACCTCAGAAAATAGCATTGTACTATAAAAACACTAACAACAAATGTTGGAAGTGTAGGACCCACTTGGGGACTTTTATGCACTGCTGGTGGGCATGCAGTAAAACGCAAAGATTTTGGGAAGCGATCCACAAGCACACTCAAAAAATCTCGAAGGAGAAGTTTGATTTTAAACCCGAAACATATCTTTTAAACCTCATAGAGGAAAGTTTTGACCAGAATAAGGCTAAACTGATGTACTTCATATCGGCGGCCTCCAGGCTAGTGTTTGCCAAAAACTGGAAAAAGGAGGATATCCCACCTTTAGAGGATTGGTTCAATAATTTTTTTTTTCTCTGATGAGTATATCTCAAATATTCTTATCACATGTCATATACAAAAAAACCTCTAATGATACAACACACATCCAGAACACATCAACCAAGGGACCCCACACCAACAACAACAAAGCAAGTTTGTCGTGGTTCACAGCGCCCACGCCACCACCTCAAATAAATGGTTCAATAAATTAAAAGACTTAATGGAGGCGGATGAATTATATAGTAAGGTATATGAGAGAAGTGAAAAGGCCAAGGCGGACTGGTTGCCAGTACGGCTTTATCTTGAAAAATTGAGGTGTTAAGTGAAAATATTCTGTTCTGCGAATCCGTTAGGCGATGGATAATAACAAGTTTTATGTTTAGATCTCAAGTAACTCATATCTCCGATTACCCGAACTGGAAGATGTATTGTTCTGTATCTTTTCTGTTCTGTCTTTCCCTCTACCCCTCACTTCCTTTCCTTTCCCTCATCCCTTTTTTCCCACCCCTTTCCATTGTTCCCAATTTCCTGTCTTATAAGAACATAAGAACATAAGAAGAGCCATGCTGAATCGGACCTCAGCCCATCTAGTCCAGCATCCAGTCCATATCACACAGTGGCCCACCAGTTGTACGCGGGGATCTCGAGCAGAAGGGAGGGCAAAACCCTAACCTGCTCCCGACCCCCCACAACCAGTACCCAGGGAAATCCTGCCTACCTCAACCAACTCCGAGGTGGCACTTGAATGTCCTTTTCAGTAACTACCGATACACTTGGTATCCATGAATCTGTCTAATCCTGCCTTGAAGTTGTTCAGGCTGACAGCTGTCACAACCTCTTCTGGAAGTAAATTCCATAACCCAATGACGCTCTGGGTGAAGAAATATTTCCCTTTATTAGTCCTAATTTTCCTACCTTGGAGCTTCAGGGAGTGCCCTCTAGTCCTAGTGTTTTGTGACAAAGAAAATAATTTTTCTTTATTCACCTTTTCTATCCCATGCATGATTTTATACACTTCGATCAAGTCACCTCTTAAACGCCGTCTTTCAAGGCTGAAAAGACCAAGGCGTTGCAACCTGGTTTCATAAGGGAGCCGCTCCATCCCTTGGATCATTCTTGTTGCCCTTTTCTGTACCTTTTCCAGTTCCGTTATATCCTTCTTAAGGTGCGGAGACCAGAATTGTACACAGTACTCCAAATGTGGCCTTACCATCGATTTGTAGAGAGGTAATACAACATTTGCTGACCTATTTTCGATTCCCTTCCTGATCATGCCAAGCATAGAATTTGCTTTTTCACTGCTGCTGCGCACTGGGTTGACATCTTCATTGAGCTGTCCACCAAAACCCCAAGATCCCTTTCCTGGTTTGTCTCGGAAAGCTTTGACCCCATCAATTTGTAGGTGTAGTTGGGGTTCTTTGCCCCGATGTGCATGACTTTACACTTGTTTAGGTTAAAATGCATTTGCCACTTTGTTGCCCATTCACTCAATTTCGAGAGATCTTTCTGGAGCTCTTTACAATCAGTTTCATTTTTAACAACATGTTAAAACTCAATAAAAACATTTTTTTTAAAAACCAAACATACAACCATTCTGAGTATTTGCTATTGGTCACCCCTTCTGCCAATAACATTATGTAACAAAATTTGAAAGAAAATACCTCCGGTCCTGGTTTGAAAGTGTTGTTCCTGTTTAACAGTGCAGTACTAGCTTAGAAAGTTGTTGTTATACTCTGGAAACTTCATTTTTGTGGCTGCCACAAACTATTTTGAATTGGTTGAGACTCAATGAGATATTATTCATTGAAAAACTAGAGCAAAATATGCTGCAGAACGTCCCATAAAAACAGGGTGGCTTTTTTTTAACCATTTAATAATTTTTTTCTATGTTTTTATGACAGAACCAATTAGGAAATGACATTTATAACCCAAGAACAAAAATTGTGTTACATTGTGTAATGTATCCAGTCCTCTTTGATGGCCAGCCCATTTGGCAACCATAACTGCATTTGGGGGCAATGAATTCCACAGCTAAACTCTGTGCTTTGTAAATAAGTACTTCCTGTTTTTTGTCCTGAATCTCCCACTGTTCAGCTTCAAAAGGTGATCACGACTTCCAGCATTGTGCAAAGGAGCAAAAAGCCTCTGCCTATCTTCTTTCTTTATATCATGCACACTTTTTAAACTTTTTATGTCTTATGTGAACACCAATATGGCATAGTGCTCTGAGCATTGGACTATGACTATAGCCTGCTTGGCGACAAAAAATAGATTAAAATTCTATTTTAAAACTGACCCTTTTTACGCAGAAAAACGCTGGCCATCCGTGAGAAGATGAAAGCAGAGAGCTGTGACATCACCACCATCAATGCAATTTAATATGGATATGTTTACTAGGCATGAGAAAAATGAAACGGAAATTAAAAGGATTCGTAAGAGATTCGTATGTAATGGGACTTTTGAGGTTTTACGTATCGCTGCCGCGATCCCGGAAGTAGACTTCCTTTTACGGTCCTTGAGGCCAACAATTTGCGTTAGGATCGTAAGAAATTCTTAAGTATTAATTAATTAATTATTGTACTACTCACTTCTCCCTGTCTTCTCCCCTCATTTCCTTCCCGCCTTCATTCAGCTTCTTCTTTTTCCGCATTTCTATGAGGAACTGGAAGTGACGCTGCTGCTAGGTAGGCTAGGCAATGCATTCTGGAAAGTGTAGTCCTCCAGGCTTCCCCCCTCCTTCTCTTCCCCGTTGCTCTGCTGCCATGCCCCATCGCAGGGGCCTGCTTCACACACACACACACACACGCGCGCTTCTCCTCCTCTCTCTCCCTGCGCTCTCTCAGATGCTTCTCTTCCCCGTTGCTCTGCCATGCCCCATCGCAGGGGCCAGCTTCAGCCCTCCAGGTACGTGTTTTGGACTTCAACTCCCACCATTCCTCACAGCCTCAGGCCTCTTCCTTTTCCTCTCAGCCTGGGCAAACTTGGGCCCTCGCTCCCTCAGGATCGGGGTGAGAGAGAGGCAGCGAGGAGCGAGGGGGGGGGGCTCCTCCTCCTTTTCTTTTGATGCTTCCAAGAATAGAAAACCCCTCCCTCCCCCTTCCTCCTTCCCTCCCTCCTTCCTATTTGGAGAGTCCCATCTAGAATTCAGTGTGGTTTATTCAAGTTTTGGCCTACAACTCCCAGAAATCCCAGCCAATTTACCAGCTGTTAGGATTTCTGGGAGTTGTAGGCCAAAACCATCTGAATGCGCATGCTCTGGCATACGAATTACTAACGATTGTTAGTACTTAAGTTACATTTCCGAAATTTTTGGGATTTTTTTGTAAGTCTTTGATATACTAATAAAAATCCCCCCCCCCCATTTGATATAAGAATCGCCATTTTAGGATTCTAAAACATGCCTAATGTTTACTAGGTTAACTTACCCTTGCCCTCTCTCAACTTCTATTCTAAGTAATTGATTAGTTTTTAATCTTTTAAACGAGAAGTTTTGTAGATAGGAGTGGGTTTGGCATGATGGTATGTAGGGTATGTTTTGTATTCACATTGGCATTTACTGTATGTATGTTCTGTATGATTTGATATGGTCAAAATTGACTTATCAATAAAGATTATTATTATTATTATTATTATTATTATTATTATTATTATTATTATAGCCTGCTTGGCTATGGAAACCCACTAAGTAACCTTAGGAAAGTCATACTCTCTCAGCCTGAGAAAAATGTAAACACAAACTGCTTCTGGACAAAATTTTCAAAGAAAATACTATAAATGCATAAGAAATTTAAGTTTATGTTATGTTGTCTGTGAATAAATATTATCAAAGTTTATCTGAGCATTGACAATTTAATAAAGTGTTGTACAAGGTGGGAGTTTATACGGTTGCACAGATGTGCCTGCATACAACCTTTGTCTTCTTTCTCCAGTGGCTTTCTTAAACTCTTTGTTGGTTCTGTGATCATATAAAGGCTTTAGAAGTAGAAATACATGGGAGTAAACATGGATGTCCCATCCATGTTGCTGTAAGCATATGATGAGCAGGGCAGTCCTATGGTTCTGGAAAATAGTCTCCCAGGAGGCGCCTGCAAACGCCGCAGCGACTCAGGGGGCGTTTGCAGACGCGGAGGCTTTCCTTCTCCGCTGGACCAACTGGCAGGCACACACTCACAAGCGCGCGACTGTCTCAGCCTGCCAGTTGGAATCCCTGGGCAGGCGCTGCCTGGAAACTGCAGCGTGCGTCCCCTTCCTCTCCTCAACTTCACCCATGGCACAGTCCTGTATCGCCCCTTCCTTCCAAGGGGCCCGTTGGATAGGAAGGGGCGATACAGGACTGCACCGTGAGCTGAGTTGAGGAGAAGGAGGAGGCGCACGCTGCGGTTCCCAGGCAGCGCCTGCATGGGGTTTCCAACTGGCAGGCGCACACTCACGCGCTTGCGAGTTGGAATCCTGCCACCGCCCCCTTACAGGGCTTCAGTGCCCCCCAAATTCTCGTGAACCTCCCACCGCCCCCTTGGATCGCCTCACCGCCCACTAGGGGGTGGTACTGCCCACTTTGGGAACCACGGCTCTAGCACAACACAGAGTTATGCTGGAGGACCTAGAGATATCAAGAGAACATGCTAATCAACTCTGTGTATAATCAAATCTGAAAAAGTTAAACCCTTAAATGTCGAGGGGCAACTGTTGACAATATATGACTAGTTAATCCTATGAAGCTCATCAAGTGTGGGTTTCTTGACTCATTCTGTCATACAACCTATATACCACGTAGCAGGGTCTCTTGCCCTCCAGATGTCAGAGTAGTCCTAGGCAACATGCTAAAAAGTGAAAAATGATGTGTCCAGCAACATCTGGAAGGACTACATGAGATTCACTCCTGGCTTTGAAGATAAATGTGAACAAAAAAATCTGTTTGGCATGGGGAAAATGCCATGATTATATCTCCTCCGAATGAATGTGAAAATGAACAGAAGATTGGTTTGACTTTAGCTTACTGTCAGCAATACCACTTTCTTTTGAACTGCAACTTTTGAATATTATCATAAAATGCATACAAGTATAATGGGACTTCCAGAGTTAACCTTTCATTTGGTTAAACTTGGGTTTTCATCAAATTGTTCGTTATTTCGTTGGCCATTTTGAGTGGGCAATTTGGGAAGTTATGGTTCAAAAATAATGTTCGATAGCTATGGTTAAATGCAGTGCCAGATGAAGGTAATTTCAAATGGTACCCAAACCTTTTGGCGCCCCCTCACTCTCTGTGCGCACGCGCGCCGGTGGTGCGCCAGTGTGCGCATGCGCAGGCCAGCTAGTTCTGTGCATGCACAGGGCCAGCTTTGTGCATGCTCACTGGTGTGCGCATGCGCAAGGCCAGCTAGTTTGGCGCATGCACCATTCATGCGGGTGCGACACCAAGTGGATGGTGATGCAAAACGCACTCCAGGAGGCCGAAAAGGAGGGCATTTTGCAGCCGGAGGCGGGAGGCTCCGCCCCGGCTGCAAAATGTCCTCCTTTTCGGCCTCCTGGAGTGCGTTTTGAGTCACCATCCACCTGGAGTCGCACCAGCACGCCGGCCCCCAGCAATGGCGGCTGCAGCCAGATGCTCCCCTAGCCCACGTGGCGCCTTGAGGCAGCCGCTTAATTTGCCTCCATTAAGATCCGCCCCTGATTAAATGTATACAAATGGATATGAACGCCTGGTGTATTTCCATACAGTTTTAATAAGACTTTTTTAAAATTTTGTGTTCTAGGATCTAGTTTGGGGTCCAGATGGAAAGGTCCAAAATTAAATATTACAGGAACACAACATGTCATACAGGAAGGAGACTCCTTAAACATCATGTGCAGGTAATCAGTTGGGTTTGGGGGGAGGGTAAGCTTTATATAACTTTGCCCTACTGTTAATGTACTATTGTTCTAATTTGCCTTTGGCGGGAGTAAGAGAGAGGCCTATTATCAGAAGGGTGGAGGAGTCAGTCATTAAAAACACCTCTGTGTTTGTGTTTTCTTCTTCTTCGTTTCTGTTGTTGCTTATAGAGAAGGTTATTTGCAAGATCTCCAGAAATAGCTTGGTGCCGCCAAATGAAGGCATGGGAATTAGCCCTGTATTATTGTAGCACAACCTAATTGTTCCTTGTTGCTTTTGCTTCCTTATCTGCCTTTACAGCGGGGAAGTGGTCCATTCCTGGTCTCTGCCTGAAAGTCTCACTAAGGACAGTAAACGGGTGGATATAATTACCAGTGCTTGTGGAAGGAACGGAAAGCAGTTCTGCAGCAGCCTGACCTTGAACAAAGCTCGGCCCGGTGACACAGGATATTATAGCTGCAAATATCCATCCTCAAGTGCTCTGAGAAAGAAGACAGTGACAAAAATATATGTATTTATCAATGGTAAGATCCCAGTTTTTTCCTTAAAAACAATCCTTTTGTACAATTCTGAAATTAATGGAGAATCGTGAATCATATAGATCAGTGGCTCCCAAACCTTTTTGGCCTACCGCCCCCTTTCCAGAAAAAAATTTACTCACTGCCCCCCTAGAAATTATTTTTTAAAAAAATTAATAGCAATTAAACAGAAAGATATATGTATTAATGCAGTGGTCCTCAACCTTACTAATGCCGTGACCCCTAAATAAGGTTCCTCATGTTGTGGTGACCCCCAACCATATTTCCGTTGCTATTTCATAAATAATTTTGCTACTCTTGCGAATTCTAATGCAAATATCTAATATGCAGGATGTATTTTCATTGTTACAAATTGAACATAATTAAAGCATAGTGATTAATCACAAAAACAATATGTTTGGGGGAGTATGGACAACGGATGATGGGATTTGCAGTACCTTCAATTTATTTATTTATTTATTTATTATTTCGACTTGTTGGTTGCCCCTCCCGTGCGGCTCGGGGTGACTCACAGAGGTTAAAACACAGTAAAACACGATAAAAACACAATAAACACAGTAAAAATACAATAAAACACAATAAAATCACTTTAGGAACTAACATCCATAATTAAAACTGTATAGTAACGGCCACATGCTACATATTGCAATGACCGACGGCAGTGGAAGCCCCCAAATTATTCCTGACCAAATGCCCGTATAAACAGGAAGGTTTTACAGGCCTTTCGGAAGGCTAATAAGGTTCCTCATGTTGTGGTGACCCCCAACCATATTTCCGTTGCTATTTCATAAATAATTTTGCTACTCTTGCGAATTCTAATGCAAATATCTAATATGCAGGATGTATTTTCATTGTTACAAATTGAACATAATGAAAGCATAGTGATGAATCACAAAAACAATATGTTTGGGGGAGTATGGACAACGGATGATGGGATTTGCAGTACCTTCAATTTATTTATTTATTTATTATTTCGACTTGTTGGTTGCCCCTCCCGTGTGGCTCGGGGTGACTCACAGAGGTTAAAACACAGTAAAACACGATAAAAACACAATAAACACAGTAAAAATACAATAAAACACAATAAAATCACTTTAGGAACTAACATCCATAATTAAAACTGTATAGTAACGCCCACATGCTACATATTGCAATGACCGACGGCAGTGGAAGCCCCCAAATTATTCCTGACCAAATGCCCGTATAAACAGGAAGGTTTTACAGCCCTTTCGGAAGGCTAATAGATTGGGCAGCGCACTGATAGTGGGAGGGAGAGCGTTCCATAATGCTGGAGCAATGGCGCTAAAGGCTCTCCTCCGCGTCGAGGTCAGGTGGAGGGTTGTGTGGCTCGGTACCATGAGCAGGTTCAAGGACTCGGATATCAGTGGTCTTGTAGGACTATATGGGGAGAGGCGGTCCCTTAGGTACACCGACCCCAGACCGTTCAAGGCCTTGAAGGTCAAGACCAGCACTTTGAAAGTGATCTGGTGCTCTATTGGAAGCCAGTGCAGTTCGTGCAGGACAGGCGTGATGTGGCAGCGAGATGGTAGGCCTACCACCAGCCGAGCTGCAGCATTCTGCACCAGCTTAAGCTTCCAGATCACCGACAGAGGAAGGCCAACGTAAAGTAGTCCAATCTTGAGATGACCGTGGCTTGGACCACTGAGGCTAGGTCATGGCAGGACAGGTAGGGAGCCAGCTTCCTCGCCTGCCGGAGATGGTGAAAAGCTACTCCGCTGACGGTGGAGATATGTTTCTCCATCGACAGGTGGGAGTCAATCGATTCAGCTCTGACTTCCACAGACTACTGAGACCCCCACAAATCACAGAACTGGACCAAACTTGGCACAGAGAACCCACATGACCAACAGAAAATACTGGAGGGGTTTGGGAGCAATTGGCCGTGATTTAGGGGACATGTAGTTCACCTACATTTGGAAAGCACTATGAACCCAATGGATTTGGATGAAATTCGGCACAAATACTCAATATGCCCAAATTTGAACACCGGTGGAGTTTTGAGAAAATAGCCCTTCTCATTTGGGAGTTTTACTTGCTGGGATTTATAGTTCACCTACAATCAAAGAGCATTTTGAACTCCACCAACAATGGAATTGAGCCAAACTTGGCACACAGAACCTCCAATTGTTCACCGCCCCCTTAAAGGTGTTCACCACCCCCCAAATTCCCTTGAGACTCCCACCACCCCCTTGGATCGCCTCACCGCCCACTAGGGGGCGGTACCGCCCACTTTGAGAATCAGTGATATATCTTCTATAGTTCCATTGCTTTGGTATTTTGTGACCCAACAGAAAGACACCTGAAGCAGAAATGGGAGACATTATTGTAAAAGCTTCCATCTTTACTGGTCAAGTACTAAATAAACCATGCAAGGTTTTAAAACGCCACTGGCTATACCATCAGGCAAATATGCTAACATAATATAGGCCTGTGATTCCACCACATAATTGCTCTTCTCCTGCATTATTTTTAAGCATCCTTTGCTGCTGAAAAAGTCAGTGGAAATTCAAAAGCTTGCCTGATGTATTTTATTTATTTTGATTGGCCAATAAAGTTAACCCATTTTTTTTTTTTTACAGATTTTATATTTTGTGGTAATTTGCTGCAGGGACAAAATGGCAACCTCTAAATATGTTTGTGTTACTTTTAAAAAAATATTATTACAAAGTTGCTTATTTGTAATATATCAACACATTACTTTTAAAAGGAAAAACTACAAAAAGATTTTTAAAAATCTCCAGATTTCCCAAATGACTCCCAGAATCACATTTTGAAAAGTCAACACAGCTCATTGGGGAGTTATAGTTCAAAACAATAGAGCTTAAAACCGTACTAGAAAGGTTAATAACATTGATAATCATTTCATTATTTTTCAAAGTTACACTGTTGCCCTTTTGAGTCTCCTTAGTGAGAAGAAAAGTGGAGTATAAATAAACATAAACATAAACAATAAACAACAACAACAATGATGATGTATCAGCACTTGGGAAGTGTCCAACGTGTGATCCAATACAAAAGCTAGCATAGTGATCTTGTTTGCTGTGTACTACTCTTGTTGTATATCTATTATTATTATTATTATTATTATTATTATTATTATTAGATACGTAGCTGGCTTTTGTATTTGATCACACGTCAGACACTTCCCAAGTGTCTAGGACTGTATGATGTATTGGCAAATAATGTGTGCAGATCTGAGTAGGGTAGCATTTTGCAGCTGGCAGATGCTAATTTTTGTCAGCGCCGATTGTTTTTAAGTGCAGGCCAAGGTCTTTAGGCACTGCACCCAGTGTGCCGATCACCACTAGGACCACCTTTACTGGCTTATGCCAGAGTCTTTGCAGTTTGATCTTTAAATCCTCATAATGTGTAAGCTTTTCCAGTTGCTTCTCGTCAATCCTGCTGTCACCTGGGAACATCGGAAATCCATACTCCCCCCCCCCCCACACACACACACACACAAATGTGAGGTCAGGAGTATTGTGCTCCAAAACTCTGTCAGTCTGAATTCGGAAGTCCCAGAGTAGTGTTGATGTGTTCATTTTCCGTAACCTTTTCAGGCAGGTGATCCCACCAGTTCTTTGTCATAGGCAGATGGTATTTGTGGCACAAGTTCCAATTGATCACCTAAGCCAGTGTTTCCCAACTGGTGTGCCGTCAGCGATTATCAGGTGTGCCGTGGGAAATTACAGTGCAGAGAGAAAGAGAGAGAGAGAGAGCCTAGCAGGAAACTTCAGGCAGCGGAAATGAGGCTTTCCTGGCCGAAGCAGCAATGCCAGCCAGCCTGGCTGCAGTCAGGGAGAGCCCTCAGTGTCCAGAACTTTCCTCTCTCCCTCCTCTCTCCCTCCTTCCCTTTCTTCCTTCCCTCCCTCTGTGCACCAAGGGCTACCTGGCTGGCCTGCGGCTCCTCCTGCTTCCTGGCTCCTGGGCACTCGTCTGCCCTCCTCCCCTCTGGCAGCAAGGAGGAGGAGAGGGAGGAGGAGTCCGCGGGAGCTGCCCCCGTCCAATCCCGCTATTGGAGGCTCGAGGCAAGGCTTTCTGCCCTCTATCCCCTCCGCGCCGGGGAAGGGGAGCAACCCTTCATCTCCTGGCCTCTCCTGGCTGGGCTCCAGGTTCACTGCAGAGCAGAGCAGAGGCCGGGATGTGCAGCTCCACAGCCCAGCTTGGTTCCTTCCCGATCTGGCCCCAAGGCGACAGCAGGGAAGCTGAAGGGATGCGCACGGGGGGGGGGGGCACTCCTGGGGTGGCTGAACCCCTTCAGGAAGTAGAACTGGGGGTGGCGACATAGGGAGCCTCTGCTGCAGTTTGCTCCAAGGCTCGGAGCCACCCCGTGTGCTCAATTCCTATTCGTCCTGCTCAGCTGAGCCCGCATTGGCCACTTGGCCCCTCCGTGGAGCGGGCCTCCCCGTGGGGCAGGGGGAGGGGGTTTGGCGGAAGCAGCGATGTCACGAGGGGGGAGGGTGACAGTTAGTAAAATGCCAGTTAGAGTGTCATTTTGTGTCATTTTGGTTGGTGGTGTGCCCCAGGATTTTGTAAATGTAAAAAATGTGCTGCGGCTCAAAAAAGGTTGAAAATCACTGACCTAAGCAACTGTGTTGTGCCTCTGTTTATTATTATTATTATTATTTTATGAGTATTGTATGGGTTACCTGCAAATTCTGTACTGGAGTACAGAGATCTGAAATTGTAAAATGCCGGACATCTATACTTTTTGTTTTTATTAGTTTTTTTCATTATGGAACATGCTTGATAAGTTTATGAAATAACGTGCAATTGAGAGCCATACTTATGACACTGTCAGTAAACAGATCTTCCTTTTTTTAAAAAAAAACCAACACATTTACAATCAGTTTTAACTTTTGATATTTTTGTGTGCCTCCTTCAACAGGGTTTTCTGGGGCTGAGAGGCTTTGACTTTGTCCAGGCTCAGGGACGGTCCTTGCGATTCTGCGACCTACGCGGCCGCGTAGGGCGCTACCGGCTGGGAGGGGCACCACCGGCTGGGAGGGGCGTCACCGTGCCACCTCCGTGCCCCCGCTGCACTGCCCTGTGCCGCCGCTACGCCGGGTGTGCCGGGCGCACTGGGCGCGCCTCCACCGCCACGCCGCGCACACGCAGAAGCACCCCAAAGGCGCTGTAGCGCCTGTAGATGTTTCTGCGTGTGCGCGAACGGCGCGCACGTGCACTGCCTCAGAGCGCCTGCCGCTTTGGAGCCAGCGCGCATGTGCAAAACCTGTGTGCATGCGCTGGCTCCAAAGTGGCAGGCGCACTCGGGAGGCAGTGCACGTGCGCGTATGTTCGCGCAAGATGAGAGGTGCGCCCGCGGCTGATGGGGCCGGCTGTGGAGGCACGCCCGGCACTCCCGGCGTGGCGGCGGCGGCGGCGTGGCGGCGCGGCGGTGGCGAGTGACGCGGCGGGGGGACAAAATTTCCATGGGGGAATCCCCGGATTAGGTTAGACCGGCCCTGTCCAGGCTCACCCAGTGTGTTTTCATGGCAAAATGTGGATTCAAACCCTCATCTCCAGAGTCATAGTCCAACACTCAAACCACTATGTCACACACTCAGATTAAACTAGGTCAATAGTGTCAGATTAAGTCATTCCTTTGAAGTGCTTCCTGACCAGTTCTGATGCTACTAAGAGTCCCATTAGGGGAAGTGGGTATTAGTAAGGTTGATAGCTTTATGTGAGGGTGTGTGGTTTTGAAAAGCCTGTTGGCAGATCTGGCCACAGATCTCCTCTTGTTACATTACAGTGGAGATGAATCAAAACACAAAAGTCAAAGTTTTATAGGCCAGACTTGTGGGTGGAAAAAAAGAACAGTAAAGTCGCTTGGCTGGTGGAATTTTGTATGCCTTATCTAAAAGGAAGGGGACCGGAAGTGTGTCTAGAAAACGATTAGAATATTCCACCCAACGTTATCAAATGCGTACCTACTAATATTTTTGCAGTAACAATGTTGCTAGGTGTGTGTGTTGTTTTAGACAAAGGGCATGAAATGCCATCATGTCGCCAGCAGAAAGAGTGCCAGAATGTACAAAGAACAATGTTGTGAAGTTTTGTTTTTTTAGAAATAAAGTATTAATTATACTCTACCAGCCAGCACCACAGGAAGAACACCATCATCCCCACGTCAGCATAGGCACATATGTGCTTAAGTCCGTTCTGCAGTTCACCTACCTGGGAAGCATCATCTCTTCAGACACCAAGATTGATAAAGAGATAGATCACAGATTAGCAAAGGCATATAGTGCATTCGGAAGGCTTCACAAAAGAGCCTGGAGCAACAAGCACCTGAGGCAAAGCACCAAAATCAGTGTGTACAGAGCTATCGTACTGTCTATTCTCCTCTATGGGTCTGAAACATGGGTCACCTATCGCCAGCACCTACGACTCCTCGAACGCTTTCATCAGCGCTGTCTTCGCACAATCCTAAATATACACTGGACCGACTATGTGACGAATGTTGCTGTCCTTGAGCAAGCAGAGATCACCAGCATTGAGGCCATGCTATTGAGAACACAGCTGTGCTGGGCAGGGCACGTCTTTAGGATGGAGGACCACCACCTCCCAAAGATACTACTCTATGGTGAACTCGCCATGGATCAGCGCAAGAGAGGCGCCCCCCAAAAGAGATATAACGACTCCCTGAAAAAACATCTCAGGCTCAGCCAGATTGATCACCAACATTGGTCCACCCTGGCCTCACATCGGGAGGTATGGAGACGCACTATCCACAATGCTGCGGCTTCTTTCGAGAAGACACGCCGAATGGGTCTCGAAGAGAAATGACAACACAGAAACAACATCACTCAAGGAGACTATTTGCTGTGCTTTCTGCAACCGAACTTGCCTATCTCAGATTGGCCTTTTTAGTCATCAACGCGCTTGTAAAAAGCGTGGGATGAGTCCTTCCTAAGAATCTTTGTTCGCAAAGCAATGCCGAAAGATTAATTATCAAATAAATTAAGGCTTGAGTCACGTCCAATAACTTCTTTGACTACATAGCCACAATCAGTTCCCAGAAGCCACAGCCAACTTCGCCATCTGTCAGGAATGCCGGGAGCTGAAGTCCAAAACATATGGAGTACCATGGGTTGGGGACCACTGACTTAGAAGATTGTCACCAGATGACTTCCTCATTGTTGAGGATAGGAAAGAAAAAAATGTCCACAAGAGTGTGATCAGGTATTTCTATTAGGTGATAATGTAAACATTTGGAATCAGGACTATTGTGTATCCTTTCTTGGCACCCTCCTCTAAAAAAAAGAATAGTGATGCTTCATTCTTTGATTAATAATAAGATTTGATGTTTGATTAATAGTAAAGAACTCAATCAAGGGTCCTTGAATGCCTACAGCACACCGCTCTGATTCACAAAGCCTGTTAAATGGAATCCGTAATTATTACAAACCATTTGGGTGAATAGCATTCCATTTCAAACCAAAAATTTGCATGACATGAAAGCAAAGCTATTACATATTACAAGGCAGGCATGGGTTTAGATCAGACCTGGGCATCTTACGGCCCGCAGCCCAGATGCGGCCCGCCGGTCGATTCTGACCGGCCCGTGGATCCTTCGGCGCCAAGGGAAAAGGACATCGGGGGTGAGGCCATTTCCACAAGAGAAAGGGCTGCCGCTACCCCATCACAGGCTCTGGGGCCTGCATTGGCAGACAGCCTGCTGCTCCGGAGAACAATCAGAGGAGTGGCGGCTTTGGAGTGCCTGCCATCCCGGGAGGCGATCTGGGGCTGCAGCGGGAGCCGTCGGAGACCTGCGGTGGCTGATCGCCCTGGCGACCCGGAAGACTCGATTGTCTTCTGGGTCGCCAGGGCGATCAGCCGATCGGGAACGCCTCTGACGGAACGGCTGGGCAGGCGGAGGTCGGCAGCATCCGATCGTCTGCTGCTCTGCTCTGCTGCAGTGGCGGCTGGGTCCGCTTTGTCATCCTCTGGGCTGGGTCCATTGGGCCATTCCATCTTGGGATCCTTCCTCTCTTGAGGATGTCAGCCTCCATCTTGGTTTGCACCTTGTCTTCTTGAATTTCATTTCATTTTATTTTAGTGGTTTTTATTATGATATTAATAATATATGAATATTTCTTGATATATTAATATGTTAATATTAATGATGTGTAATATATAGTAAATATAGTAAATATAGTAAATAAATAAATAAATAATGTAGATTAGAATGTAGTTCAGCCTCTAGGTGCGGCCCTCCATAATATTTTTTGGCTCTTGTGTGGCCCCTTGGGAAAAAATAATTCCCCACCCCTGGTTTAGATTGTCAAATTAGACCCAAGTTTGCAAAAACTAGGACCCCTAGGTTTTGCAAATTAATATAATCATATAATTCTGTTCAAAGTGCATAGTCTGGATTATCTACTTTGATAGTTGGGCTGTGTGTAGATCCAGACTTAGGGCTCTTCCACACAGCCCTATATCCCAGAATATCAAGGCAGAAAATCCCACAAGAGCTGCTTTGAACTGGGTTATCTGAGTTGAGTCCACACTCAGACAATGTGGGATTTTCTGCCTTGATATTCTGGGATATAGGGCTGTAAATAAGGTGTTGATAAGGTTTCCTGGAGGATTTACATTCATGCATTCACTGTAATTTGAAGCCAGTTGACAACACAAATAAAACAACGTTCCCTCAGCTTAGGATCTGAGGCATCTTCCAATATGAATTGAAAGAGAATTCAGCTAACATCCAGTCAGTAGTGACACCTAAGGTCCCTTTTACACTGCCATATAATCTAGAACAGTGTTTCCCAACCGCTGTGACGCGGCACAGTAGTGTGCCGTGATGGACCTCCTGCTGTAACGTGAGAAAAGCTCTCTGCCCCCCTTCCTGCCCCCCTCCTGCCGAACTCCTGCTGCTTGGGGGAGGAAGGGCCGGGTGGCAGTGAAGAAGAAAAAGAAGGGGCCGGGGCGCTGCCTCCTTCGGCCGTTTCCCCAGCCAGCCTCCAATCCGCCATGACTCCCGCCATGACTCTCGCGCCTCACTCTCTTTAGCTGCGCAGAGGAGGAGCCCCGCCCACTGAACCCCGTCCACCACTCATGCTCCTCCTCCTCCACGCGGCTTCAGCGAGCGAGGGGCGGGAGTCATGGCGGAGAGCGGTGCCGGGGACTGGGGCCATGACTCCCGCCCCTCGCTCGCACTGCCCCCTCAAGGCTGGAGAAGCTGTGGGAGAGCTGAAGCCGAGGGGAGGGGGCGGGGCATGGTATGGCCTGGCTCCTCCCCCAGCTTCGGCACTCCCAGCAGCTGCTCCCAGCAGGCCACCATCCCCCAGCTGTTCTTTACTATGTTAGAGTGTCATTTTGTGTCATTTTGGTTGGTGGTGTACCCCCGGATTTTTTTAATGTTAAAAGTGTGCCGTGGCTCAAAAAAGGTTGGGAAACACTGATCTAGAAAATCAAAGCAAATAATCCACATTATTTGCTTTGAACTAAATTATATGAGTCTACACTGCCATATAATCCAGTTCAAAGGGTTCCACATGACAATGTAGATAGGGCCTAAAAAGCATTTTTTGAAAACCCATCCAAACCAGCTGTCATATTAAAATGAAGAAGCACTAAAGTAAGCAGCAATTTGAGGAGAAAAATATAGCGCCCGCCGCCTACCACTGACAGACTCTTCAAAACAGCCAGTTAGTGGCCAAATACCTGTCTGATCAAAAAAATCTACAGTAGTAAAAGGAAATCAGAAAGAGAACCAGCCTAGGTTCCCATGAGAGGGCATGCCCTGTGATGGGACTGAGAGGAGGACCTCCACAGAAGATCTCAAAACTCAACACAGGCTTTCAGATAGTCTGGATCCAAATCATAACTAGCACTCTTTGATTTGTACCTGGAAACAGACCAGTGACCAGTGGAGTTGTCATAACAAGGACTTTCTGTTCTCTATGTAACCAACTCTGGGCAGAAGTCTCACCACAGCATCTTGGACCTGTTGATGTCTCAGAACACTTTCCAAAGTTAACCCCACACAGAATGTGTTCTGGTAATCCAAACAGGATGAGAGCATGGCATGTATCACTGACTGAATCAGACCTTTCCAGGAGCAGGCACCGCTGTCACGTCATCTTTAACTGCAAAAATAAACTCCTGGCCATAGATGAAACTTGGGTACTAACCCAATGTTCATGGGGAATGTCAACATACCCACCATAGACTAGAGGAACACATCTCTGGCAACAAACACAAAGCTGGACATCCCACTGTGGAAGCCAGTGTGGTATACTGGTTTGAGTGTTGTGCTGCAATTTGATTCCTTGCTTGGAAACCCACTGGGTGACCATGGGTGAGGAACACACCTTCAGTCCCAGAAAACACAGTAATGGGTTTAGAAATGACTTGAAGGCACACAGTAATGACAACACTCATCTGCTCTCCTGCCCCTACCATAGACTGCAGTTGGACACTTTGGATGGATATATGCTGCTCTGTATTCTGGGATCTGGTCCCAGATTATCGTCTTTGAACTGGATTGTATGAGTCTACACTGCCAGATAATCTGGGATAAGCATACAACAGACCTGGGCAACCTACGGCCCACGGGCCGGATGTAGCCCGGGAGCCGATTATGTCCAGCCCGGGGAGAAGGGTGTCGGGGGTGGGGCCAAGAGGAAGGGGTGCCACTGCCGCCATCCCATCGCGGACTCTGGGGCCTGCATTGGCCGACAGCCCGCTGCTCCGGAGAACAATCGGAGGAGCTGCGGCTTTGGAGTGCCTGCCATCCTGGAGCGGGAGCAGTTGGTGACCTGCGGTGGCTGATCGCCCTGGCGACCCGGAAGACTTGATCGTCTTCCGGGTCTCCTGGGCGATCAGCAGCCTCAAAGCCGGGATGGCAGGCACTACATGGCAGGGCGATCAGCTGGAGAACGGCTGGGGGCGAGAGCGGGCGGAGGCCTGCAGCCTCTGATCGTCTGCTGCTCTGCTCTGCTCTGCTCTGCTGCAGCGGCTGCTGGGTCCGCTTTGCCATCCTCTGGGCTGGGGCCATTGGGCCATTCCATCTTGGGATCCTTCCTCTCTTGAGGATGTCAGCCTCCATCTTGGTTTGCACCTTGTCTTCTTGAATTTCATTTCATTTTATTTTAGTGGTTTTTATGGTTATTTTATAATTATTTTATAATAATAATATTATAATAATATAATAAATAATATAATATAATGTTATATTAAAATTTAAATATATTATAATGTCTATATGTATATACTATAATATAAGAATTATGATATTAATACTAAAATATATGAATATTTCTTGATATATTAATATGTTAATATTAATAATGTGTAATATATAGTAAATATAGTAAATAAATAAATAAATAATGTAGATTAGAATGTAGTTCCGTCTTTAATTGCGGCCCTCCATAATATTTTTTGGCTCTCGTGTGGCCCCTTGCAAAAAATAATTGCCCACCCCTGGTATACAATCTGGGATCAGATCCTGGCATATTGGGCAGTGTAGATCCAGCCTTCTCTGCCTATCCTCATCCAGTGAGGGAATTGGGAGGGCACAGCTTTTGCTGAAAGTTTGAGTTTAGAAGGTGAAAGAAGAGAAGTATGATTGTTCCAATTGACATAGTTTCACAGTACCTCATCCTGTTCTAGATCTGTTCCGGATTGATGTTACAGGAATCTCATTCTGCATGCAGCCTGCCAACCCTATGTTAGATAAATGGCATGATGTCCCAACAACAATAAGCCAGAAGAGGCTTGTAGAAAATGCTCTTGCAATTCCTTATCTTAGAGATATCAGTGATTTTTGGGAGTTGTAAGCTTCAGACGGAAGAAAATACAATATGACCTGTATCTATGGAGAATACATTCCTGAATTTACCATGGAAACAGGAAGCTGTGCATAATGGCATATCATAGAATCACCTGGACAACCTATAAAGGACATATCTTGTTGAATGTGTGTAGAGGTTGTACAATACTGCCGCTTCAGTGGTAGCAGGCTTTCCCATACTTGGGACTACAGAATATGCCAGTCAATACACTCAAGTATCATTTTCTGCAGAGAGCAGTTACATTGTAATGGCTTGAGTGTTGAGCTAGGACTCTGGGATGTCAAAGTTTGAATCTAGCCTAGCTATGGAAAGGAAAGCCATTTTGATTCGGGGGGGCAAATCATCGGGGCTGAGACTGGAAGAGGGTCTACCCTAGCAAACCTTTGTATTGTTATCCCATAACCCCATTTTGGGATATAATGAAGATCAGATCATGATTTAAACTAAATAATAGAAAATGTACCAGTAACATTGGCTACATGCCTGGCCATTGTGCAAATCATACTTCCAATGACAACCATTTTCTGAAGATATATCTTACTAAGAAAAGGTAACATTAGGGTCACCATGAGAAAGAAATGACTTGAATATTTATTTGTTTATTTATTTATTCATTCATTCATTTACTTCATTTCTATTCCGCCCTTCTCACCCCGCAGGGGACTCAGGGCGGAATACAATGTACACATTACATTTAGACACACAAACACACAAGACAGACAGAGGCAATTTAACATCTGGCCACCAGGGGGAGCTGTCGCACTCCTTCATTCCTCAGAGTGTTTTCTGGAGATCTTCTTTATGGCCTCGTAAATCAGTTAAATTTAGCCTCCCCACTAAGTGGTACCTTAATTTCCTACTTAACAGATGCAACTGTCTTTCGGGTTGCAGAGGTCGACAACAGGCTACACAATAGGTCGAGAGCCCACCTTGACCCGGGCAGGCCTCGAACTCATGACCTTCTGGTCAGTAGAGATCTTATCCAGCGGACACCCAGCCAGCTGTGCCACATTCCCAGTAAATAAAAATAAAAACGTCCAAATCTATCACTCCTTCCCACCTGTTACTAAGGAGGCTGTCCAGACCTTGAACCGGTGCTTAGCAGCTGTCTCGGACTGGATGAGGGCTAGCAAATTGAAATTGAATCCAGACAAGACAGAGGTCCTCCTGGTCAGTCGAAAGGCTGAACAGGGCACAGAGTTACAGCCTATGTTGAATGGGGTTACACCCCCCCTGAAGACGCAGGTTCACAGTCTGGGAGTGATCCTGGATTCATCGCTGAGCCTGGAACCCCAGGTCTCAGCGGTGGCCGGGAGAGCTTTTGCACAATTAAAACTTGTGCGGCAGCTGCGCCCGTACCTTGGGAAGTCTGACTTGGCCACGGTGGTCCATGCTCTGGTTACATCCCGGATAGACTACTGCAACACACTCTATGTGGGGCTGCCTTTGAAAACGGTTCAGAAACTTCAGTTGGTCCAATGGGCGACAGCCAGAATGCTAACTAGGGTGACATACAGGGAGCATACCACCCCCTGCTGTGTCAGCTCCACTGGTTGCCTGTCCATCTCCGAGCCCAATTCAAAATGCTGGTATTGACCTATAAAGCTCTATACGGTTCTGGCCCAGCTTATTTGTCTGAATGCATCTGCCTCTATGTCCCATCTCGCAGTCTAAAATCATCTGGGGAGGCCCTGCTCTTGCTCCCGCCATCATCGCAAATGGGGCTGGTGGGGACAAGAGACAGGGCCTTCTTGGCAGTGGCCCCTCACCTATGGAACTCTATCTCTCCTCGCTTTTAGAAAAAAGCTAAAGTCGTGGTTCTGGGACCAGGACTTTGGGCAGCAGATGTAAATTGTACCTTTGGATTTGACTGGATTGACACTTTGGACTTGACTGGACTGACAATGTGTTCCGCTTGATGGCTTTAATTAATTATTGTTGTATGTAGTGGTTTTTAATGTAATGTTTTTATAATGTTTTTAATGCTTTTTAATGATGTTGATTATATGGTGTATTTTGATATTGTATTGTGGTGTTGCGGCCTGTAGTGCTGCAAATGTAAGCCGCGCCGAGTCCCCCTGCGGGGGTGAGAAGCTACAGGGTACAAATACCATAAATAAATAAAATAATATAATAAATAAATCTAAAACAACAACATGATCTGCATCAATCCAGATATTAGTTGCAATAGAGTTATGTTGATTTTCTTTAGAAGCATGAGTTAATGTAAGGACAAGCAACATGTGGTCCTTAAGCAGTTGTTGATGTTTAACTCCCAATCATTTCTAACCATTGGCTTTGCTACGGTAGCTAGGGCTGACTGGAGTTTCAGTTCAAAAACAAGTTGCCCATGCTTGGATTGAAATATTTTCTTTGAGTGCCTTTCCATGTGGGCTATGAGTTATTTTCAAGAAACCAAGACCACAAATGTCGCCTTTTGCCTTGGCGTTCATTTGGAAAATCACAGTGGAAAGTTTGGAAGAGCTGAAAACTGCCTAACAAGCCTGAGTGCGTAAGAAATGATCAAAACATTAGAGATGTAAAAAGATCTTGTCTTCCCTACAAGCAATAAGTATAACCCGGAGAAAAAGAATGAAAGAGAAACTTTGGAAAGTGCCTACAATAAGCAATCATTGCAACCAACGAGGAAGGCTTTCTTGGAGACAGTTCAGAAGGAATTACAAAATTATTTAAATCACTAAATGTTTACAGAATATGTAACTCTTTATATGGAAGTCCTCTACCAGCCCGCACCACAGGAAGAACACCATCATCCCCACGTCAGCATAGGAAAATCTGTGCTTAAGTCCGTTCAGCAGTTCACCTACCTGCGAAGCATCAGATGCCAAGGTTGACAAAGAGATAGATCACAGATTATCAAAGGCATATAGTGCATTCGGAAGGCTTCACAAAAGAGTCTGGAGTAACAAGCACCTGAGACAAAGCACCAAAATCAGTGTGAACAGAGCTATCGTACTGTCTATTCTCCTATATGGGTCTGAAACATGGGTCACCTATCGCCACCACTGAACGCTTTCCTCAGCGCTGTCTTCGCACAATCCTAAATATACACTGGACCGACTATGTGACGAATGTTGCTGTCCTTGAGCAAGCAGGGATCAACAATGGTCCACCCTGGCCTCACATCGGGAGGCATGGAGATGCACTATCCACAATGCTGCAGCCTCTTTCGAGAAGACACATCGAACGGGTCTCGAAGAGAAACGACAACGCAGAAAAAACCGCAACTTGGAAACGACATCACCCAAAGAGACTTTCTGCTGTGCTTTCTGCAACCGAACTTGCCTATCTCAGATTGGCCTTTTTAGTCATCAACGCGCTTGTAAAAAGCGTGGGATGAGTCCTTCCTAAGAATCTTCGTTTGCGAAGTAATGCCGAGAGAGAGATGTAACTCTTTAAAAGAATGCCATTATGACAATAATTTTAAAATGAAAACATTAATACAAGTTTGGGGGACGATTACAGTAATTTCCCATTATGAATAGGCACTTCAGGGTGGGCACAGTGTTATCTAATCATAAAAGAAATTTCTATGAATATAATCAAACTCTGCCACCATCTGAGTGAAGGGGAGAAGATGGCAAATCAAACAATGGCACTGTTCCTTTTCTTCTCATTGCTCCTGACCGTCATCCTCCGTCACAAAATGGCATTCTACCCACAACGTCTTGGTCAGGGGGCCATTGAAGTACAGGCTTTTGGGACTTGGACAGCTCTGGAGAGCAAGTCTCTGCAATGTAGTTCAGGGTTTCCCAATCGCTGTGCTGCGGCACATTACTGTTCCGTGACGTATCATCCGGTGTGCCGCAAAAACATCTCCCCCCCCCCTTTTCTTCCTCCTCCTGCCTGTTGCTTGGGGGAGGAGGAGGAGGAAGGGCTGGGTGGCGGCAGCAAAGAAGGGGCTGGGGTGCCGCCCCCTTCGGCTGTTTCCCCTCCGCGTGCCAGCCAGCTGGCCCATCCCAGCTGCCAGGCAGGGCCGGCCCCTCCCACTCCGCCGACTACGCGGCCGCGTAGGGCGACGGGACCTGGGAGGGGCATTGCCACCTGGGAGGGGCGCCACCCGCGCCGCCCCGCCCGCTGCTGCGCTCCGCAACCAGCCGTGCCGCTGGGTGGAGGCGTGCTGGAGCTAGTGCTGCCCGTGCCGCGCCTCCGCCACGGCACGGGCAGCACTAGATCAAGTGGAGCTCCATAGGCACTGGGCATGCGCGCAAAACCTCCGTGCGCATGCGCTGTGTCTACAGAGTTCACTTGAGCTCTGTAGACACAGCGCATGTGCGCAGAGATTTTCGTGCGCATGTGCTGTGTCTACAGAGCTCAAGTAAACTCCGTAGGCACAGCGCATGCACGTGGAGATTTTCACGCGCATGCGCAGTGCCTACGGAGCTCAAGTGGAACTCCGTAGGCACTGGGCATGCGCACAAAACCTCTGCGCATGCCCAGAAGCGCCTGTAGGCGCAGCACGGCAGCAGCATGGAGATATGGGTGGCGCGCTTGGGAGCCGCGGGGGGGCCAAAATAATGTTTGCTTACCCCCCCCCCGGAGAGCTCGGACCACCCCTGCTGCCAGGGCACCTCGGGGAGCCTCGGAAGAAAGGCTCCCTGCAGGGCCCAGGACCTGCCTGGGAGCCGGGTTTGGCCGTCTCGCGTCTTCCGCGTCTTCCGCATCTTCCGCAAATCTCAGGCTCTGGCTGTTTCCAAACAGCTGTTTGGAAGCAGCCAGGGCCCGAGATGCATCTCCTCTGTTTCCTTGCGGGGAGCCTTTCTCCCGGTTTGCGACTTCACCAAGCCCGGCGGAGCCACAAACCGGGAGAATGGCTCCCCGCAGGGCCCCGCCCCTCCCTCCTCCCCCTCCTCTTCAGTGCGTGCGAAACCGCTCTCGGCCTCCCTCCCTGAGGAGCAGCTTAAAGAACTGGGCATGTTTAGCCCGTCTATTTTCCCCAAACTCCATCTGTGTTCACTTTTGGGCATATTGAGCATTCATGCCAAGTTTGGTCCTGATCCAACATTGTTTGAGTCCAGAGTGCTCTCTGGATGTAGGTGAACTACAACTCCAAAACTCAAGGTCAGTTAACTATATGTATTACTGTGTTAGAGTGTCATTTTGGTTGGTGGTGTGCCCCAGGATTTTTTAAATGTTAAAAGTGTGCCTCGGCTCAAAAAAGGTTGGGACACACTGGTGTAGTTCACTGCTTCCAATGCTCCATCATCTGAAGTAGATATCTCATTCCCACATAATGGGAGGACTGGCCCTGAATCTAAAACTACTACAATATAATCATCATCATCATCATCATCATCTTTATTTATAACCCGCCACCATCTCCCCAATGGGGACTCGGGGCGGTTCACATGGGGCTAAGCCCAAACAACAAATTACAATAAAAACAAAATCAGTACATCAACAATTAACACAGTAAACTACATATATCTAAGTAAAAGAACAACATACAGACAATATCTCAAATCACACATGACAGGGCGGGCCGCATGTATGAATATGAAACGTTAAAAACTCGGGTGAGATAAACGGGGTAGCATTCTTTGTAAAGGAGAACACATGTAAACATGGGGGATTAATGGACTCCGAAACAGAGTATTGAGGAGATGTGTAGTCAGTTCTCCAATTTCACTGTGGGTTAGGGGTACAGAACCCCCATGAAAATGAAGCATTACACAATCCAATTTTTTAACCTCAGAAACAACCCTCTAGGAAGGTCATGCTACCCCTTTATTCCAGTGTTTCCCAACCTTTTTTGAGCCGCAGCACACTTTTAACATTAAAAAAAATCCGGGGGCACACCACCAACCAAAATGACACAAAATGACACTCTAACACAGTGGTTCTCAACCTTTCTAATGCCGTGACCCCTCAATAAGGTTCCTCATGTTGTGGTGACCCCCAACCATATTTTTTGTTGCTACTTCATAAATAATTTTGTTACTCTTATGAATTCTAATGCAAATATCTGATATGCAGGATGTATTTTCATTGTTACAAATTGAACATAATTAAAGCATAGTGATTAATCACAAAAACAATGTTTGGGGGAGTATGGACAACGGAAGATGGGATTTGCAGTACCTTCAATCGATTCAGCTCTGACTTCCACAGACCACTGAGACCCCCACAAATTACAGAACTGGACCAAACTTGGCACACAGAACCCACATGGCCAACAGAAAATACTGGAGGGGTTTGGGAGGAATTGGCAGTGATTTAGGGGAGATGTAGTTCACCTACATCCGGAGAGAACTGAGAACCCAAACTATGGATCTGGACCAAACTTGGCATGAATATTCATTATGCCTAAATTTGAACACTGGTGGAGTTTAGGGAAAATAGATCTTGACATTTGGGAGTTGTCGTTGCTGGGATTCATAGTTCGCCCACAATCAAAGATCATTTTGAACTCCACCAACAATGGAATTGAGCCAAACTTGGCACACAGAACCCCCATGACCAACAGAAAATACTGGAGGGGTTTGGAATGAATTGACTCATTTACGGGACATGTTGTTCACCTACATTTGGAGAGCACTATGAACCCAAACAACTATGGATTTGGATGAAACTTGGCACAAATACTCAATATGCCCAAATTTGAACACTGGTGGGGTTTTGAGAAAATAGTCCTTCTCATTTGGGAGTTGTAGTTTCTGGGATTTATGGTTTACCTACAATCAAAGAACATTTTGAATTCCACCAACAATGGAATTGAGCCAAACTTGGCACACAGAACTCCCATGACCAACAGAAAATACTGGAGGGTTTTGGTCGGCATTGACCTTGAGTTTTGGAGTTGTAGTTCACCTACATCCAGAGAGCACTCTGCACTCAAACAATAATGGATCTGAACCAAACTTGGCCCAAATATCAACATGCCCAAATGTTAGTGGTGGAATTTGTGAAATTTGTGGAAAATAGACCTTGACATTTGGGAATTGTAGTTGCTGAGATTTATAGTTCACCTACAATCAAAGAACCCCTAGAACCCCATCAACAATAAAATTGGGCCAAACGTCCCCACACAGAACCCCATGACCAACAGAAAATACTGGATGAATTTGGGAGGAATTGACAGTGATTTACGGGAGATGTAGTTTAACTACCTCCCAAGAACACTGTGAACCCAAACAACTATGGACCTGGACAAAAATGGGGGAATTGGGGTTGGGAGGAATTGATATTGTCATTTAGGAGTTGCAGATACTAGAATTTATAGTGTATTGACATTGTTAGAAAGGATTTATAGTTCACCTGCAATCAAAGAGCATTCTGAACTCCACCAATAAAATTGGGCCAAACTTCCCCACATAGAAGAACCCCCATGACCAACAGAAAATACTTGAGATGCTGGGCCGATGGGAAGGCACCTCTACTTCTTAGAGGCGCTTCCCATCGCCCCAGTGCCTCCTTCTGGCAGTAGGCTAAAACTGGGAGGCTTTTAAAGATGAAGGTGTTTAAGATCAATTCGGGGCTGCTGTGGTTTTAAACTTTGAATTTGTTTTAATAGTTTGTATATTTGTATATTTTAATGATTATGCTGATGCTTTTATGTTAAGAAACTTTGAGTCCCCTTCAAGGGAGATAAAGGCGGGGTACAAAAGTTATTATTATTATTATTATTTTGTCTCCAGAACACCCAAAAATGCTATAATAAAGGTATCAATTGCTAATCGTACACATATTTTGCATCTCATCAAGAGCTAAAACCAAAGTATAAATAACTATAACAATTATTATTATTATCTGGGATTATTTAGGCCCTTCCACACAGCCCTATATCCCAGAATATCAAGGCAGAAAATCCCACATTATCTGAGTGTGGACTCAGATAACCCAGTTCAAAGCAAATATTGTGGGATTTTCTGTCTTGATATTCTAGCTGTGTGGAAGGGTGCTAGCAGAAATTGTGTTTAATTTTGAGTAAACATGCACAGAATTGTGCAGCTGGCTTTTTTAAAGGGTGTTACTCTCCCCGTTTTAACTGTAAAAGACAAATGTGAGGTGATTCCCTAGAAATGCAATAGAATCACAGGGGCCCTTTCCACACGGCTGAATAAAATCTCACATTATCTCATTTGAACTGCATTATAGGCAGTGTGGACTGAGATAACCCAGTTCAAAGAAGATATTGTGGATTATCTGCCTTGATAGAAAGTTCCTCCTAATATTTAAGTCGAGTCTCTTGACCCATTGTTTGAATCCATTGCGTCCTAGGGCCCTTCCACACAGCATATAACCCAGAATATCAAGGCAGAAAATCCTACATTCTCTGCTTTGAATTGGGTTACCTAAGGGCCCTTGCACCCGGCTGAATAAAATCCCACATTTTCTGCTTTGAGCTGTAATATATGGCAGTGTGGACTCAGATAACCCAGTACAAAGCAGAGATTGTGGGATTTTCTGCCTTGATGTTCTGGGTTATATGGCTGTGTGGAAGGGCCCTGAGTCTACACTGCCATATATTCCAGTTGGAAGCAAAATATGTGGTTTTTTATTCAGCTGTGTGGATGGAAGGGGCCCTAGTACCCGAAGCACGAAAAAAGTAGCCTGCCCCCTCTCTCTCCTCAATGTGATGTCCTTTCATAAGCTAAACGTCCCCAGCCCTATAGTAAAAACAAAAACAGCCCAACTGTTCCGGAGGCATTCCTGCACCAGGAAATACACTAAAGGAGGAAAGGGGGGGGGCAGGGGCAAGGAAGCGACACCCAAACAATAAGGCAGAGGGAAGGAGAGAAGGAGGGGAAGCCCAGAACAATAGCGAGTGCCTGACTCACTCCCCAAATGAAAGAGCCCCCCTGCTCTAAATCCTAAAAAGGAAAGAAAGGGCTCTCCCTCCCCTCGGAAGAAGAGGGAGAAAGAAACCCTCAGGAGAAACCCCAAAAGCGACGCTTTCCCCGCTCTCCTTTTTGGGTCCCTCCTCGCAAAGCATGTGGGACAGTCAGCAACCCCACAAGATTACACAAACACACCGACAGACTCCTCCTCAAGTACCTCCCAACACTGCACCACTGCCTCACACCGCACCACAAACTCTAATCCCGGGAACTCCTTCAAAGAGCAGCCAAACTTCTCAAGCCACACAAAACTCTCCCCCCCCCCCAGCCTGAAAGTGTCTCCCAACCACGCAAAAAGGAGGGAAAGCAGTCCAGTCCCCGCTTGGACAGGGAGCCTTGCCTCCGCGCCCCTTGGAGGGAGCAGCCCAGGTTTGAGCGCCTCAGTCGCTCACTCCACGTGCAGCAGGAGAGCAACTGTCTGAAGAAAAGCAGCAGCCATGCCGATCGCACTGAGGCCAGTGGCTCCAGCTGAGGGGTCAGTGGGGAGGGCAGGGCAGGCAGAGGAGGCAACCTGTGCCCCCCCCCCAACCAGGGGCTCTCACTCACTGCCAGGGCCTGCTCTTGCTCTGAGCGGCTGAGGGAGGCCCAAGCCGCTTTTCCATCCTAGCCTTGCAAGCCTCAAGCTCAGGAGAAGACCTACGTGTGCCGCGCGGCAGGCCCAGCCTGGCTCCGATAGAGGGGCCAGAAGGAAGGAAAAGAGGAAGATGCCGAGGGACCTCCCACCCAGCAGCAGAGGGGCTGGGGGAGATGGGAAAGTGCCTCTGAAAAGTAAGTAGAGGCACCTTCCCATCACCCGGCAGCAGGCAGTAAGAGCCAGGCACCACGGGCCGGCAGCCATCCCAGGGAGCCGGAGGGGGCGGGGCCAAAGGAGGCAGCCCCGCGGCCCCTCGGAAATGGCTCCGCGACCCCTCTGGGGGTCGCGACCCCCAGGTTGAGAACCACTGCTCTAACACAGTAAAGAACGGCTGGGGGTTGGTGGCCTGCTGGGAGCAGCTGCTGGGAGTGCCAAAGATGGGGAGGGGCGGAGGCAGGCTGCGCCATGCCCCGCCCCCTACCCCCAGCTTCACCTCTCCCAGCAGCTGCTCCAGCCTTGAGGGGGCAGTGCCAAGCCAGCGGTGCCAGAGCCAGCACAATGCTGGCTTGGCACTGTCCCCTCAAGGCTGGAGCAGCTGCTGCGAGTGCCGAAGCTGGGGGAGGGGGCAGAGCCAGGCTGCGCCATGCCCCACCCCTCCCCCCAGCTTCAGCTCTCCTACAGAGGAGGAGCATGAGCGGTGGACGAGCTTCAGTGGGTGGAGCTCCTCCTCCATGCAGCTTCAGCAAGCGAGGGGCGAGAGTCATGGTGGGAGTCATGGCGGATTGGAGGCTGGCTGGGGACATGGCCGAAGGAGGCGGCGCCCCTGCCCCTTCTTCTTTTTCTTCGCCACTGCCCGGCCATTCCTCCTCCTCCCCCAAGCAGCAGGAGTTTGGCAGGAGGGGGGGGAGGAAGGAGGGCAGAGAGCTTTTCTCGCGGCACAGCAGGAGGTCCGTCACGGCACACTAGTGTGCCACGGCACACTGGTTGAGAAAGACTGCTTTATTCTACCTTGATCAGACCATACCCGGAATGTTGTATCCAATTCTGGGCACCACAATTGAAGAGAGATGTTGACAAGCTGGAATGTGTCCAGAGGAGGGTGACTAATATGATCAAGTGCTTGGAGAGCAAGCCCTATGAGGAGCAGCTTAAAGAGCTGGGCATGTTTAGTAGGGGTGGATATCTCCGTCCGTAATACTTTGATTTCCGTTATTTTTTCATATTTAAAATTATTTTGACCCTATATTGACCCTCGGCATCCAACCCGGAAGTGACGTTTCAAAACCGAAGCCGGAATCGCGATTTCTGTAAAGGGCACGTTATTAGGTTGTTATTCCCGGCCTTTCTTATCTTTAACCCGCGATGCTTCTGAGCTGGGGGGAAGAGTGCAGGGCAAGCCATCCACTCTTCCCTCCCTGCCCTACCAGCTGAGAGGCACCGCGGGTTCTATTTAACCCGCGATGCTTCTGAGCTGAGGGGGAAGAGTGCAGGGCATCCCCTCGCCTCCTCCTTCCCTGCTGAGAACTAATGCGCGTCAAGGCTATCGCACATTAGTTCTCGGCAGGGAAGGAAGTGCAGAGGGCATCCCCTCACCTCCTCCTTCCCTGCTGAGAACTAACGCGGGATAGCGGCTTCAGCATTCTGCTCACCCCCACCCCTCCTTGCCAGCTGGGAACTAATGCACGGGGGTTGATTCCCAGCTGGCATAACGAATAATAACGAATTTCGTTATTAGTTATGTTTCTATTTCGAAATTATTACAAATTTTTTCGGAATACTTTCTATTTAGAAACAACAGTGGCAATTCCCCCCCACATGAGTTTAGAAACAAAATTTGTATGGGTCAACCACCCCTAATGTTTAGCCTGCCAAAGAGAAGGTTGAGAGGAGACATGATAGCCAATTGTATAAATATGTGAAGGGAAGTCATAGGGAGGAGGGAACAGGCTTGTTTTCTGCTGCCCTGGAAACTAGGACGTGGAGCAATGGCTTCAAACTACACCTGAACATTAGGAAGAACTTCCCAAGTGTTAAAAGCTGTTTACTAGTGGAACTCTCTGCCCTGGACTGTGGTGGAGGCTCCTTCTTTGGAGGCTTTTAAACAGAGGCTGAATGGCTATCTATCAGGGGTGCTTTCAATGAGATTTTCTTGCTTCTTGGCACGGGGTTGTACTGGATAGCCCACGAGGTCTCTTCCAATTCTATGATTCTAGCAATATCTAGGTTCTCTAGCATGACTCTAGAGCAGTGTTTATCAACCGCTGTGACGCGGCACACTAGTGTGCCGTGACAGACCTCCTGCTGTGCTGCGATAAAAGCTCTCTGCCCCCCTTCCTTCCCCCCTCCTCCTGCCGAACTCCTGCTGATTGGGGGAGGAAGAGGAAGGGTCTGGCGGTGGCGAAGAAAAAGAAGAAGGGGCCAGGGCGCTGCCTTCTTTGTCCATTTCCCCAGACAGCCTCCAATCCGCCATGACTCTCGCCCCTCGCTCGCTGAAGCCGCGCAGAGGAGGAGCCCCGCCCAATGAAGTCTGTCCACCGCTCATGCTCCTCCTCTGTGGGAGAGCTGAAGCCGGGGGAGGGGGCGGGGCATGGTGCAGCCTAGGTCCGCCCTCTCCCCCGTCTTCGGCACTCCCAGCAGCTGCTCCAGCCTTGAGGGGGCAGTGCCAAGCCAGCATTGTGCTGGCTCTGCCCCCGCTGGCTTGGCACTGCCCCTCAAGGCTGGAGCAGCTGCTGGGATAGCTGAAGCTGGGGGAGGGGGCAGGGCATGATGCGGCCTAGCTCCGCCCCCTCCCCTGGCTTCGGCACTCCCAGCAGCTGCTCCAGCCTTGAGGGGGCCAGCGGGGGCAGAGTGCTGGCTCTGCCCCCGCTGGCTTGGCATTGCCCCCTCAAGGCTGGAGCAGCTGCTGGGAGAGCTGAAGCCGGGGAGAGTGGGCGGGGCTTGGCATGGCCTGGCTCCTCCCCGGCTTTGGCAGTCCCAGCAGCTGCTCCCAGCAGGCCACCATCCCCCAACTGGGGAATGTGTTACTGTGTTAGAGTGTCATTTTGTGTCATTTTGGTTGGTGGTGTGCCCCCAGATTTTTTTAATGTTAAAAGTGTGCCGCGGCTCAAAAAAGGTTGGGAAACACTGCTCTAGAGTCAACTTCCGCTGGAGGTTGCCCATAGAATCATCTTGAAAGACCTAGAGATTCTTAGAGAGAACACTTTAATCAAATCAATCAGTAACATCTTCAAAAGTCAAACTCGCAAATGTGTAGATCATCACACCAACCAATAGTAATAGAACTAAAACATAATACCTAGCTATGTGTCCTGAAACAAATAAAGGATAATGGGAATATTCTGAAAAGAAAAGTCGGTGGTGGATATAAAGTTAGTACAGAAGAGTATTTTCATATATGTATGTATGTATATATATATATATATATATATATATATACATATATATATACATATATATATATATATATATATATATAAAAAATTACTGCTTCCTGGGAAATAATCTATTTAAAATTGAT
This sequence comes from Anolis apletophallus, assembly GCA_030556195.1. Taxonomy (NCBI): domain Eukaryota; kingdom Metazoa; phylum Chordata; class Lepidosauria; order Squamata; family Anolidae; genus Anolis; species Anolis apletophallus. The sequence continues at coordinate 193,779,587 of JARBWK010000004.1, read as the reverse complement.
ACTGTGTCTACCCTTGGATTGTTTCCTGTGGCGGGATGTTGTGTCAGCCAGAGGTGTCTTTTTCCCATGTTTTAGTGTATTCCGTGGGAACAAATATTTACAAATACGGAATCAGGATCTTGGCGATAGAGGAAGTCGCCTCTCCTTGGCTTTTAAACACTGTGTGCTTCCTGTGCTTAGACTGATCTAGATTATGAATCAAATGGGGGTTGGAGGAAGATGTATAAAACCCTTCATAATAGAAAAGGTTAAGCATATTTATCTTTATTGTTTTTAAAGGCTATTGACCTTTTGTATATATTTTGGCATTTGCAATAGATCCACATCTTTATTGACCAGTACATACATATAACCCCCTGTTTAAAGAACTGCACTGGCTGCCTATTATTTTCTGGTCCCAATTCAAGGTACAGGTGATCACCTACAAAGCCCTAAATGGTTCGGGACCCGCCTACCTTCGTGACCCGATCTCCCTCCATGAACCAGCTCGAACCCTCCACTCCTCGGAGGAGTCCCTCCTGTCACCCCTGCCAGTCTCACAGACTCGTCTGGTGGGCACAAGGGAGAGGGTATTCTCCTCTGTGGCCCCCAACTCTGGAATTCCTTGCCTGGAGAGATTAGGAAAGCCCCCCACGTTGGAGACCTTTAGGAAACATCTGAAAACCTGGCTTTTCTGCTGTGCCTTTGGAGAGTAATTATTTAATTTCTACCATTGCTCTCTTCAATGCCCCCATTCTTAGAGTCTATCCCCCCTACCCTGGTAAAGGATGCTATTCCACTTATCTCTCCCTGAGTTTTTTAACAGTTTATATGTGTGCCTGCGGCCCGCCTTGTCCTTGTGATTTTAGATATCTAGTTGCATATTGTTTTTTTAATTTATTTCATGGAGTATGGACTGGTTGGATCTTCTTGCGGTCCAAGGCACTCTCAGAATTTTCCCCAACACCACAGTTCAAAAGTGTCTATCTTCCTTTGCTCAGCCTTCCTTATGGTCCAGCTCTCGCATCCATAGGTTACTACGGGGAATTTGGGTTGTATATAGTACTTACGAACAATGCCCAGAGCAGAACTTGCCAGTTCTGTCAGTAGGAGTACTACACTTGGAAGTTGTATTTTAGATGAGAATTATGACACTCAAATGTGTGTGTGTGTGTGTGTGTGTGTGTGTATATATATATATATATATATATATATATATATAAATTGGAAGTCAAATAATTAGCTATAGGAGGTAATAGTTCCTACTAGGGTTGGTTGAGCCATAAAAGATTTGGATTTTTTAAATTAGTAATTGAAATACTTACAAAAAAATTTCCAAAAGGTTCGTGATTAAAACATTATTAATATCAAATATTCGTTATTATTCGTGACCTCAGCTGGGAGGGAAGAATGGAGGGCAAGCCTGGATCAGTCCTAAACATCACTAATAACATCATAGAAGCAAGCTATATCAACAAATAATCATTTAATGCAAATGAAATGCACAGATACAGTATGAGCTTCTTCTAACAGGAATATTTATCTCCTCCAAAATTGCTTTTCAGGGTCACTTACAGACATCAGAGTCTTGTCCCTGCCTTCTCCCTTCTCCCAGGAAAGAGGAAAAGCGCGCGAAAGCTTTGCCCAAAACCGCAGACTCAAGCAATGGATTGCCAGAGCAATGGATCCGATCCATTCTCTCTGGCAATCGATTGCTCGGGTCTGTGGTTTTCGGCAAAGCTTTCGCGTGCTTTTCCTTTTTCCTGGAAGCTGGCAGAAGGCAGGAACAGGACTCTGATGTCCTGTTGAATTTTTGCTGTTATGCCGGTCTGAGTCCCTCGATAGAGGTGAGAAGGCCGGGGTAAAAAAGTTTTAAATAAATAAAATAAATAAATAAGTGACCCTGGAAAGCAATTTTGGAGGAGATAAATATTCCTGTTAGAAGAATCTCTGAGCCGGCGAGAGGAGAAGGGGAAAATATGATCTATTACAAAAATTAAAGAAAAATTGCCATCCCAGGTTCGGTAAAGAAATTATACTTCCGGGTTAGGGTTCGAGGATCGGTAAAGTAATGAAATAATTTTAAATAAGAAAAAAACCGAATTTTTTTGGAGGCGAATCAAAGACGACTGTTGGGCTGGACTGAGTGGCCTAAGTATAAAGACATCATTAAAAAAAAGGAAGTACTTTTGAATTGAAAACGCAAGATGAAAGCATGAGGAGATTTAGTAACGTAAGATGGCTCCATTACTTTCAACTAAGAGAACAATTTAATATTGATAGGGCCAAGGGATTTAGTGATACCGACAGACCCTGGGGATAAGATAATGAAGACACAAAAGAAAATAATATCAAAAACTTACCTTATGCTATTGAATTGGGCAACAGAAACAGATGTAATCAAAAATTCAATGGTTAAGTGGGCAAAGAATATTGGGAGACCAATTCAATTTAAAGAGTGGGAAAAGATTTGGTCCAAACAATTGAAAATAACATATGCGACAGACTTAAAGGGAAACTGGCTAAAATGTTACACCGTTGGTACATAACCCCTAAGAAACTAAGCATAATGTATAAAAATGCTGGCAACAACTGTTGGAAATGTAAGAATCAGGAGGGTACTTTTTTTCATATGTGGTGGACATGCCCTAAAGTAAAAGAATTTTGGCAAATGATACATGAGGAATGTAAGAAAATATTGCAAGTAGAATTTAAAATGAGACCGGAATTGTATCTAATAGGGATTATAGAACAAGAAATATTTCCAAATGAAAACGTGGAGAAACTCTTTGCGTTCCTCTCAACAGCTGCAAGAATGGTATTTGCAAAAGTATGGAAACAAAACCTCCTCCCCACAAAAGAGCAATGGCTAACTAAAATTATGGAGATAAAAGATATGGATGAATTAACTTATTGGTTAAGACAAAATCATGGTAAAGGTGTTAGAAAGACAGATTGGGCCGTGATAGAAGAATATCGATAAAAAACACAAACAAACAAAAAAGGAACGCTGTCGGTAATTAATAGTTAAAAAGAGCAACGGGGATGTCTCATGCTTGAGAAAGAAGATCTAGATGAAAATGTATGATTAGTGCAGAATGAGAATGGAAGTCAACCTACCCTATTGTATTCTTACCCCCTCCCCCCATTCCCTATTCCTTCCCTTCGTGTTGTGATGATGTAAGTCTTATAAACATAAAACCTGTCAATAAAAATTATTTCAAAAAAAAGAGAAAAAAACGAATTTCAAATAAATTTAAGTAGAAGATAGCCAACCCTAGTTCCTACCTGCTTTCAATGTGATTTTCCTGCTTCTTGGCAGGAGGTTGGACTGGATGGCCCATGAGGTCTCTTCCAACTCTATGATTTTACTTGTTAAAAAACTCTCTTCTATTTCTCTCTTTTTCTGACAGTTTAAATTTCTACTTCTATTTGCTTCCCCTCTACATGTCTATTGTCCAATTCACTGTGGGCCCATTTAAATGGGAAGTGGGGGAAAGTAGTGGCCTGTAATGGAATGATTCTTCCTCTGTAAGAAAAACACACACAAAGAAAATGAAAAACAATAGAGGGGAAAAAAACAGGAAAAAGCAAGAAAGCAGACACTAAAACAGAGCTTTCTGAAATGCTGTTTTTGTTTAAGTACAAATGGGAAGGAAGATCATTTTTGAACGTACAGCGTGCCATTCCTGGCCCTGTTGGGTTAAGACAAAATACCATACAGTAGCCTGCGATTGTCACCTTGGTGTGTGACTGAAGACCTGAATATATCCGCTCAAGTGAGAATGTTCTTCACATATTGTACCCGTTTCCTGCCACTCTCTTTAAAAGGGCTCCAAGGCTCATGATGACCCCCGCTAGTACATTGCTGGCATCGGCCGGTGGTGACACTCTGTCTGCAGACACTCGAGGGCAGCTCTTCCTCATACTTATAATGGCCCACAGGTTATGCATACAGGAAACTGCTCTGCAAAGTTTGCTGGTTTGAGAAAATAGCTCTTAATTTTGTGACAAAGATAGATGAGTCTTAAGGGAGTAGTAACAAGTAAAATTTCACTGGAGATACGAAGAGCGCCTGACCCCCCATTTATAACTGCAACCCTTGCAAAACAAAACAAAAGTGTTTCTCTGACAATAGTACACTCAGGAGAACTCTGGGCCTTTCCTTGGATCATACGGCAGAGGAAATGTTGTTAAGTTATTTTGACACTTATACATTTTTTTTCCTTCTTTAAAAAAATCCTTGGCAATTAAAATAGCTATATACAGTAGAATTGGGTTGTTGTAGGTTTTTCGGTCTATAGGGCCATATTTCCCAACCAGTGTGCCGTGGCACACTAGTGTGCCGTGAGCGATCATCAGGTGTGCCATGGGAAATTGGAACCTCCAATACCCTTTCTTCCCCCTCCTGCCGAACACTTTTTCTTCTCCACTCGGGCTCCCTTCTTCCCAACCTCGCTCTGCTCGCTTGGCCTCGCTTTGCTCTGGGGTGAGTCTGTGCAGTAGCGCCCGCACGGGTCACGTCTTCCCCCCTCCCCTCCTGAACATGCTCACGCTGCCCCCTCAGATCAAAATGGTGGCAGAAGCGGCAGTGTAGAAGAAAAAGTAAGTGTTCGGCAGGAGGGGGAAGAAAGGGCACGAAGGGGAAGGGGGGAGGAAGAGGTCTCTGTCGAAAGCTGGCATGGGCAAACTTGGACCTTCCAGGTGTTTTGGACTTCAACTCCCACCATTCCTAGCAGCCTCAGGCCCTTTTCCTTTCTCCCCCTCAGCCACTTAAGCAGGAAAGGGCCTCAGGCTGTTAGGAATGGTGGGAGTTGAAGTCCAAAGCACCCAGAGGGCCGAAGTTTTCCCATGCCTGTTTTAGGGACCTTAAAGTGCTGAGCCTCCTTCCAACATTGTGATTCTGAATAGAAAACAAACAACAACACAACATGATATAGTTTGAGTCCACAGTGCTCTCTGGGTGTAGGGGAACTACAACTTCCAAACTCAAGGTCAATTCCCAAGCAAAACCCTTTCAGTACTTTCTGTAGGTAATGAGAGTTCAATATGCCAAGTTTGGTTCAATTCCATTGTTGCAAGAGTTCAGGATGCTCTTTGATTGTGTGTTAACTATAAATCTCAGAAACTGTAACTCCCAAATGTCAAGGTCTATTTTCCCCAAACTCCACCTGTGTTCACATTTGGGCATATTGAGTATTCATGCCAAGTTTGGTCTTGATCCAACATTGTTTGAGTCCACAGTGCTCTCTGGATATAGGTGAACTACAACTCCAAAACTCAAGGTCAATGCCCACCAAACTCTTATAGTATTTTCTCTTGGTTATGGGAGTTCTGTGTGGGAAGTTTGTGTCTTTCTGCCATTCCTGCCAGGATATCTATGTTGTGCTCATCGAAACAGGACCAGGTTTCACACTGAGTGTATAAATACATTTAAAAACATGTATTACTGCGTTAGAGTGTCCTTTTGTGTCATTTTGGTTGGTGGTGTGCCCCAGGATTTTGTAAATGTAAAAAATGTGCCGGGGCTCAAAAAAGGTTGGGAAACACTTTTCTAGAAGCATTCTCTCCTGACGTTTTGCCTGCATCTATGGCAGGCATCCTCAGAGATTGTGAGATCTGTTGAAAACTAGGAAAATTAGGCTTATATATCTGTGGAATGTCCAGGATGGAGGAATCCTTTGTTGAGAGGTGATTAGCTGTCCCTGATCACCTCCCAACAAAGGATTCCCCCAGGCACTAACAAGCCACACCTAAAAACTATCAAGCCATCAAATGTTAATCAAGGTGGCCAATTGAAACCTTCACACTTAGCTCCAACAGACGAGCGTTCTTTCTCCGACCCTGGACATTCCACAGATACTGTATATAAACCCAATTTTCCTAGTTTCCAACAGACCTCACAGATGCTGAGGATGCCTGCCATAGATGCAGGCAAAATGTCAGGAGAGAATGCTTCTAGAACATGGCCATATAGCCCAAAAAACCTAGAACAACCTAGTGATTCCTGCCATGAAACCCTTCGACAATACACTACAGTAGAATTACCTTTCCCCATCTACTGTGCAATCTTTCTCAGCCCAAATACATAGTTTTGAAAGACAGTTTCATTCAAGTGTTCCTCTTGAGCCCTTTGGACAAAAGACATTGTTTGGGCTGCTAAACAAATAAATAACCTTCCCTCTCTGTACTGACTTTCTGTTGTCACTCCAGCCAGGACATCACTTCGTCCCTCCATCTTCATTCTCTTATTTCTTTAGTTCTATTCAACCTGTGGATCCCCAGATGTTTTGGCCTACAACTCCCAGAAATCTGAGCCAGTTTACCAGCTGTTAGGATTTCTGGGAGTTGAAGGTCAAAAATATCTGGCAACCCACAGGTTGAGAAACACTGTCTAGCTGCTTCCTAAGCCTCTTCCACCACCACCTCCTCCTACACCACCACCTCCTCCACCACCACCACCACCACCCCACCACCACCACCTCCTCCACCACCACCACCACCTCCTCCTCCTTGTGATTTAGTGGCAACTTCTCTGTCTCCCTTCCTCTTTCCAGAGAAAGCCATGAGTCAAGTGGCAGTTAGCACATGCAGCAGAACAGTCAACACAGTACAATACATTTCTCGCAGTCCAAATCCATTGTCTCCTAAGGTCATCCTGCCTTATTGTATCTTGCCTTCCAGCAAATTCCAGTCTCTCAAAACATCTAATTTCTTAAATCATAAAGGTAAATTCAGCATGAGCCAAGTAATCCAGTGTTTTTCAACCTTTTTTGAGCTGCGGCACTCTTTTTACATTTACAAAATCCTGGGGCACACCACCAACCAAAATGACACTCTAACACAGTAATACACATAGTTAATATGTTTTAAATATATTTATACACTCACTTAGTGTGAAACCTGGGCCTGTTTCGATGAACACAAAATAGATATCCTGGCATTTTCCCTTCTCATATGACTTCCTCTCACATATTTATATATGGCTATCATGTCTTCTCTCAGCCTTCTCTTCTTCAGGCTAAACATGCCCAGCTCTTCAAGATGCTCCTCATAGAGCTTGTTCTCCAGACCTTAGTGAAATTTCACCCTGAGTTAAACTTGCTTCCAGTTAACTATGGATAACATGAAGCTGTTATAAACAGTTCCGCGGGGGGGCTCTCGAAAAATCCAGTAAAATAGTAATTAAAAAAACATTTCCAAGCGGAGCGGCACAATTTGTTTCTTGGAAACCTGTGAGGGGGCTGCTAGGAGGGGGGAGCGTGCCAATTTCCAACGGCACACCTGATAATCGCTCACAGGACACTAGTGTGCCACAGCGCACTGGTTGGGAAACACTGAGGTAATCCATGGATTTCCATTAAGCCAGGAATTAACAAGTTAAAAGTCAACACAACCCCCCCCCCCCAACTCTGCCTATCCTATTGATTTCCAAGGTGTTTGTGCACCTGCAGTTATTCCTTTGACTTAATTTCCTTTTCTTCTCCTTTTGCAGGTACACACAGCCCATTTGTAAAGATGAACAAGGATGTACCAGAAACAATACTTATGATCGATGGTCAAGAACTTATCATCCCGTGCAGAGTTACAGCGCCAGATATCCGTGTCAAATTAAAAATGGTACCTTGAAATAATTTGGGTAGTTGTAATGTAGCTCTATATAGTTACCAATTGAATTCCGGATCTCCTTCAAAGTGTTAGTCTTGGCTTTCAAGGCCTTTACATGGTTTGGGGCCAGTGTACTTGAGGGAGCGGCTTACCCATATATGCCCAGAAGATCACTGCGCTCAGAGGGTTACAACTTGCTCGAAGTCCCAGGTGTGAAGTCCTATAGGTTGGCCAGCACCCAACAGAGAGCATTCTCGGTGGCTGCTCCGGCCCTGTGGAACACGCTGCCAGCCGAGACGCGGGCCCTGCGGGACCTGATGGCCTTTCGCAGGTCCTGCAAGACCTGGCTATTCAGGCAAGCATATGGCGACTGATTAGCATCTGAACACTAACCTCGCCACTTAGTTGTGCTGCTCCTGTACTCTTCTGCAGATCGGCCTGGACCTGATCCATTGAGATATTTTATGCTATACTGATTGGTTTTTAGGAATGTTTTATGTTTTATGATGTTTTTAGAATACCTGTGTGATTTTATTGTATTGGAAACCGCCCCGAGCTTCGGGAGGGGCGGTCTAGTAAGTCCAAATAATAAATAAATAAATAAATAAATATATTCATGAAGGACAGGAGTATGACATCACAGAGGCATATGTAAAGATGACAAATTAATACAACTATTTCTTATGAGCAATGCATAAATTATTCTATTAGTAGTCCCACTCTGTTAGTTTTGTTCTTTTCACTTTACGAACTAGAACTTTCTGCTCGTGATATAAAACCAAGCTTTAAAATCTGCTACATCAGCATTTCTAAACCTGAAGGTTGGGACCCCGGGGGGTTCAGAGGGGTCACCAAAGACCAGCAGAAAACACATATTTCTGATGGTCTTAGGAACCCCTTTGGCAGAGAAGGCTGAAAATCTCTCCACCTGTCCTTCTCTTCCTTTTTGGAAACAGATGGTAAATCCTCCCACGAAAAGTCCTCCTCCTGCTGTGATTGGTCAGCCTCTCAGCTGGCCTCTCAGCCAAGGGGAAGGCTGCTTCTGATACTCCAAATGGGGAGGGGAGAGCAGGCATGCTCGGTGCATGGCAGTGTAATGCGCATGTGCTGGTGAGGGAGAGCATGCAAGGCTGGAGGGATGCTTGCATCGCTTCAAGACAGGGGGGAAAGCACCCTTTGATTGTAGGTTAACTATAAATCTCAGCAACTACAACTCCCAAATGACAAAATCAACCCCACCCCCAACCCCACCAGTATCTAAATTTGGGCATATCGGGTATGTCTGCCAAGTTTGGTCCAGTGATGAAAACTTACTTAGGCGATCCCTCATACTCCGAGGCTGATAGTCATCCAAGTGTAGTGTCTTGGTGGTGGGTCCGTAGGTGGCTGTGGAGCCGTATTCTTGATCAGCATGTTCTCCCACAGTGAGGACATCAGTTTCCAGATGGAGGGCGGTGCTGATCAGGGTTGTCTTGACGCACCTTCCACTTGGTACATGCTACCCTTTCACCCTCCATTGGTGCACTGCTGGTCACAGCTAACCTCCAGTTAGAGTGCTCAAGGGCCAGGGCTTCCCAGTTCTCGGTGTCTATGCCATAGTTTTTAAGGTTGGCTTTAAGCCCATCTTTAAATCTCTTTTCCTGTCCACCAACATTACATTTCCTGTTCTTATGATGAGGTTATAGTAACTGCTTTGGAAGATGGTGATCAGGCATTCAGACCATGTGGCCAGTCCAGCAGAGTTGATGGCATAGGAGCATCGCTGCAATGCTGGTGGTCTTTGTTTCTTCCAGCACACTGACATTTCTCTGCCTGTCTTCCCAAGAGATTTGTGCCAAATTTGGTCCAGTGATGAAAATACATCCTGCATATCAGATATTTACATTGCAATTCATAACAGTAGCAAAATTACAGTTATGAAGTAGCAACAAAAATAATTTCATGGTTGGGGGTCACCACAACATGAGGAACTGTACTAGGGGGTCGTGGCATTAGGAAGGTTGAGAACCACTGTGCTATATATTTCCCCTCTGAAGACGTTTCTTCTTGGTTTACTAAGAAATATCGTTGACAATGCCTTTTGAAAACCTTCTGTTACAGAAGATCCCAGTTGCTAGGCTGTTTAAAAAAGCTACAATTTTGTTTTGTTTTTCAGATAGATCTTGAGTCCTCGTGGAGTGCATCCGAGCTACTTTAAATTAACCAAGTCAAAAACATCACCTACCTTTGTTTGTTACGCACCTTCCTCCCAGGCCCTTCGCTCACCCGGCTCCAGGTAAAGGCGGGGCCTGCGGAGGCCCATGAGCAAACAAGGCATTGCGGGAAGGAGGAGCGGCGAGGTGCCCCTGCCTCTCCTCCAGGGACAGCTGTGCAGTCTCCGCTGCCGCTTCCTCCTTCCTGCAGTGCCCCGAGGCGCTGCGCTGGCGGAAAAGCGCGTGGGAAGCCATGGCAGGTGAGGCCTGAAGATTGACTGGATGAGGGCCGAAGATCGACCAGTTGATCACAATTGACTAGTTGAGCACCCTGGTCTAGATCCAGGGAAGTCATGCTACCCCTCTGTTCTGCCTTGGTCAGACCACACCTGGAATAGTTTGTCCAATTCTGGGCACCACAATTTAAGGGAGATGTTGACAAGCTGGAATGTGTCTAGAGGAGAGCGACTAAAATGATCAAGGGTCCAGAGAACAAGCCCTATGAGGAGCGGCTTAAAGAGCTGGGCATGTTTAGCCTGGAGAAGGCAGAGAGGAGACATGATAGCCATTTATAAATATGTGAGAGAAAATCAGAGGGAGGAGGGAGCAAGCTTGTTTTCTGCTGCCTTGGTGACTAGGATGTGGAACAATGGCTTCAAACTACAAGGATGGAGATTCCATCTGAACATTAGTAAGAACTTCCTGACTGTGAGAGCTGTTCATCAGTGGAACTCTCTGTCCCAGAGTGTGGTGGAGGCTCCTTTTTGGAGGCTTTTAAGCAGAGGCTGGATGGCCATCTGTCGGGGGTGTTTTGAATGCAATTTTCCTGCTTTGTTGGTAGGGGGTTGGACTGGATGGCCCACAAAATCTCTTCCAAACTCTGTGATTCTATGTGCTCTTGAACATTTCGGAACTTTGTAAATTGGCTGAATATCCTATAAATATATATTGATCCGTAGTTTATCTCATGAGTAACTTTACATGACAAACCAGAAAAAATAAATTGTGCTTATGTGCTTCTTCACTGGTTTTGATTAGATCCAAGTGTAATGTTCACTACATCACATCCTTTCTAATCAGAAAATAATAGAAAGTGGTATAAAATAATTTGAAGTGATGCTTTGGTCTATTTCATCTCTTTTGAGATCAACGGGGCTGCGAATATTCTTGAGTTTGAATTTGAATGGAGCTCATCATAGTGCTGAATTTGTTTTAGGGATTGGGTTCAACCTCTTGCTTAGCCTCTTCGAAGTCTGACCAAAATCTGGAACAGATTCCCTGCTCTATTGATATTTTATTTATTTATTTATTATTTAATTATTTATTTATTATTTCGATTTATATACCACCCGTCCCAAAAAGGCTCAGGGTGGTTCACAACAATGAATACACAACACAACGTAGTTAAAAACAGAATAAAAACTGCTTAGGACCAGAATGGAAAGCACAACCTTAGAGATTAAACGCCTGGTGGAACAGGGTGGTCTTACAGGCCCTCCTGGAGGCCTGTAACTCCGTTATTGCTCGAGCCTCTGCCGGGAGGGCGTTCCACAGGGTAGGCGCTACTACAGAAAAGGTGCGCTGCTGAGTCGATGACAATCGGCAAATGAGTGATGGAACCTCCAATAGGTTTTGGTCCATGGACCATAGTGGTCTCTGGGGAAAGTGCAGGGAGAGGCGGTCCTTCAGATACACTGGCCCCAGACCATGCAAGGCCTTAAAGGTTAACACCAGCACTTTGAAGGCAATCCTGTACTTGATGGGAAGCCAGTGCAAATGCTGGAGGACTGGTGTGATGTGGCATGTTAGTGTCGCTCCACCCAGCAGTCGAGCCACAGTATTTTGCGCCATCTTCAGTTTCCGGATTACCGACAAAGGAAGGCTAATGTAAAGGGCATTACAGTAGTCCAGTCTCGATATGACCGTGGCCTGGATTACCGCGGCTAGGTCATCACCAGAAAGGTAGGGCACCAGCCGCCTCACCTGGCGCAGATGGAAAAACGCTGCTCTGCTCACGGTGGAGACCTGAGCCTCCATCGTCAGCAGAGGATCCAGTTGGACCCCCAGGCTTTTAACCAGCGGCGATGGACTAACCACTTCATCGTCCATTATTGGCAGCCGAAGCTGCCCCCCCCCCCCCGGGACGACCCAGCCACAGGACCTCCGTCTTTGACAGGTTCACCTTCAACCTGCTGGCCCGTAGCCACCCAGTCACGGTTTCAAGGCACTGATGGAAATAATTGGGTACATAGTCCGGCCGGCTGTCCATCCTCAGCACCAGCTGGGTCTCATCAGCGTACTGATGACACTCCAGACCGAAACTACGCTCCAGCTGGGCAAGTGGACGCATATAGATGTTAAATAATAGAGGAGAGAGGATAGCCCCTTGGAGGACCCCACAATTAAGGGGGACCCTTTCCGAGACCATCCCTCCCCTCTCCACCCGTTGTCCCCGATCTTGGAGAAAGAAGGACACCCATTTAAAAGCGGACCGCCTCACTCCCGTCACGGCTAAACGGTGGATCAATAGAGAATCGTCAACTGTGTCAAATGCTGCCGTGAGGTCCAATAACACAAGCAGTGCTGACCCACCTTGGTCCAGCAGCTGGTCTGTGATAGAAACCAGCACAGTCTCTGTCCCATGCCCAAAGTGGAAGCCGGACTGGAAGGGATCTAATCCGGCAGAGTCAATCAAGAACCGCTGCAGCTGCCCCGCTGCTGCCCTCTCAATTACCTTGCCCAGGAACAGTAAATTCGAAACTGGGCGGTAATTGGAGGGGACCGAGCCATCTAGACCCGGTTTCTTCAGCAGCGGGCTTACCATCGCCTCTTTTAAACTCTCTGGAAAAACTCCTTGCTCAAGAGAGTGGGTAGCTGCCGCGGCTACCATCAAAGCCAAGTCACCAGCATAAGCAACTGCACTATATCAAATGAATGCATCCCTTTCTATCCCATTACTTCCTGTAGACATTCATGACTTTGGCGGAAATTTTATAGCAGACAGAATCTCCCGAACAAGAAATGTATGCGTGCTGCTTATTGTCAGGGTCTGTATGTATATGGAATGATGAATCGGTCCAGAGAACAAAAGGGAAATGTTTACATCTGGCAGCAGGAACCACAATAGAATCCCTAGAATCCAAGACACTTTGGAATGTCAGCCAGCAGGCTATATCATAACAGACTGCCTTTGTATATGTAGGGCACACTCCTCCCATTATTTCAATCGTTATTATGGCTTCTTAGCAGATGCTGTAAAGATAAGGAAGTCCATTCTCTTGCGTCCCAGTGGTGCTAAGCTGTGATCTTGCTTATTCTAGGAAAGCATCTTTTCTGTGTGAGGAAGTCCGATGGAACGAAGGGAAGTGCCTTCCTTTTGCAATTCTGAATGTGTGATGATGCAGGAACACTGTTATCTATGCAAAGTGAAACTGCCTCTTGCTGTGTCTGCATAGATGTCTAGGTCTCTAGGACAGGGTGGGGAACTTCAGAGGAGGTGGAAGTGGTTTTCTAAAATCCTGAAATCCCCTTAAGTGGGATATCACACTAGCACATATGGCTGGGCGATCCATTTTTAAAAATCTTCAAAACTCGCCTCGTATGTAGGAGGCACTGGAGCTTCGTATCTGTTTTAATTCAGATTTTTTTAGTGTTTTCCCCCCCAAAATACAATCGTATACTTCATAATGGCCTCGTTAATGGCGGATGCTGTCATGTTTAACCCATTTAAACATGACAGCATCCGCTCCAAACTGGATTTTTTAACTCACTATGGAGGCGGCTTTCCTTCCACCCAAGGCTGGAAGGAAACCAGCCTCCATTTCGGGTTAAAGACCCGCTACAGAGGCCGCTTTCCTTCCAGCCTTTGGAGGGAAGGAAAATTGCCTCCATAGCGGGACTTTAACCCACTATCAAGGCCCCTTTCCTTTCCTCCAAGGAAGTGTTTCCCCCAGAAATTCCCCCAGTTCTGTTGGAGAGGGGAGTTATTCCATGTCCAATCTGCGTGTTTACACTACTCGTAATCACTTCAAAACTCATTTAAATACGATGTCATTACGAGTAACGAAGAGATCTGAGGATATCACCCAGGCCTACTAGCACACCAATGCCTCCAGACCTGCTACAAAAAAAAGAGGGCCGGGTCTCTTCCCGCCCCCCACCCCCCAAATGGCTCAACATTGCTGTAGAGCACAGTGGTTTGCTCTTCCAGGCTCACATGTGTTAAAACCTTCTGGATTTTCACCCCCCTAATTGATGGATAACTTGTTTAAACTGAAAGAAGAAGTGAGCAACAATGTTTCTGATTTTGATTTCATTTAAATTTTGGAGATTCTAGTGCAGTGTTTCCCAACCTTTTTTGAGCCGCAGCACACTTTTTACATTTGCAAAATCCTGGGGCACACCACCAACCAAAATGACACAAAATGACACTCTAACACAGTCATACATATAGCTAATATGTTTTTTAAAATGTATTTATACACTCAGTGTGAAACCTGGGCCTGTTTCAATGTACTCAACATAGATATCCTGGCAGGAATGGCAGAAAGACACAAACTTCCCACACAGAACTCCCATAACCAAGAGAAAATGCTGGAAAGAGTTTGGTGGGCATTGACCTTGAGTTTTGGAGTTGTAGTTCACCTATATCCCGAGAGCTCTGTGGACTCAAACAATGTTGGATCAGGACCAAACTTGGCATGAATACTCAATATGCCCAAATATTAACGCAGATGGAGTTCAGGGAAATAGACCTTGGCATTTGGGAGTTGTAGTTGCTGGGATTTATAGTTCCCCTACAATCAAAGAGCATTCTGAACCCCACCAATGATAGAACTGGGCCAAACTTCCCACACAGAACCCCCAGGAGGCAAGAGGAGGTCTCTACTTGGGGAAAGGGAGGCGGGCCTTCCCAATGCATGGAGCGGGAGAGACCAAGTAGACAACAGGTGGGGAGGAGGGGTGTTTGTAATTTTGTGCCTTTATCGAGGTAGGTTTCTTAGGGTTTTTATACTTCAACACACTTCAACACACTAGACTCTCCCCCTTTCCTGGAGGTTCCAATTTCCCACGGCACACCTGATGATCGCTCACAGCACACTAGTGTGCCCCGGCACACTGGTTGGGAAACACTGTTCTAGTGAGTGTAGCTTGGCTGAGCAAAACCATTGTGTTTTACTACAGCTTAATGCCGTTTTGAGTGTGGAATTAAAGATGAGAAATTGCCCAGACCTTTTTATTTAAAGTGGCACCTGAGACTTTGATGGTGCTGATGGCGTTTCCATTCGTCAAATTCTGTAGCAGAGCTGTCCAAGTTGCTGAAACGACTTTGGGACTATGTCAAGCCTGACATATGCAATGTTAATGTAGGGTTTTCTTAGGACCCTTCCAAACAGGTCCTATATCTCAGGATCTGATCCCAAGTTTTCTGTTTATCCCAGATTATCTGGCAGTGCGGACTCATATAATCCAGTTTAAAGCAGAAAACCTGGAATCAGATCCTAATACTGTATATAGTGCCTGTCTGGAAGGGCCCTTAGTAAGACTTATTCAGAAGAGGTTCATCATTATGGAAAGCCACTCAATTTGTTTTTATGCCTGAGTGGGGCTTCAAAATCTGGCCCTGCCACACAGCCATATAACCCAGAATCTCAAGGCAGGAAATCCCACAATATCTGCTTTGAACTGGAATATATGGCAGTGTGAACTCGGATATTGTGGGATTTCCTGCCTTGAGATTCTGGTTTATATGGCTGTGTGGAAGGGCCCTGAGAGTCCTAGTCTGACAGTCAATGTCTACAGTACATTGGCTCTCAAAATATGACCGTGTGTGCTTCAAGTTTATTTATTCATTTATTATTCGGGCTTCTATGCCGCCGACTCCCTGAGGCTCGCGGCGGCTTACAGGAGCCGAAGGGCACAGTAAAATACAGGCAATAAGCAGTTAAAAACAATTAAAAACAACAGCAGTATAGTAATTAATAACACAGTTAACACAATGAACAGCACATCATCCTCAGAAGAACGAAGAGATGGCGGGGCATGGGCAGGACTTACTCACCAAAGGCCTGCTTAAACAGGTATGTTTTACAGGCCCGTCTAAACGGGAGCAAGTCCGTCATAGCTCGAGTTCCGGCCGGGAGGGCGTTCCACAGCATAGGTGCTATGACAGAGAACGCCCTCCGGCGGGTAGCAGTCAGCCTTGCGAGTTTAGCTGAAGGTATCTCCAGGAGATTGGAGTCCTCAGACCGAAGTGATCTCGGAGGGCAATATGGGGTGAGACGGTCCCTCAAATACGCTGGCCCCAGGCCGTGTAAGGCCTTAAAGGTGAGGACCAACACTTTGAAGGTGATCCGGTGCTCAATTGGCAGCCAGTGCAGATCCTGCAAAACAGGTGTTATGTGGGCGCCAGCTGGCGTGCCAGACAGGAGCCGGGCGGCAGTATTCTGCACTAGCCTGAGCTTCCGGGTCACCGACAGAGGAAGGCCAACGTAGAGCGCGTTGCAGTAATCCAGCCTTGAGATGACTGTGGCTTGGATCACCGTGGCCAGATCGTTCCGGGAGAGATAGGGGGCCTGTTGATTAATGACGACCCCATGAATTTCATAGGGTTTCCTCGGGCAACAAATACTCAGACACTATTTGGTGCATTTAAGGTATTTAGGTACTAAATGTGACTCTTTCAGATGCTATTAGCTATAGTTAGCTATTAACTGTGAATGTTTTTTTAGATATGTAATGTTTTTATCTGTTTTTAATTGTGTTATAAGGTGTTGTAGGTAGTTATCCGCGGTTGGTATATATATGCATTTTATCCATATTTATTTGTATCACAATTTAGTTGTGAGTCACCCCGAGCTGCACGGGAGGGGCGACAGACAAGTCGAAACAAACAAATAAATAAATAAATATTCAAAGCTGCCTTCATATTCATGGGGGTATTGGGATAAAAATACAAAAGGTTTGGTAGGGTAGACCCTCTCTCACTCAGACTCAGCCCCTCCCGAATCAAACTCAGCCCCCTCACCGGAAATCAAAATCCTGGCTACGGCGCTGTCCACATGGGTAGATGAAACAGTGAAACCTTTGCTTTCTGATAGGTTAATGTACACTTTGTTTCATACATAATAAATTATTAAAAGCATGTGTGCATTTGTGTGCATGAAACAGAGTCCTCAACTACACATACTAGGTATATATGACCCATAAATGAATTTCCTGTTTAGACTTGGGTCCCATCTGTAGGGTATCTCATTACCACTTGCTCATTATCTCATTACCACTCACTCAACTGGTACGTACTGTAGCTTCGGGCACTAGTACGCTGATGACACTCAGCTCATTCTGAGGATGGAGGGCCAGTCGGACTCCGTACCCAATAATTTCCATCTCTGCCTCGAAGCCGTTACTGGATGGTTGCGTGCCAGCCAGTTGAAGGTGAATCCAGCGAAGACGGAGACCCTGTGGCTGGGCCGTCCGGGTGATAGGGACATCCAACTGCTGACCCTGGATGGCGAGGCACTATGCCCGTCATCATCAGTAAAAAGCCTGGGAGTCCTCTTGGACCCTCTGCTGTCAATGGCGGCCCAGGTCTCCAGTGTCAGCAGAACTGCATTTTTCCATCTTCGTCAGGCGAGGCGTCTGGCCCCCTATCTGTCCTGGAATGACCGGGCCACAGTAATCCAAGCCACGGTCATCTCAAGACTTGACTACTGTAACGCTCTTTATATTGGCCTGCCCTTGACTCTGATCTGGAAGCTTAAACTAGTGCAGAATGCCGCAGCCCGACTTCTCGCAGGGGAGCCTGCGAGTTGTCGTATAACACCTATACTCCGGGATCTGCGCAGGCTGTCAATTGAATTCTGGATTACTTTCAATGTATTAGTTCTTACTTTCAAGGCCTCGCATGGTCTGGGGCCAGTGTACTTAAGGGATCGCCTAATCCCATATAATCCCCTGAGATCGTTAAGGTCAGATTATCAGAACCTCTTAGACATCCCTAGCTTAAGATCTTTTCGCTTGACGACGACTAGGCGAAGGGCATTTTCAATCATTGCCCCGGTGTTGTGGAACTCCTTGCCACCTGAGACTCGTGCTCTGCATAATGTGACCTCTTTTCGCAGGGCATGTAAGACTCATCTCTTCAGGCAGGATTTTGATTAATGTGGGGAATTTCTTAATTTTTTGTCTATTGATAATGTTTTATTCTGCTGTTTTAAAATGTTTTATTCTGTTTGCTATGTGAACCGCCCCGAGCCTCCAGGAGTGGCGGTCAAAAATCGAAATAAATAAATAAATAAATAAATTACGGAAATCCAAGTATTCCAGAACCAAAATACGGAACACATCTGGGTAAGGCATACTCAGACTATACGATGAATGCAGGAGGGGTCCTGGGTTACAGGGCATAGGGTTACAGCCTGTGTTGGATGGGGTTACACTCCCCCTGAAGACGCAGGTTCGCAGCTTAGGAGTGATCCTGGATTCATCGCTGAGCCTGGAACCCCAGGTCTTGGCGGTGGCCGGGAGAACTTTTGCACAGTTAAGACTCGTGCACCAGCTGCGCCCGTACCTTGGGAAGTCTGATCTGGCTACGGTCGTCCACGCTCTGGTCACATCCCGAATAGATTACTGCAACGCACTCTACGTGGGGCTGCCTTTGAAGACAGTTCGGAAATTACAACTAGTCCAACGGGCGGCAGCCAGACTACTAATGGGAGCTACATACAGGGAGCATACAACCCCCCTGCTGTGTCAGCTCCACTGGCTGCCAATCCACTTCCGAGCTCAATTCAAAGTGCTGGTTTTGACCTTTAAAGCTCTATACGGTTCTGGCCCAGCTTACTCGTCCGAACGCATCTGCCGTTTTGTCTCACCTCGTACTTTAAGATCATCCAGGGAGGCCCTGCTCTCACTCCCGCCAGTTTATCAAATTCGGCTGGTGGGGACGAGGGAGAGGGCCTTCTCGGTGGTGGCTCCCCGTTTGTGGAACACGCTTCCTAGCGACATACGATCAATTCCATCCCTCCTGACATTCAGGGAAAAAATCAAAGCCTGGCGGTGGGCCCGGGTGGTTGCACCTTAGGACAAGCAGCATTGTAGATTGGATTTTAATGGAAATTGATGAACAGGGCTCAATGCTTTTTATGGATGGAACACTGTTTTTAACATAAATGAATATGTAGGATATGTCAATGTAATTGTACTTTAATTGTATTGTTGAATGTTGGGGGTTTTATACTGTATTTTACTGTGTGGGCATCGAATTGTGCCTTTTTGGAAGCCGCTCTGAGTCCCATCCCCCCCCCCACCCCGGGGGTTGAGAAGAGCGGGGTAAAATCCCATAAATAAATAATTAATAAATAAATACTTTCATTACCAATACTAACAATCCGCATTTAATTTATATCAAATTTCCAGTGGAAGGGACATGAGATAATACTGAACTTGAAACCCAAAGGCCCCAGCCTGTCTGGAATGAAGGATACTAAATAGTAATATCTATTCTCCTTTACATATAACATTTAATATCATTGTAAGTAGTGAGGAGGCACTGAAGAGAGTTCTGGAGTTTGGAATGTCAGGGCACCCTTGACACCCTTCACTTGCTCATTAGTGGCTTTGGATTGGTACTATGATTTCATGTCTGGAGATACTGTGTGTGTGTGTGTGTGTGTGTGTGTGTATATATATATATATATATATATATATATATATATATATCTCAACACACACACACCTCACTATATTAATGGATAAGATGCATTTCTTTCTTGGAAAGTTAGCTTTCATTATAAAACAAGCTCCTTGTAAAAGAAGAGTTATCTTTTGTCTGGAACGACCTGCTATCGACATTAGACTTCCCCAACACATTTAAAAGTTTTTTAAAAAAGTAGTAAAAACACTGTTGCGTGAAATGATGTGTCTGCTGATGAAAGAAGACCCATTTGGTATTAAACCTTCTGATTAAACCAGATTGGTCAACAGGAAGCCAGTAATATGGGAACTGAGTGCAGAAATTCCAACTGGCGGTGACTGTGCCATTCTGAATAAGGACATTGTGGAAAAACCTGAAATAGTCAATTTTCAAACTAAACTTTTCTAATGTTGCAACACAATGAAGCTGCCAGAAACTTTCTGAGTACTTGATAAAAACAGAATGTCGTTGCTGTGTGTGTGTTTGTACAGATGTACAAACAGTGCAGATTGGAAGGTTGCTATTTCCAACAAAAGAAGTATATATGCTCAAAACTGCATGTTGATTACCATAAGGATAACTTTGCTAAAATTCCTTTATACTTTGTGTGTGTGTGTGTGTGTGTGTGTGTGTACACAGACACACAGAGAAAGTATTTCTAAATTGTTTTGATGCTAATGATATCAATAGTTTCACTATTACACTTATTCTTAGTGATGTTTATTAGTCACATTGACAGCTTTTTTAAAGTCACAAGGCTATATAAAAATGCAATAAGTATTGGAAATTCCATAACCTATTGGAAATAAGTACACCATAACGTTATCGAAAAGGTAAAAATGATGTCACATCCGTTTGGCACATGTGAATCTCCATGAACATGTGGAGACCACCTTTTGAAAACCAAAAGCATGACCTTGTTAGAAGTCAACTCTTTGAGATGAGGAGTGCGTCAGCTCCCCCTGGTGGCCAGAGTTTGCTTCTGTTCGTCTATATGTTGTATGTTGAAACAGCAGGGATTGTCTGCTAGTCTGTGTACTGTAATCCGCTCTGAGTCCCCTTCGGGGTGAGAAGAGCGTAATATAAATAAAGTAAATAAATAAATAAATAAAATATTTGAACAAGCGACATTCATAAGCACTCATGTAATGGCACATAGGTAATTCAGCTGTTAAACTGAAGAGCCGTGTCTTTAAACTGCCAAGGATAAAGACATGCCACTACAAAAATATATTTGGTTAGCAGAGGATGGTTGTTCCTTTGAAGTTGAATTGCCCAAAAGATATACACTCCCTTGAAACCTCTTAGTTAAAATATGCACTCAAGAGACAAAAACAAAGTAGTTTTGGAATCAGAGAATCATAGAGTTGGAAGAGACCTCGTGGGCCATCCAGTTCAACCCCCCTGCCAAGAAAAAGCAAAATTGCATTCAAAGCACCTCAATGTTTAAAAATAACATTTCAAGTTTACTAACAAACTTCCTGTATATATGCAGAATACTAGTCCATAGTCCAATGCCTTTAAACATATAGATCTAGTCCACATTGTATAACTGTACTCACTGAAGTCTGAAAAGACACCAACTGCAATCTACCTCCATTGAGGTCTGGTGCAAACTAAATACAAAACAGATTCCTTTGTCTGAAGCCCCTCCCACACCGAAGAAGCAAACTGGCAAACTGGCAAACTGGGGTCCCTCAAGGTGCCATTCTCTCCCCTTTGTTATTTAACATCTATATGCGGCCACTTGCTAGTCTGGTTCGAAGCTTTGGGCTGGAATGTTATCAGTACGCTGATGACACCCAGCTCGCTCTGAAGCTGGAAGGCTGACCGGACTCCGTACCCTCTTGTTTCCAACAATGCCTTGAAGCCGTTACTGGATAGCTGCGTGCCAGTAGATTGAGGGTGAATCCAGCAAAGACGGAGATACTGTGCTGGGGCGCCTGGTGGGTGGGGAGGTCCCGACATCCTCAGTAAAGAGCCTTGGGGTTGTCTTAGACCCATTGCTATTGGGTTGTCTCACCAAACCGCTTTCTTCCATCCCATTGCTATTGATGGATGCCCAGGTCTGCGAGACTGGACTACTGTAACCAATTGGCCTGCCCTTGTCCGTGATCCGAAACTTTCTTCCATGGCTTCTCACTGGAACACCTATTCTTCAGCAGCTCAATTGGCTCGGTCAAGGCGTCTGATGGTGCCAAGGCCTTTTGCAGGACCTACTATCTCTCCGTTCGAACAAGGCCTCCTTGAAGTGCCAAGACCCATCTCTTAGCGCCACCAATCTGGAACACTCTCCCAAGTGAAGTGCGGGCCTTGACCTACTATCTTTTGATCTCTTCCAGCTTGCCTTTTTGCTAGCTGGATAACCCCTCTTATTAGTTTAGTTAACTTGTTGATTTTACTTCTGTATGTTTTTATATGACTGTGAGCCGCTCCGAGCCCTCGGGGAGTGGTGGCGTACAAGTCCAAATAATAAATAAATAAAACCAAAATGTACATAAAATATAGGTTATACACATGTACAAACAGTACAGACTTGGAAAGTTGCTATTTCCAACAATAAGAAGTATATATGCTCAAAACTGCATGTTGATTTTTACCATAAGGATAACATTGCTAAAATTCCCTTATAAGTATTAATATACAAAGGCAGAGGAGGAAGCACCTAATCCGAAAAGGCACCTGACAAGGGATAGAATTAATCTGTGGTTTTCATTTTCAGAATCAAGGGGAAAGCATCATGCCTGATGGGAAGACAATAATCTGGGACAGCACCAAGGGATTTGTCATACCAAATGCAACATACAAGTTCATAGGCCTTCTCGCCTGCGAAACAAACGTTGATGGGCATGACTATAGCACGAATTATCTCACATTCAGGCAGGGTAAGCATTGTTTCATTCCGCCACGCATTTGCTTCAGCTACTCAAGGTGATGTCTCATCTGATTTATTTTTCTCTCCTGGTGTCTACACAGCCAATGAAATCCTCAGCGTACAGTTGAATGCCTCAAGGCCAGTCAAGTTATTAAAAGGGCACAACCTTGTCCTTAACTGCACTATCACTGCCGCCTGGAACACAAGAGTTCAGATCACATGGAAATATCCTGGTGAGGTGAGTGTTGTTTCCGTGTCTAGAAAACTAGTAGTTTAGGATTCATCAACACTATAGAGTTAATGCATTTTGACATTAATGACTCAACGCTATGGATTCAGGGGAGTTGTAGTTAGTAGGCCTATTTTCCAAAGTCGATTCGGATGTAGGTGGTGGTAGCGCTTCGGTTCTGATAGATTTCCGAATTTTTGAGTGAATTTTTCGAAATTGATTCGGATGTATTTACGAAATTTGGAAGTCTCCGTTAATGGCGCCCGCGATTGCGCAATGTGTGGAAACCTGCAGAAGGGACAGTCAAAACTTGGGGGATTCCCTTTCCCTCCGCTTCGGTTCTGTTAGACTTCCAAATTTTTGAGTGAGTTTTTTGAAATTGATTCGGATGTATTTACAAAATTCTGAAGTCTCCGTTAATGGCGTCCGCGATTGCACAATCCGTGGAAACCTGCAGGAGGGACAGTCAAGACTTGGGGGATTCCCTTTCCCTCCGCTTCGGTTCTGATAGACTTCCGAATTTTTGAGTGAGTTTTTCGAAATTGATTCGGATGTATTTACGAAATTCTGAAGTCTCCGTTAATGGCGTCCGCGATTGCGCAATGCGTGGAAACCTGCAGAAGGGACGGTCAAAACTTGGGGGATTCCCTTTCCCTCCGCTTCGGTTCTGATAGACTTCCAAATTTTTGAGTGAGTTTTTTGAAATTGATTCGGATGTATTTGTGAAATTCTGAAGTCTCCCTTAATGGCGTCCGCGATTTCGCAGTGCGCGGAAACCTGCAGAAGGGACAGTCAAAACTTGGGGGATTCCCTTTCCCTCCATTTTTGACCGCTACTACTGACAAAACTAGCCACACTGGTACGAAATATTGAACACATTTAACACATTAATAAACATGTAAAACATTTTAAATGTAATGGGACAAAGAAAAATAGAGAAGGTTGGAAATGACATACGAGCCCTTTCCGAATATGGCAACCGAGACTTCGAAATGGCGAATCCACTTCCTGTTTCCTTAACTCTTCGGAATCGCTTCAAAAGTCAAAAACATCTGAATTACATCTGAATTTCGGATGTATCCGAAGTTCGAAAACAGGCCTAGTAGTTAGTTACAAGGTTTCTCTGCCAAAGAGTGCTAGTGTGTCACCAAACTAAAAATCCCAAGATCCCATAGCATTGAACCACAGCAATTAAATTGGTGTCAAACTGCATTGATGATTCTTCTAAGAAGAATTTAGAGTAGATGAGATCCATGCCTTTTGCACTCTATTACAGTGATTCCTATCTCTTGAATGCCCCCCCCCCCAAGTGTTGCTCCATTGAATGAGCAAATTTTCACACAATGCAGCTGTGTGCAGATCCCACAATGATACGTCTAAGGAAGACTTCATAGATTTGATCAGGAGCTGGTTGTTATTACCCACTGCAAACTCAGGCTTAATTATTTATTTTTGCAATTACACAGTTTCCCCTGAAGTAGCAGTCAGGCTTTGCAGGAAACATTAATCTGTTTCTTTAAATTTACAATACTTACCGGTACCTTTTACCAGCTGCAAGCAGGAGCTTAAACATCTCTTTTCCTGTGAAGCCTGAAGTATCTTCAGAAAGACTGATTTGCAAACCTTCATGAAAAATCCAATCTTTAAAAAAGTTTGCTAAATTTTATTATTAGTGATGGCATGGCATATGCAAATGGCTCATGAATATGTTTGATGTATATACAAAAGGATTTCTTATAGCCACTTGCTATATGTCATATACTGATATGCGTCATATACTTTATATGTGTGCCTGCGTCCCGCCCTGTCTTTGTGATTTTAGATCTTTAGTTGTATATTGTTTTTTATTTATATGTATGTATCTTTTATTGTGTTTATTGCTGATGTTTTTGATTTTATTTCATTGTAATTTGTTGTTTGGGTTTGGCCTCATGTGAGCCGCCCCGAGTCCGCATTGGGGAGATAGGGGCGGGGTACAAATAAAGATTATTATTATTATATGCATATTTTCCCCAGGTCCGCATAGGCTAGGCACATTTAACTGGACTTAGTCACTCACTATACGTCATATACTGATATAAGGAATTCCAGAGTCAGGTGGCCACAGAGGAGAAGGTCCTCTCCCTTGTGCCCATTAGCCACTCACTATACATTATAGCCACTCACTATACATCATATACTGATACATGTACTGATAGGCACATTTAACTGCATTATAGCCACTCACTATACGTCATATACTGATATGCTTACTTTTCCCCAGGTCCACATACGCTAGGCATATTTAACTGAATTATAGCCACTCACTATGAGTCATATACTGATTCATGTACTTTTTCCCGGGTTCGCATATGCTAGGCACATTTAACTGCATTATAGCCACTCACTATACGTCATATACTGATACACCTACTTTTCCCAGGTCTGCATACGCTAGGCACATTTAACTGCATTATAGCCACTCACTATATGTCATATACTGATATGCTTACTTTTTCCCAGGTCCACATACGCAGGCATATTTAACTGAATTATAGCCACTCACTATAAGTCATACTGATACATGTACTTTTACTTTTAGGCCCTGCATTATAGGTCATATACTGATACACCTACTTTTCCCAGGTCTGCATACGCTAGGCACATTTAACTGCATTATAGCCACTCACTATATGTCATATACTGATATGCTTACTTTTTCCCAGGTCCACATATGCTAGGCATATTTAACTGAATTATAGCCACTATGTGTCATATACTGATACACGTACACGTTTGTGGCCCTGAAATCTGGGGATCCAGGGTATTCTCTACCTGGAAGTCCCCTGGCTGCCAAACCCTCCTCTTCAGTCTCCGGCCCCGTGGAAGGTGGCCTGCCCGTGCTACACCAAATGCGCACGCTCGGAACCAGCTGGTTTTGTGCATGCGCACCCAGTGAGCATGCTCACCCTCCACGAGGCCAGAGACCGAGGAGGAGTGCCCGGCAGCCGGATGCGCCACCAAACATGTGAATAATATTCTACCTTTTATCTTCAGTGATTGGTGGTGGTGGTGGGGGCACCAAAACAATGTTCGCTTACCATTTTAAATGACCTTAGTCCGGCCCTGTGTACATGCATGTATACATACATTCACATTCCAATGCAAATTGCTTTTCATTGGGGTGCATTTCTTTCTCTTCTTTAGGCAAGCAAAAGAGGCACGATTGCCAAAAGTATTGTACAAAGGAGTGATGAACCCAACTTGTTCTATAGTATTCTGGTTATTGATAAAGTCCGTGATATTGATAAAGGACAATACACTTGCAATGTAAAGAGTGGCCCATCTCTGAAATCAGTGAATACAACTGTTCATATTTATGGTAAGAAAGGTTTATATGCACAAAATATCTGATTCTTGTATCCCATTAGAGCAGTATTTCTTTACCTCCCCCCCAACGCAATGGCCAATAGAGTGAAAACTGGAGGCAGATCTTGTACCTTTAAAGGGGGGGGGGGATTCATCAGGTGTTGCTTGTTACCTCGTTGTATGAAAAGCAACAGTTGCTGAATTTCTGTCTTCTACACCAGTGTTTCCCAATTGCTGTGACGCAGCACAGTAGTGTGCCATGACGAACCTCCTGCTGTGCCACGAGAAAAGCTCTCTGCCCCACTTCCTTCCCCCCTCCTCCTGCCGAACTCCTGCTGCTTGGGGGAGGAGGAGGAAGGGCCGGGCGGCAGCAAAGAAAAAGAAGAAGGGGCCGGGGTGCTGCCTCCTTCGGCCCCAGCCAGCCTCCAATCTGACATAACTCCCGTCCCTCGCTCGCTGAAGCCGCACGGAGCAGGAGCCCCGCACACTGAAGCCCGTCCACTGCTCATGCTCCTTCTCCTCCGCGTGGCTTCAGCGAGCAAGGGGTGGGAGTCATGGCGTAGAGCGGCACCGGGGACGGGGACCATGACTCCCGCCCCTCGCTCGCACTGCCCCCTCAAGGCTGGAGAAGCTGTGGGAAAGCTGAAGCCAGGGGAGGGGGCATGACGTGGCCTGGCTCCACCCCTCCCCCCCAGCTTCAGCTCTCCCACAGCTTCTCCAGCCTTGAGGGGACAGTGCCAAGCCAGCCTTGTGCCAAGCCAGCATGGCATGGCCTGGCTCCTCCCCCTCCCCTGGCTTCAGCACTCCCAGCAGCTGCTCCCAGCAGGCCACCATCCCCCAGCCATTCTTTACTGTGTTAGAGTGTCATTTTGTGTCATTTTGGTTGGTGGTGTGCCCCTGGATTTTTTTTAATGTTAAAAGTGTGCCGCGGCACAAAAAAGGTTGGGAAACACTGTTCTCCACATCCATGACAGGTACAGGATTCCTCTCCAGTTTTCGCACTAGAAAAACTATAATTTGGTTGAATGGGAGGGTAGAATAAAATGGGAAGTGTGATTTTTGAGGGTCCCTCAGTGGGCCAATACAGATACCATCCTTGCTGAAAAGGCAAAGCTCAGGCACACTGGTATAACACATTAGGGTTTTTTTTCATATCAGGAGCATATGAGAAACTGCAAGTCGCTTCTGGTATGAGAGAATTGGCCGCCTGCAATGATGTTGCCCAGGGGACACCTGGATGTTTGATGTTTTCCCATCCTTGTGGGAGGCTTCTCTCATGTCCCTGCAAACTGAGACGGGAGATCACTTTGCTCCCCGGATTCGAATGGCCAACCTGTCGGTCAGCAGTCCTGCCGGCACAAAGGTTTAACCCATTGTGCCACTGGGGCTCCTACCATTTTAAAAATGTATTGTCAAAGGCTTTCACAGCTAGAATCACTGGGGTATTGCGTAGTTGGCTGTATGGCTGTGTTCTAGCTGCATTTTCTCCCAATGTTTCGCCTGCATATGTGGCTGGCATCTTCTGGAGAAAAATGCTGTTGGGACATGGCCATACAGCCCAAAAACCACACAAACACTCAAACTTTTTTTTTAGTTTGCAAGATCAGGTTGTATGTGTGTGTTTTAAAAAAATAAGCAGAAGGTGGAACAAATTGAAAAGGAAAACCAACAAAATCAACATGAAATGGAAATGGTTCAAATTCTGCATCGATAGTTTAAATTCATGGGGGGTTTTTTTGCCCCAACAGTTAGAAATAGCAGAAAGATAATTTATTCACTCACCAAAGCTTTTCCCCAAAGTCATACTTTAAAAAGTAAAGATAAAGGTGTTTCCTCTTGACATTCAGTCTCATCATGTCAGACTCTGGGAGGTAGTGCTCATCTCCATTTCTAAGCCGAAGAGCCGGTGTTGTCCGTAGACACCCCCAAGGTCATGTGGCCAGCATGACTGCATGGAGCACCGTTACCTTCCCACCAAAGCGGTACCTATTGATCTACTCACATTTGCATGTTTTCGAACTGCCAGGTTGGCAGAAGCTGGACCTAACAGCGGAAGGTCACCCCACTCCCCGGATTTGAACTGCCAATATTTCAGTCAGCAAGTTCAGCAGGTCAGCAGTTTAACCAGCTGTACCACCAGGGGGTAAAAGAAGAAAACAGTGATGAAGTCAAGTTGGGTTTCTTTCTTTTAAAAGAGACTGTGTTCTACCCTAGGTTGAATGATAAACATTGGCCCATTGACTGGGAATGATGGGGAGTTGCGTCAGGTGTCCCACAATGTCACGTGTCCCAGGTGTCCCATGTCCAATGAATATTTTTTATAGATTTCTTTGTCCAAAACTACTTTCTTAAACGTATAATTTCTTTCTTCATTTTTAAAGATAAAGCATTCATCACGGTGAAACCTCGAAGGAAAAACGTGTTGGAAGTTCTATCTGGCAAGAAGTCCTATCGACTGTCTATCAAAGTGAAAGCATTTCCAACACCAGAGGTTATATGGTAGGATTACAGTTACTTCTGTATACAGAGAGAAGCTACTTACATATGTTATTTGCTCAGGATTAAATATATGGTCTTCTAAGAAAAATAAACATTGAATATGCTGAAAATACTCGAGTATAAGCCTAGTTTTTCAACCCCTTTTTTAGGCTGTAAAAGCTCCCCTTGGCTTATATTTGAGTCAGCTTATACTCGAGTATATACAGTAATTTGGAACGAACTTATCTAATGTATGTGCTTCACACTTGTAGAATATGGCTATATTTATTTCAGTGCAATTTTCTTTTACATGGTCAATGTATTCTATGGCACAATGATGTATGCGTAAAATTCTGGTCTAGAGACACATCATGAATCGAGCTCTCACTTCCATGTTACATGTAGATATCTCATTCCTACTTTTAAAATCCTACTTTGGAGGCTTAAAGTGCTGGAATATTTCCAAGGAGAAAGCAGACATTGCCAAAAGGCTGTTGAAACACTGCCTGTGTCTTTTCCTAAGGGAAGTCTGTGCTTTAAGACAGGGATTTTAGACCCCAGAAGAATGTTTACAATTCAAGGCAGCCCCTTTATGAGACCAAAGTGGGCAGTTATTTGGCTAAATTGGAGAGTCCATAAGACAGTTTGTGAATTTCATGCGGAGTGTATAAGAATAACCCTGTAGAATCAACGCAAAGCCCCTTCTGGTTCAGTATCGGGCTTGTTGCAGTAGCCAACCATTGTGAAAACCATCCTTCTCTGGATAGCATTCCCAAAACGTATGCTGCCTCTGATCTTGGAGATAGTTGATAGGCATTATAGTCACTTGCTAGCCTTTAATTGGAGTAGGTAAAGGTTTTCTCCTGACATTAAGTCCAGCCGTGTCTGACTCTGGAGATTGCTGCTCATCTCCATTTCTAAGCCGAAGAGCCAGCGTTGTCCGTAGACACCCCCAAGATCATGTGAGAGGCTGAGAGAGAGAGAGAGAGAGAGAGGCAGAGAGAGAGGCAGAGAGAGATAGGCTGAGAGAGAGGCAGTGAGAGAGAGAGAGACTGAGAGAGAGAGAGAGAGAGAGAGAGAGAGAGAGAGAGAGAGAGAGAGAGAGATGCCCCAGGTTCTCCAGCAGCCGGGATTTGAACCCAGCTCTCCAGAGATCTAGACTTAGAATGACTGCAGCTCAAGGCTACTTTCATTGCTATGGGACAACCTGGCAGTTGTGGTTTGGTGAGGTTTAGGCAGAGATGGCTAAAGATTTTGCAAAGCTACAACTCCCTCTAATTCCGTAGCATTGAGTCTAAAGGGGTGTCAACTCCATCAGTTCTTCAGGGTAGGCATGGGCAAACTTGGCCCCTCCAGGTGCTTTGGACATCAACGCCCACCACTCCTAACAGCCTCAGGCTTGGAGGGCCCAAGTTTGCCCATGCCTGGTGTGGATGCACCCATAACTCCAATGCTCAAATTATCTATATTGGTTCATCTATGTTGTGTTAATTGAAATAGGCCCAGGTTTCACACTGAGTGTATAAATACATTTTAAAAACTTATTAACTATATGTATTACTGTGTTAGAGTGTCATTTTGTGTCATTTTGGTTGGTGGTGTGCCCCAGGATTTTGTAAATTTAAAAACTGTGCCGCGGCTCAAAAAAGGTTGGGAAACACTGATGTAAAAAAAAAGAAAAAAGAAAAAAAAGATGCCCAAATGTTCAAAATTCACCCACTGCCATTGAAAGTTTTTTTAAAAAAACATTTTTATTAGGTTTTGAATATATATTTACAATGAAAATAGGTAAGAAAAGGAAGCGGAGAAAAAAAGAAAGAAAGAAAGAAAAAGAAAGAAAGAAAGATAAAAAAGAGAAGGGAAAATGTCATTAAAAAAAGAAAATAATAATAATAAATTATATACAATTGACTTCCCAATATCCTTAGTGATACATAGCATTTATATATGAAATTTTTCATTAGATACAGTATATCTGCCATTGAAAGTTTAAACGCAAGGCTGTTTAAACACAACAGAAGCTGGGAACATTCAAGGGATATGTGTTCCTCCCTAAGCGATGACCCCTGACAGGGTAGAGCCATTCTCCAATATGTAGCTTTTGACAACAAATACAGATGCTATTTGCCGGTGGAAATAAACCTCAGAGGGAAAGAGCTACGCTGCTGCTCTTTGCCACGTTCCCAATCAGGATATGCCCCCCTTCCCAATTTCTACTTGTTACTGTTTCAGATCAAGACGTGCGTAATGTCACATCTAGTTTGACCCTAGGAGACGACATGTTTATCTTTTGGGTGACCCATTGTTTCTTTCTAGAACTTGTTTGATACAACTTCTAGTAGCCAAGATTTGCTTGGCTCCGGTATATTGCATCAAGAAGCCTTGCAAGGAGTCTTTGGTTTAACTTTCTTATGGGACAATGTTATCAGTTTGGATCTTGTTTTACTCCTTGTTTTTGTTTACATAATTGCAAATGGCAAAGAATATGGATGAATTCTGTTGGATGCTGAGCTGTTCCCAACCACAACTGTGCAGTAAGACTGATTAGGAGAACAATTTGCTGCAGCACCCCTGCAGTGCTAGTTTCACAGTATTTGTGTCAGATGTCATTCATGCTCCTGATTTCAAACTTTCTCCTATCTTGAAATTATAAACAGGAGGAGGGGGCTGAGATGTAAGGATAGGGGAAAATAAGCCAACATTGTTGCTGCAAGCCTTCAATTCATGTCCGACCTATGCCAACCCTAAAATCTATCACAGTTTAGTTCAGAGGGCATTTTGCTTTGTCTTCCTCTGAGGCTGATGGTGTGTGGCTGACCTAAGGTCACTGAATGGGTTTCTGTGATGGAGCCCTAGTCCAGGGCTGTCCAACTTCTTCCGACCCAAGGGCCGGAAGAAGTGTCACTGATCACCTGGGGGGCCAGAGGTGATCAGTGAGCGGGGGGGCCGCCGCTCGGGCGGGGCGGGGTGGGGCCGCTCGCCACATAGCCCCTCCTCTTTCCCCCGCTCGCACCGCTGCTCGGATCCCGGGCGGCAGGGGCGAGCGGGAGAAGGAGGTGGCTACAGAGGAAGAAGGCAGCCGGCATCCTCTGTAGCCACTCCTGCTTCTCCCTGCTCACACCGCTGCTCGGATCCCGGGCAGCAGACGCGAGCGGGGAGAAGCAGGAGTGGCTACAGAGGAAGAAGGCAGCCGGCATCCTCTGTAGCCACTCCTGCTTCTCCCGCTCACACCGCTGCTTGGATCCCGGGCGGCACCGCTGGCTCAGGATCCCGGGCAGCAGGCTCTGTAGCGGGGAGAAGAAGGAGTGGCTACAGAGGAAGAAGGCAGCTGGCGGGCAAGAGGAGGGGCGAAGGAGGTGCAGCCAGCTGACTGCCTCCTCCTTCGTCCCTCCCCTTTTCCCCCCGCCCGCGCCAGTGCCCAGATCGTGAGCGCCGGCGCGGGGAGGGGAAGGAGGAGGGGCGAAGGAGGAAGAAGGCAGCCAGATGACTGCCTCCTCCTTCGCCCTTCCTCCTCCCCGCGGATGCGCCGCGGGTCCGATCGCGAGCCATGGTGCGGGGAGGGGAAGGGGGAGGGGCGAAGGAGGAAGGAGGAAGAAGGCAGCCAGATGACTGCCTCCTCCTTCGTCCCTCCTCTTTCCCTCCACCTGCGCCGTTGCCCGGATCGCGAGCCCCGGCGCGGGGAGGGGAAGGAGGAGGGGCGAAGGAGGAGGAGCTGGCTCCCTCCTCCCTGCCCCGCCTCCTCCTCCCCCCTCCCTCTGCCACCATTTTTTTTGGGAAAAAAATTTCAATTTTTTTTAAAAAAAACCCCTGATGTCTTGCAGGGGGTTAGGGGGCCGTAGGGAAAGGGCTCGGGGGCCGTGTACGCCCCCCCCCCGGGCCACCAGTTGGACAGCCCTGCCCTAGTCCATGGAGCCCAGCACTTAGACCAGTGTTTCCCAACCACTGTGACACGGCACAATAGTGTGCTGTGACAGATCTCCTCCTGTGCTGTGAGAAAAGCTCTCTGCCCCCTTCCCTCCCCCCTCCTCCTGCCGAACTCCTTCTGCTTGGGGGAGGAGGAGGAAGGGTCGGGCAGCAGCGAAGAAAAAGATGAAGGGGCCAAGGTGCCGCCTCCTTCGGCCGTTTCCCCAGCCAGTCTCCAATCCGCCATGACTCCTGGCATGACTCCCGCCCCTCGCTCGCACAATCCCCTCAAGGCTGGAGAAGCTGCGGGAGAGCTGAAGCCGGGAGAGGAGGCGGGGCATGGCACGGCATGGCTCCATCCCCTCCCCTCGGCTTCAGCTCTCCCACAGCTTCTCCAGCCTTGAGGGGGCAGTGCCAAGCCAGTGGCAAGCCAGCATTGTGCTGGCTCTGCCACCGCTGGCTTGGCATTGCCCCCTCAAGGCTGGAGAAGCTGTGGGAGAGCTGAAGCCAGGGGGAGTGGGCGGGGCATGGCCTGGCTCCTCCCCCTCCTCCGGCTTCGGCACTCCCAGCAGCTGCTCCCAGCAGGCCACCATCTCCCAGCCGTTCTTTACTGTGTTAGCATGTCATTTTGTGTCATTTTGGTTGGTGGTGTGCCCCCGGATTTTTTCAATGCTAAAAGTGTGCTGCGGCTCAAAAAAGGTTGGGAAACAATGACTTAGACCACTTCATCATGCTACTAGCTCTCAAACGGATACAAGCCATGTTTTCTTACTAAAAATTGTAACTGACTTGTGACATAATTTGCATGGAAAACTCCCTCCAATAAACAGGCCAACGCACGTAACACTTTACATAAAAAGACAATCCATTTCATAAATATTATTAGAATAAAATAGTAATATAAGTAATAGATAATCAAGAAAAAATAAAAGCCACCTTCATTATTATTTCATTATTGGCTATTTTTAAGACAGAACCAATTAGGAACTGCCATTTATAACGAAATTTTGAAAGTTTTGTTAGAGTTCTGAAATGTTCACCACCAGAACTTTAGCAACCCTGTAGAAGCAAAGCACCAGCGCCACCTAGTTTTCACCACCAGAACTTTAGTTTTGTAAGTACTTTAGAACCATTTGAACCATGATTGCCCAGGCCTAATATATACCACTTCCTTCCCACTGCTACAGTTACTATTGATTGCATTTTCTAAAAAGAGGGCATATGTTCACAGGAAAATTATATATGCTAACAAGCACAAGCAAATTTTAAAATAGATTGTAATTTAAACCATATGTTTTCATATACGATATAAATAGAAATCTTGCACATGTCACAATCAAGGAAAAAGCTGTGGTCCACTTAGTCTGCATCAAAGCATCAATTGTTGATGGACATTTCAAGAGTTGCTCCCCTTTTGTGGTTTTCTACCTTTGAAGTAGACTTGAACTGGACACAGATCTTCAAATACGTTTGTCCTCTGTAATTTGGATTGTGATTGTGTAATCCTTTTTGGTTGTGTATTTCTGCATGGCAGGGGATTGGACTGGATGGCCCTTGAGGTCTCTTCCAACTCTATGTTTCTACTGAAGTCATTGCAGGTCTGTCTAGGACAAATTCATTAGGCGCCATTGACAGTTGGAAATTTTCAGGTTAGTGGGACATGCTCAGAGTTTTAGTCTTAACACTGGGGTAGCTGTCCTAGGTCCTGAAATCTGTCACCAATATATATTTAGCACCTTGGATAATTCCTTTAAAATCTGGATTAAATTTGGAGTGGAATAACTACTCCATTGGTTGTCACTGAGACGTAGAACACAACAATGACACACCACTCATTCCTTTATTAGTACTGGGGATATTGATAGGGAAACTAGCAAATACAGATTTCCTATAACCCTGTGTGATAGCTCCCCTTACACACTCAACATCCAATCAATGTCAGTTGGTTTTTTTATATGCAGGATCCCCCCCAATGTGTGCACCCTTAGCAGATAATGGTTGTTTATGACGGCTACATAAATACATTCATATAATAATGATTTAATCAGAGCTACAAATTCCTTCCTAAATTACAATTTTATGCAAGGTGTTGAAATTGTTTTCCCTGCACAACAGTGGAATGCTTGCAGTGGACAGGAGTAAAAATTACAACAGTGAAGTCTCTCACAAAAGAGAAAATTAAGTGAGGTTTGTAACTGTGTGCTCTCTAGAGCAGTGATTTTCAACTTCTTTTGAGCCATGGCACATTTTTTACATTTAAAAAATCCTGGGGCACACCACCAACCAAAATGACACAAAATGACACTCTAACAGTAATACATACAGTTAATATGTTTTTAAATGTATTTATACACCAAGCACAGCGGAGTCGGTGCCGTCGCATCCTTGGTGAAAGTGAATCCAAATGAAAGATAGCTTTCGCTGTATTGCCTCGAGCTCACCATCTTTTCTTTTTTCTTTTGTCCACCACTCATATTAGGGCCTTCATCTGTGTCATAATTTTGTCCAGGGCCCTGTTCGGCATTTACATTTTCCCTTCTCAAAAACTTCTCCATCATTGTCACTTGCTTGTCTTGCTGTGATCCCAAATTGACGCGCAGTTGCAGCACTAACTCTAACTTTGTTTACTTAGCCGCTTCTGAGCGAATCCAAGATGGCGCAACCATAGCACTCTCGCGTCACTTCTTGGGTGACGTGAGAGTGCTATGGTTCCATTTCTTAAAGGGACAGATGCGCCTTATAGTTTATATATGAATGAAGTTTGAAAATAATTTCCCACAGCACACCTGATGATATTTCATGGCACACTAGTGTTCCGCGGCACACTGGTTGAAAATCACTGCTCTAGAGAGAGAGAGAGAGAGAGAGAGAGACAGAGACATACACAAAGAGAGGGGGGGAGGGAGGGAAAGCTACAGAGAATCCCTGGCTACTGCTGGAACCTTTGTTGTTGTCATCAAAGGCAATCATTTGATTTGGAGAAAGGAGAGCGGTCACTCTTGTCCCTTCCCCTCTCTAAGTCATGCTTTACTCCAGTCTTTACCCCTGTTAAGAATGTATGCACTTCCAGTGTGTGTGTGTGTGTGTGTGTGTGTGTGTGTGAGTGAGAGAGAGAGAGAGAGAGAGAGAGAGACTTATAAATTGTTAAGCGAGCATACGTTTTGGGATACACACAGTATGTTATAGTACCAGGACACAATTTGCTCACCAGATATAGAATTATTACTATTCATTTGAAACACTTATATTCCACCCTTCTCACCCTGCAGGGGACTCAGGGCCAAGCACAACATATATACGGCAAACATTCAATTCTGTGACATAAAACCATAAATATATACAAACATTAAAATAATTTATATCCACGTTAAAATCAGTTGCTCAAAAACCATCTCAGGACATCATTCTATTATTGCCTCATGCACTGCCCCAGAGGCTTGGTGCCACAGCCAAGTCTTCATCATCTTTCTGAAGCCCAGGAGGGAGGAGGCTGATCTAATACTGCTAGGAAGGGAGTTCCATAGCTGGGGGAAATCACTGAGAAGGCTCTGACTCTCATCCCTGCCAAATGCACCTGCGATGGTGGTGGGACCGAGATCAGGTCTTCCTCAGAAGATCTTAGTCCTCGTGGTGGTTCATAAAGGGAGATGCATTCGGACAGGTAAACTGGACTGGGGCTGTTTAGGGTTTTATAGGCCAAAGCCAGCACTTTGAATAGTGCCTGGTAGCACACAGGCAGCCAGTGGAGCTGACATAACATGGGAGTTTGGTGCTCCCCGTATTCCGCCCCAGTTATTAACTTGGCTGCCTCTCATTGGACTATTTGAAGTTTCTGAACAGTCTTCAAAGGCAACCCCACATAAAGTGTGTTACAGTAGTCTATCGTGGATGTAACGAGAGTGTGGACCATCATGGCCAAGTCTGAATGTCTTTGGTTAATACTTTAGATCAGTGTTTTTCAACCTTTTTTGAGCCAAGGCACATTTTTACGTTTACAAAATCCTGGGGCACACCACCAGCCAAAATGACACAAAATGACACTCTAACACAGTAATACATATAGTTACTTTGTTTTTAAATGTATTTATACACTCAATGTGAAACCTGGGCCTATTTTGATAAACACAACATAGATATCCTGGCAGGAATGGCAGAAAGACACACACGAAGGTCTTGCTCAACAGCTGGGAGTTATAGTTCACCCGCAATCAAAGAGCATTCTGAACTCCACCAATGATGGAATGGAATCAAACTTCCCACACAGAACTACCATAACCAAGAGAAAATACTATAAGAGTTTGGTGGGCATTGACCTTGAATTTTGGAGTTGTAGTTCACCTATATCCAGAGAGCACTGTGGAGGGGAGGGAGGAAGACGTGGGGCGAGTCTGCGCAGTAGTGCCCGCACGGGTCACGTCTTCCACCCTCCCCCCTCCCGCAGAAGCGGCAGCGTGAGCAAAGTGAGGCAAAGCAAGCAGAGCGAGGCTGGGAAGAAGGGAGCCCGAGTGGAGAAGAAAAAGTTTTCGACAGGAGGGGGAAGAAAGGGTATTGGAGGTTCCAATTTCCCACGGCACACCTGATGATCGCTCACGGCACACTAGTGTGCCACGGTACACTGGTTGGGAAACACTGCTTTAGATTATCAAAGTAGAAAAGTAGGATCAGCAGTGACACTGTAAACGATTACAAATCTGGTTTTCTTTCAATAGGTTGAAGGATGGGCTGCCTGCTGCTGAAATGTGCGCTCGGTATAAAATTAAAGGCTATTCACTCATCATAAAACATGTTTCTGAAGAAGATGCGGGAAACTACACTATATTGCTGACCAGGTCGCCATGGAATTTGCATAAAAACCTAACAGTCACACTAAGAATAAATGGTGAGTTATCTGTATAGTTGAAATTACTGGTTCAGCTGAATAAGACATTGAAAGAGAAAAAAACGTCTAACAAACTATTGGTTCAGGCTGCAATCCTATACATTTTTTCCTGGCATAAATCTCCTTGACTTTCCTCAGACTTACTTCTGAACAACCATGCATAGAATACATTAGGAACAGGCCCGGATCAGGCCCTTTTGGCGCCCTAGGCCAAAAGCTCTGCCCCCGCCCCTGGCTCTGCCTCGCTCCCGGCTCCGTCCCCGCCTCCTCACCGGCACGAGGAGGAAGAGGAGGAAGGAGAGCCCCACCCCCGGCTCCTCCCTCCCTCCTAAAGTCACCAAGCAGGCCTGAGAAGTGGCAGAAATCACCCTTTTCAGGCCGGCATGAGTCATAACAGCTTTAGGAGGGAGGGAGGAGCCGTGGGGAGGCCCCACATCGGCTCCGGGGGTGGGGCTTTCCTTCCTCCTCCTCGCGCCGGCGAGGTGGCGGGGGCGGAGCTGGGGGTGGGGAGGAGCCAAGGGTGTGGGCAGAGCCAAGGGGAGCAGAGCAAAGGGGGCGGCCGGCCGTGGATGGCGCTTACGCCACCGCGCGCATGCGCCCTTTTTTTTGGATTTTTTTTAAATTGCAATTTTTTTGAATTTTTAAAAAACTTTTTTTAGGGGTCCGGACCTGCTGCCCCCCCAAAGGCGCCGCCCTAGGCCATGGCCTAGGGTGGCCTTATGGGTAATCCGGGCCTGATTAGGAATGGTAACTTCTAGCTTGCTTTGGCAACTGTGTCCATAAAAAAGAAGGATCTTATTTTTTAATGTTTTGAGAGCTAATTTAAACTACTTGACCTTCTGTTGCATTTTTGTTGCTTTTTTTTTTACAGTGAAACCTCAGATTTATGAAAAAATTTCATCAATATCTGGTCCTAATCTCTATAAATTGGGAAGTGAGCAAATTCTAACATGCATTGTTTATGGTATTCCTCAACCTACACTCCAGTGGATGTGGCATCCCTGCCAACAGAATCACTCCTTGGCAAGGTAGATAATTTTAATTATTTTCTTTTAGTATCTTCACACTGACTACCTTAGTTGTCCTTTTAATAAACCAACAATCCTGTTCATAAGATTTGTAACTCAAGTTATAAAATGCGTGATTGCTGAAAGATACACATCAAACCTCAACGTAATTATACTGCCACCAGTGCTGGTTTGAAATGCAGAGTTTTTAAGGAAAGAGCACCGGTGGTTTGCTTATGCAAAGGCCATCTCCCCTGATGGTGATGTTACTGAGATGTGGAGGCATCATCACCATCCTTTCCCTTACTGTTGGAATTGGAAGGCATAAAGATTAGGCCTGGTTGATCAAAAAAAAAAGGATCAAAACTCATTTTGGATGTAGAGGGTGCTGGTGTTTCATATCTGGTGAAGTTCCGAAATTTTCAGTGGAAATTTCAAAATTATTTCGTAAAAACTAACGAAATTCGTTAGTAATCCTTTAATGGCGGGCGCGCATACGCAATGCGTGTACACCTGCCAAAACGGGGTTTGACAGCCCAGGTCTTCCTTCCACCACCACCACCTCTCCTCCTTGAGGGCATTAGTTTAACGCGCGTTGGTGCCTTCCCAGGTGCCGAGGAGTGGAAAGGATGCCCTCCACTCCTCGCCGCCTGGGAAGGCACCAACGCGCATTAAGGCTAACATGCATTGGTTCCTTCCTAGGGGCTGAGGAGTGGAAAGGAGGCCCTCCACTCCTCGCCACCTGGGAAGGCACCAACGCGCATTAAGGTGAACGCGCGTTGGTTCCTTCCTAGGGGCCGAGGCGTGGAAAGGAGGCCCTCCACTCACCGCCTGGGAAGGCACCAACGTGCATTAAGGCTAACATGCATTGGTTCCTTCCCAGGCGCCAAGGAGTGGAAAGGAGGCCCTCCACTTCTCCCCACCTGGGAAGGCACCAATGCGCATTAAGGCTAACGTGCATTGGCCTAGCCAGGCCCTCCACTCCTCGCCACCTGGGAAAGCACCAACGTGCATTAGGGTAACATGCGTTGGTTCCTTCCCTAGGGGCCGAGGCATGGAAAGGAGGCCCTCCACTCCTCGCCGCCTGGGAAGGCACCAACGCGCATTAAGGTGAACGCGCGTTGGTTCCTTCCTAGGGGCCGAGGCGTGGAAAGGAGGCCCTCCACTCCTCGCCGCCTGGGAAGGCACCAACGTGCATTAAGGCTAACATGCGTTGGTTCCTTCCCAGGCGCCAAGGAGTGGAAAGGAGGCCCTCCACTTCTCCCCACCTGGGAAGGCACCAATGCGCATTAAGGCTAACGTGCATTGGTTCCTTCCTAGCGGCCGAAGAGTGGAAAGGAGGCCCTCCACTCCTCGCCACCTGGGAAGGCACCAAAGCGCATTAAGGCTAACGTGCGTTGGTTCCTTCCCAGGCGCCGAGGAGTGGAAAGGATGCCCTCCACTCCTTGCCATCTGGGAAGGAACCAGTGCGTGTTAAGGCTAACATGCATTGGTTCCTTCCCAGGCGCCGAGGAATGGAAATTATGCCCTCCACTCCTTGCCGCCTGGGAAGACACCAATGCGCATCGAAACTGTTTCAAATGTAAATTTTATACGAAATACAAACGAAATTTGTTGAAACACGACGAACCTATCCAGGGCCTAATACAGATACTTCTACTCCTTGCCCAAATTTACTTCTGATGTGAAAGAATAAAAGCTCATATTTTCTCATATTACTTCAGAGCTTGAAGGAAGTAACTCTCAGACTCCTTCAGCCAGATATCCTCCGTGATATTTTGTTAAATCATCCCAATCTTGTTTCTAAAGAAAGACATTACAATTGACTTTGACATAGAGTTGACACTTGCTATCTTCTTCATAATCATAGTCTCATGGGGTTGGAAGAGACTTTGTGGGCCATCCAGTCCAACCCCCTGCTAAAAAGCAGGAAAATTGCATTCAAAGCACTCCTGACAGATGGCCATCCAGCCTCTGCTGACAAGCCTCCAAGCCTCCTTTACATTATTTTGTAAAGAAAGCTTGCTGATTACCACATTACATTTCTAGCTGTAATTGTTCTGAAACAAAAATGAGACAATAGAATAAAAGGCATACTCTGGTTTCAGCTAACTGTTGGAGTTTGTGTTACTTTAAACAATACCATTTGCAAGCTATATAGTTGGGTGATTCAAACTTGACCCTAGTTGACGTATTGTTGATAGTCCTGTTCAAGATCAATTGTTCATGGAATGTCGGAATGATTGAGATGGGTTTGGTGCTCATCTTTGCCCTAGAAATGGGTAAATTAATCTTCAAAGAAGAGGAAAACAAGTACTGGAGCAGAAGTTCCTTCTCTGTCCTATCAGTGAGGACATATTAGTCTTCATTATCTTTTTTGTTGGGAGCAAGAGGCTGGCTGCTAGTGGATGCTTGCCAGTACTTTCAATCCAAAACAATTACCATATCTATGGGAGTAGAATAATTTAACAGGGAGGTGAACTAAGCTTCCTATAGCTATTCTTCTTGTCCACAGTTGCCAAGATTCCATTGGAAATCCTAAGGCAGCAGTAGCAGGTGACATATTTGGGAGGGCAGCACTGAGTGTTGTAGGACAGGACTATGAGTGCTATGCTTGGTGGATGACTGTTTCATTGCTAGACTTGAAATAAGATTCAACAGATCCTGTGGGCATTTTTTTTTGCTCAATATTGGAGGTGAGCGTGTTATCCTTCATATTCCCCCTTTCCTTCTCCTTGGTTGGGCCATCACATCTCCTAATATCTATATGCGGCCACTTGCTAGTCTGGTACGAAGCTTCAGGCTGGAATGTTATCAGTACGCTGATGACACCCAGCTCCTTCTGAGGAGGGAAGGCCGACCGGACTCTGTACCCTCTTGTTTCCATCAGTGCCTTGAAGCCATTACTGGATGGCTGCGTGCCAGCAGATTGAGGGTGAATCCAGCAAAGACGGAGATATTGTGGCTGGGGCATCCGGTTGGTGGGGAGGTCTGGCTTCTTCGGCGTTGAGTATTTATGTCACAGCGGATAGGCAACAGAAATATAGAAGTTTAATTCCCCATCGGCCCAAAAACTCCAGTCTCTATTCGAGTGAATAATGAAACTCTCATTCAATTCACAAGATAAATATATAACTTTGTATTGAATTGTATTTAACAATAACTGGCAAAACATCGAAAAACAACAGCCATCACAGCTACCATTCTAAACATCCTTTCCTCACAGATATTAAATCCCAACTGTCATTTTGTAACTGACATTCCTCAAGGTTCCATTTAGCAGTCTTGAGACAGCGCCATCTGGTGTCAAACATGACACACTGCAGGTCATCTCAAACTGCGAAAATATATCTTGTGCTGACTCATGAATTGCTATTCAAAATGCAATAATCTGACATGGCTGCCTACCTTGGATGGCGAGGCACTATGCCCGGCATCCTCAGTAAGGAGCCTTGGGGTTGTCTTTGACCCTTTGCTGACGATGGAAGCCCAGGTTTCTACTGTCAGCAAAACTGCCTTTTTCCACCTGCGGCAAGCTAGGCTGCTGGCCCCCTTCCTATCCAGGGATGACCTGGCCACGGTGCTCCAGCCACGGTCATCTTGAGACTGGACTACTGTAACGCCCTTTACATTGGCCTGCCCTTGTCCGTGATCTGGAAACTTGTCCAGAACGCCGCTGTGCGACTTCTCACTGGGACTCCAGTGAGATGTCACATAACTCCCATTCTCCAGCAGCTCCATTGGCTTCCGGTCGAGCACCGGATCACCTTCAAGGTGATGGTGTTAACTTTCAAGTCCTTGTGTGGTCTGGGGCCGTTGTATTGAAGGGACCGTCTCATCCCCTACCAACCCCAGAGATCACTCCGCTCCGAACAACTGAATCTCCTTGAAGTGCCTAGCTTCAAATCCATCCGCCTAACATCTACCCGACGCAGAGCCTTTTCTGTCGTAGCGCCTTCGATTTGGAATACTCTTCCAAGCGAAGTGCGGGCCTTGCATGATTTACCATCTTTTCGCGAGGCCTGCAAGACCTACCTTTTCCGGCTAGCTGTTGATTGCTGAGCATAGATAATTTTATTCTGTCTAGTTTTAATTGATGTTCTTTGCTTCTGTTTGTGTTTTATGATTGTGAGCCACTCCGAGCCCTCGGGGAGTGGCGGCGTACAAATCCAAATAATAAATAAATAAATAAATAATGTCAGAATGGGGCATTCATGATGGCCAGGTGTACTCTGGGAACAATGTGGCCAAGGGTCATCGTGACAGTGGACCTCATCACATGAAGAATTCTTAGTGTCCTAGGATGCTGCTGCCCCAGTTGAGCAAGTGAGCCCCACACTGCCCATCACATGGTGTATCCTCACTTCCAGCAGAGCTCCGTTGCTTAACTGGGGTGGCAGCATTCTAGGACATGTGATGGGGATGTGTTGCTGTCGGCCGGGAGGCGCACCAAGATTGTTCCATTGCCCCATTAATTCACCACAGAGGCTGTCAAATCGGAATGGGGGACCTCATCAATGTGATGAGGTCCAGTAGCACAGAATGGGTCCATTCCTTTCCCTGACTATCCTTAATGCAGGGGCTACACTGAGACCAGTTTACCTTACAATACGGATCGGACATCCCTGGATGTTATTAAGACAGCCTGAAGTGACTTCACGGTCAATGTGGGCTATTCATCCTGTGTAGACAAGCCCTTGGAAACTGCAGAAGGCTGTTTGCATGGCGAAATCCATTACAGCACAAGCAAAGAGGGTGTTGAACAATCAGTTAGGACAATGTAACCTCATTCTGTTAGAAACATTAGGTCACAAACTCAGGAAGGGCCATAACGGCTATAATAAGCTTAGAGAGGTTGCTTGCAATATCCTTGGTGGAGTGAGAGAAAAAAATGAGCAGCACTTTGTTGGATCTTTGCCAAAGCAACTTGTTCTCATTGTTTACCAGTGCTGCAATGTGTTAGCGCTGATTCTGGGGACTAATATATAACTGCTCACAAAAGTCTAGTTACACAAGATGTGTAATGCCAGAAGAGATCCCAAGGAAGATAGCAGCTGATGTTTGGATGAGAAGTGCTTCCAGATCACTGTGCTCTTAGAAATATTCCCCAGGGCCTTTTGTTAAGATTACGTTACTTATACGAGTGCATATCTAGAAAGGTGGTTATTTTTGCATAATTCCGCAGCATTGAATCTGACGAGCGATGGACTGACTAGCTATGTGCATCCATAATGATTCCTTTAACTACCGGTAATTGTACAGGACATGAGTGAATTATTGGTTGCTTACCTGTAACCGTAGTTCCCTGAGTGGTCACCTGTGAATTCATACATATGGTAATTCCTGCGCCTGCACAGACAGTTTGGAATCTTTTAGAAAAATATTATCACTTTAAATGGTAGCCCCGCCCACTCCCCTTGAGTATATATAGCCAGTGGGAGGGGCTATCACCTCAGATCCTTTTATCCGCCGCCATTGCGACAGCTAGGAATCGTTCTCATATTTCTTTGACTAGCGAAAAATTTATTCTATTCTATTTAAATTTAAATCACATTAAGTTCATTTATTTATTTATTTTTAATTAATTAATTAAATTCTTATTTTTATTTAATTAAATTACTATTTAATTATTTATTTTATTTAATTCTCATTTTTATTTAATAAAATTCTTATTTAAAAAATTATTACTTGTCGGGGTTGGTTTCCTAAAGCTAGAGTAACCTCTCGTTGTTTTAATCTGATCTCATATATGTCTACTCAGAAACAATTCCTACTAAGTGAAGCCCTCCTGAGCCCCCCTGTGGGAGAAGGGCCGGGTAGAAATAAAGTAAATAAACAAATAAATAAGTTCAGGGGGACCTAGATTTCAGTGGCTATAGCACTTTAGTCTACATTAAACACTCAATATTTTGTTCATTGCTGCCATGAATTATGTGTCTATTGATGTGTATGTGTGCGGACAATATTCTGTGTGCTGTTTGGAGTCAAGGTGGACAAGGTGGAGTCAAGGTGGACAGAAAGCAGACTAGAATGAACTGCTAGATCTCTTGATAATTTTCACTCTATTGTCAAAGGCTCTTGATTCTGTTTAAGAAGAAAACGACTTGCCCAGTCTAAGTTAGATAACTGCAATGAAGAAATCTGGGAGGACCCGGGAGTACAGTTTTGTTTGAAAGACTTATGAGTTTAGGTTAGGCCAAATGGCTCTTCCAATGACACAGATAATAATAATACTTTATTTATTCCTCGCCACCATCTCCCCGAAGGGTCTCGGGGCGGCTTATATGAGGCCAAGCCCAATGTCGCATCAGTAAAAACAACACATCAGCAAATAATATGACAGTACAATCAATAAACTCACATATAAACAGTAGCACACAAAGTTTAAAACCATAATGGCTGGGCCAGATGTAATATATTAAAATTTTAAAATACGTAAACACTGGACATGAACAGAGATAGGATGTATCTAGCCGGAGGCTTTTGCAGGATAATATGGGGAGATCAACCCAACTGGTAGTTAAAGTGCTTCTGAGGACATTTTGCAGGGAATCGGTCAGAACAGGGAATTGTTTACTTTATTCAGGGAAGGCACATTGGAATAGCCATGTTTTCAGGCTCCTCCTAAAGACTGCCAATGT
The DNA here is from genome assembly GCA_030556195.1 of Anolis apletophallus. Classification (NCBI taxonomy): domain Eukaryota; kingdom Metazoa; phylum Chordata; class Lepidosauria; order Squamata; family Anolidae; genus Anolis; species Anolis apletophallus. Next base: position 193,734,751 of record JARBWK010000004.1, on the reverse strand, counting down.
GGGGGCTTGTCTGATATCCTTGGGGAGAGAGTTCCAGAGCTGGGGGGCCACCACAGAGAAGGCCCTCTCCGTCATCCCCACCAATCGCGCCTGCGAATGGGGCGGGAGTGAGAGCAGGGCCTCTCTAGATGACCGAAGAGATGTAGAACTATGATTCCAATTTAGCTTCCATGACTGCATTCCATGGACTCCTGCGGTTTGTAGTTTGCTGAGTCGCTAGAGCTCTGTGGTCAACTGTCCTAAACTGCAAATCCTGAAAATGCATAAGATGACAGTTCAAGTAAAGTCATAGTTCTGTAATTGTGTAGTATGAAAGAGTCCCAGGTTCGGGGGAAAAAAGACATGGGTTTAGAAATGTGCTTAATGGAACTGTGCAAAGAAAATTCAGTGATAAGAAGTCTGTTTACCTTAAATTATAGCTCATTTTTATTTTACTATATATATTTTAAAACTCAACTTTCTTAAGGAATTCCATTAGTATTCTAATGATTGGTTTGCCAACTAGGTGTTCTTATCCCTGTGTTTTGCATGCTAGTCTTTCAAATATTTTTTTAAATTACTGAATGTGGACTACAGAAGAGACCCACGCATTATCTTCACTTATACTGCCAACATATACTGAGAAAACATGTTGGCAGTATAGCTCACATTAAGGGCCTAAATACCATAAAGCAGGGGTGCTCACACTTTTTCAGCATGCAAGCTACTTATAAAACAACCAAGTCAAAATGATCTATCTACCCACTACAAAAATGTGAAACATATAACACAATATCTCCTTTGAACTGGGTTTTCTGAGTCCACACTGCCATATAATCTGATTCAAAACAGATAACATGGGATTTTATTCAACTGTGTGGAAAGGACCTCAGATAACCCAGGGCCGGCAGCACTTGGGCGGTGGCGGGCGCCTGCGGGGCCGGACTGAGCCTTCCTCCCGCCCTGCTTGTGATCTACCAGGATGTCCTACGCGATCTACCAGTAGATCACGATCTACCGAATGAGCACCCCTGCCATAAAGACATCAGAACTGATATTGGAAGCTAAGCGGAAGTTGGCACTAGTTAATGCTTGGATGGGAGACCACCAAGAAATAGCAGGTGCTGCAGACTATATTTCAGACAGAGGCAATGGAAAATCTCTTCTAGGTATTCCTTGCCTACAAAAACATGAAATCCTAAAATAAATAAATAAATAAATAAATAAATAAATAAATAAATGTGGTTGCTTCAAGTCGATAAATGACTTGAAGCACACACACACACACACAAACACTGAAAATATTTGAACAAGTAATATAGTAGTAGTACTGTAATGCGCTCTACATTGGCCTTCCCTTGTCGATGATCCGGAAGCTTAAGCTAGTGCAGCACGCCGCAGCCCGCCTCCTCCTGGGTGCTGCAAGATCTGACCGCGCGACCCCACTCTTGCGCGAGCTGCACTGGCTCCCGATTGAATTCCGGGTCCTCTTCAAGGTGTTAGTTCTCACCTTTAAGGCCATCTATGGTTTGGGGCCAGTGTACCTGAGGGAGCGACTTACCCTTATGTGCCCGCGAGATCACTGCGCTCTGAGAAGCTTAACCTCCTTGAGGTGCCTTCCCTTGGAACCTGCAGACTGGCCACTACACGGCGGAGGGCATTCTCTGTAGCTGCCCCAAGTCTCTGGAACGGCCTCCAGGAGGAGATCCACGCCATCCGCGCTCTTCTGCACTTTCGCAAGGCTTTGAAGACTTGGCTCTTTAGGAAGGCGTTCGGCCCTTAACTCAACCACACTGTGTGCCATGCCGCCTATGGCCCCCCCAGATTCTTATCTTGTCCCCCCAGCCTTTGCTGAGGGCTAGTGTTTTTAATATGTTTTAACTGCTTTGATGTTTAATGTGTTTTAACTGTTTAATCTGTTTTATTACTCACGGTGTTTATGCTTCTTCTGTAAACCGCTCTGAGCTCCGGAGTGAGCGGGATACTAAATCGAAGTTAATAAATAAATAAATAAATAAATAATAATAATAATAATCTTTATTTATATCCCGCCACCATCTCTCTGAAGGGACTTGGGGTTGCTCACAAGACACTCCAAGCTGCACATATACAATAACATACAACAGGTACAAATGGTACAAAAAGATTTTAAAAGTCGCATAAAATCATAACAACAACCCCTGTCAACACAGGTAGCATAAAAACAAAACAATACAATTTTAAAACAACAGTAGATAAAACTGCCATCAGTTCACCAGGTACAAAGTGTCTGTTTCATATTGGCACATTCAGCCTACTCATGGTCAAAGGCCTGTCTGAACATATATGTTTTCAAATTGGAATGGAAGGATTGAAAGGTGGGGGCTAATCTAATCTCTTTTGGGAGGGCATTGGTGGGACTGAGAGAAGGGCCTCCCTCCTCTGTCGATCTCAGAGCCCATACCGGTTCGTAGAAAGAGATGCACTCATGAAGATAGGTTGGACCCGAAACATATAGAGCTTTTTAGGTAATCACCTGCACCTTGAATTGAGCCCAGAAACTATGTTGTGTATTGCACTTTCTTTTAAAAAAACACAACCCTCTATGTTTGAAGAATATTAGAAATCCTGTATTAAAAAGAGACAATGTGTGTCTCTTTGCCTATTTTAGCCTATTTCAAAATTTGAAACAAATCCCATCAAAAAGGTGGCATATAATGCCAATCCATGGTCAAGGCAGCATTTTTCCCAGTGATTTTCAACCAGTGTGCCGCGGAACACTAGTGTGCCGCAAGAGATCATCTGTTGTGCCGTGGGGGGGAGAGAGAGAGAGAGGGAGAGGGAGAGAGAGAGAGAGAGAGGGGAGGGAGAGAGAGAGAGAGAGAGCCTAGCAGGAAAATTCAGTCAGGGAGAGCCCTTGGCGTCCAGAACTTTCCTCCCTCCCTCCTCTCTCTCTCCTTCCCTCCCTTCCTTCCCTCCCTCTGCGTGCCAAGGGTTACCTGGCCGGGCTATGGCTCCTCCTGCTTCCTCACTCCTGGACGCTCTTCTGCCCTCCTCCCCTCTGGCAGCAAGGAGGAGGAGAGGGAGGAGGAGTCTGCCGGAGCTGCCCCCGTCCGACCCCGCTCCCGGAGGCTTGAGGCTAGGCTTTCTGCCCTCTATCCCCTCCACGCTGAGGAAGGGGAACAACCCCTCATCTCCTGGCCTCTCCTGGCTGGGCTCCGGGTTCGCTGCAGAGCAGAGGCCAGGATGCGCAGCTCCATAGCCCAGCTTGGGTCCTTCCAGATCTGGCCCCAAGGCAACAGCAGGGAAGCCAAAGAGACACAGGGGGGGAGGCACTCCTGGGGGGGCTGAACCCCTTTGGGAAGGAGAGCTGGGGTGGCGACGGCTGCGAGCCTCTGCCACAGTTTGTTCCGAGGCTCAGAGCCACCCCATGTGCTCAATTCCTAATTGTCCTGCTCAGCCGAGCCCGCGTGCGCTTCGGCCACTCAGCGCAGCCCTCCTCCATGGGACGGTGATGGACCTGCTGCACATGGGCCTCCCGGGGGGGGGGGGTTGGTGGAAGCAGCGGCGTCACGAGGGGGGAGGGTGATAGATAGTAAATGAGTGTCATTTTGTGTCATTTTGGTTGGTTGTGTGCCCCAGGATTTTGTAAATGTAAAAAATGTGCTGTGGCTCAAAAAAGGTTGAAAATCACTGATCTAGACTTACTCAATAATACGAATATTTAGCTTAGTTCTAATAAAGAAGTACGCATTGCTATCAATAAGATAGTTTGTACTTTCAATCTACAAACAGTGAGGTGACATGTAGTAAACTCCTGAGCCTGGAAAACTTCCCTGTCGATAGTTATAAATATATCATGCTATTATGCTTGGCGAGCTGCAAGCAAATGGAGGCAAGATCTCATTAAGGGAGCAAGCTGCGGAGTAGCGAGAGGACAGTGTGAAGCTAAGGGTGATAACAGTGGCCTTGTCCAGAATAGGCCATGGGAGTTTTCTTATCTCACGGAGGCAGGAGGTGCTGAAGGCTTCCTGTGCGAAATTAGGAGCATACGCTGCTTTCCTCTTGTTGTTTGGCTTCCTCCTCTCTATAAGACGGTTCCCAGCATAGTGATTATCTTTGCATCTTCAAACATGGCACAGTCTAACTTCCTTAAGAGCTTGATGTATCCTTATGAGTCGAGATTTCTTTTCTTTTCCCATCTCCCCCTCTACCCCAGATTCTATTTGAAGAGATTTCCACCAGTATCCTAGGTGCATCCAACCTTTACGGTTAGTTGTATGCAAAATGCCCGTGCAGATTTATTAAGGCCAGAGCATTGTCCCTTTGCCCTTTCTGTATTGGAAAATCAGAAGTGAAGAACTGCACATAGCAAGTGCCTTTGAGTCCCAGAGTGTCAGATTTATAGCTCTGACCGCTCCTTCCCCTTCCTTGAGATGTCCGTGGAAATCTAAATTAGCATTCATAACTTCTGGTTTCCTAAAGTGATTGTTTGCTTCCCAAACATGTTTCCATTTATTTTTTTTATGTGTCCCTAAGCATTCATACATGGCATGCACATAGAAACGTGTGTGTATAGGCACTGCAAAACACTTTTCAGAAGTGGTATTTGTGAGTCACACTTGCTTTGACTGTCCCCTCTGCGAATTGATAGCCATGTGATTGGACTGTAAGAGGCATAACAATTAGAGATACTCACTTAACACTGGGAACATACTGTATTTCTTAAAGCAGTGTTTCCCAACAAGTGTGCCGGGGCACACTAGTGTGCCGTGAGCGATCATCAGGTGTGCCGTGGGAAATTGGAACCTCCAGGAAGGGGGAGAGTCTAGTGTGTTGAAGTATAAAAACCCTAAGAAACCTACCTCGATAAAGGCACAAAATTACAAACACCCCCCCCCTCCCCACTCATTGTCTACTTGGTCTCTCCCTCTCCATGCATTGGGAAGGCCCAACTCCCTTTCCCCAAGTAGAGACCTCCTCTTGCCTCCTGGGGGTTCTGTGTGGGAAGTTTGGCCCAGTTCTATCATTGGTGAGGTTCAGAATGCTCTTTGATTGTAGGGGAACTATAAATCCAAGCAACTACAACTCCCAAATGTCGAGGCCTATTTTCCCCAAACTCCACCTGTGTTTACATTTGGGCATATTGAGTATTCATGCCAAGTTTGGTTCTGATCCAACATTGAGTGCATAGTGCTCTCTGGACAGGGCCGTAGCCAGGATTTTGATTCGGGGGGGGGCTGACAGTTTGGGTAGAAGAGGGTCTACCCTAGCAATCCTTTGTATTGTTATCCCAATAACTCCATTAATGTGGGATATAATGAGCATGGTGATCAGATCATATATGAATAAACATAACAGTTTAAATAATGTACCAGTAAGGCCTTCTCGCGGACCACCCTGAGAATTTGGGGGGCTGAAGCCCCCTCAGCCCCCCCCCCTTGGCTACATGCCTGTCTCTGGATATAGGTGAACTACAATTCCAAAACTCAAGGTCAATGCCCACTAAACTCTTATGGCATTTTCTCTTGGTTATGGGAGTTCTGTGTGGGAAGTTTGTGTCTTTCTGCCATTCCTGCCAAGATATCTATGTTGTGTTCATCGAAACAGGCCCAGGTTTCACACTGAGTGTATAAATACATTTAAAAACATATTAACTATATGTTTTACTGTGTTAGAGTGTCATTTTGTGTCATTTTGGTTGGTGGTGTGCCCCAGGATTTTGTAAATGTAAAAAGGGTGCCGCGGCTCAAAAAAGGTTGGGAAGCACTGTCTTAAAGAGTCACTTTTCTTCCTATATGAACATCTCAAAAACAAGAGCCCCTGGTGGCACAGTGGGTTAAACCCCTCTGCCGGCAGGACTGAAGACCGACAGGTCACAGGTTCAAATCTGGGGAGAGCACAGATGAGCTCCCTCTGTCAGCTCTAGCTCCCAGTGCGGGGACATGAGAGAAGCCTCCCACAAGGATGATAAAACATCGAAACATCCGGGCATCTCCTGGACGACGTCCTTGCAGACGGCTAATTCTCTCACCAAACACTGGGAAACTACCAAACTGGTCTAGAAACAACTCATAAAGAAGGCAGCAGAATCATATACATCAAAATAAATCAAGGGGTCAGCCTACACAATAACAGTAAAGAGAATAGTCTGGACCCTAGATATATAAACCAGGGCTATTGAGGCAGTGAAAGAATGCAATATGCAAAGTATCAAGGTCCAAGTCTAAATTGTCCGTAGGTAGCATGGAGGTGGTGCGGCTAAGGAGCCCCACTTCGGCTAGAACATGTCCCTCCTCACGAGTAGTCCTGTAGCAACGTCACGGTAAATAGTTCCTACGGCGTTGTTGGTGAGCCCGGAAGTGTGGCAGCCAGGGGGTGGGGCCGCAGCACTGTAAGCAAGGACGTATGGCAATGTAAAGACATGAAATCCGGCAGGCTCAACGATGTGGTAAACAAGGCAAAGTGGGACGCATACATCCTGGAGGAGGAGCGTAGATAGAGCAAACCACTAATCAATCTCGGAAAATAAAGTGACAAGGGGACTTCCGCGGTGAAAACATCAACCACTGGGCACCCGGAAATAAAGGTCCAAACACGGTGTAGTTCAAAATGTCTTGTATTGTGGCTGCCCCAATGGGCAATTGCCAAAAGGTACACAAGCTCCCCCTGAGACACAGTCCAGTCCCCGTAGGGCAGGGGGAGAGCAAAATGTGCTGCACCGACGGGAAGTGTACAGTCAGCAAGGCCTGTGGCCCGTTTCATATCCACAACTTTATCAAGGTGCCTAACACATAGTGACCTGGTAAACTTCACAGTTCTGCATATATAGCAATATAGGTATAGTACAGGAGGTCCTTCCTAGTAGACTATACTTTGCATATTGCATTCTTTCACTGCCTCAATAGCCCTGGTTTGTATATCTAGGGTCCAGACTATTCTCTTTACTGTTATTGTGTGTGCTGACCCCTTGATTTATTTTGATGTATATGATTCTGCTGCCTTCTTTATGAGTTGTTTCTTAGGCTCATTCTCTCACACCAGAAACGAATTGCAGTTTCTCAAGTCGCTCCTGACACAACAACAACAAATCTCAAAAACATGGCGTGTCTTAGAACTGTGGGTGCTTTTTCTACATATAAGTAAAGCTTTTCTTATGTTGTTGGTGCTGAAATTATTGTGAATTTTACAATCAATGGCATCATAGAATCGAAGAAATTCAGCAGTTTTTGTTTTCCAAGGCTAGCCTTAGAACAGTGTTGGAGTTCAGAGAAGCAAACACAGTAATTGGGTAAATAAAGCCCATACTTTTTAAACCGCAGCTACACTGGCCAGGTACAAGGCATTGGATCCAGGAATTGGAGAAACCATCTACTAAGCCCTGCCCACTGGAGAATAGCCATGAATGGACACCATAAAATCCATGTGTCAGCGAGGCATATGCGGTTGACAAAAAAAATGTTTCAAAAATCATTACAAAACTGGGAGTGCTGCCATTTCATTTCTAAAGTGTTTCTAAAGTATCATTTGTGAAAACTTTGTTACTTTGTACATTTTGTTACTTTTTTGTTATTGTAAATGTGCAAGTGGGGAAACTTCAGGAGGTTCTTTCTCCCTTGGTTTAACAGCTATTGGAGTGAATCATGCTCCAATAATAGAACACATTTCACACCGTTAGCCCACCAAATTTCAGAATATTTCATTTATCCACGGATTTTTGGGGAATTTTTCAAAGTATTTATAAACAACACTTTTTTAAAAAAAACTACAAGAGCTAGCTCCTTGAATCTATTATATAAAGGGGTTCCCGTCATGGAATGACAGTCCCAAACAGAGAAACCTTACAATGCAGAAACACCAAACTTGCCAACAGAAATAGGCCTCAAGCAAGGTATGTTTGTTGCAAAGAAACTCCCCCCAAACCTAAAAGGCCCCCAAAACAACGAGTAAAAAAACCTACATTTCCCAGCATCCTCCGGGGCTGCCAACGACTCTCCCAGCCTCTACATTCTGACAACATGATTGGCTGCCAATAAGGATGGATTTGCATAACGCCTGTACTGGCCAGCCAACATGAACATTCCAACCCATAATAAACTGTCAGAGGAGGATAAGGCAAAGGGCTGAGGCACAAACACAAACACCCAATTCACTACCCACAGAAAATTTACACCCCTACAAATCACAGACCATGCCCAAAATTGACAGTAAGGTTTCATTTCCCTGACTAGTCCTCACTTAATGGAATGCTGATTACGCTCTGAATTGACAGTAGGGCTTCATTAACTTGATTCTCCGGACTACGCCTCAGCTCTTTGGACATTGTGTATGGCCTGAATTGACAGTAAGGCTTCATTAACTTGCTGTTCCTGACTAGACCTCAGCTCATGGGACATTGTGTATGGCCTGAATTTACAGTAACCTACCTTGGCACACAGAGCCCCTATGACCCACGCTACACTCTACTACAATTTGGAGGAGGGTGGACCATGAATTATGGGACTTGAAGTACCTCCATGGATAATGGGATTTGTACTACTTCAAAACCCATCATTCCCCACAGACCACTGTGGCCCAGAACCAAGACCGATAAAGACCAAACTTGGCACACAATGCCCCCCATGACCCACACTCCATCCGACTGCAGTTCAGAGGAGGACACACCATGGATAATGGGATTTCAAGTACCTCCACTCACTCCCAAAGTTAACTTCCAAGCATCAACCTCTACATCAACACAGCAGACGGAAATACAAAAAACATTGTATATCCACAAGCTATGCAGAACGCCAGCAACACCACACACCAACAACTCCCCAGGACTTCAACATCCCACCCACCAGAACAACCCACAACGACACAGCCAGGGCCCCAACAACACCATAACTAACAACAATTCCAACCCTTACATACTCAGACTTTCTCGCATCTCCTAAATAGGGCACAGCAACGCGTGCCGGGTATAGCTAGTGTTCTATACAGTGACACAAGATAACAATGGATCATTCCCCCCAACTTTCAGAAATATTCATACATCTATTGGTTTTGAATTTTTTAAAAAGTTTTGACAAAAATGTTTTTTAATAAGCCACAACAGCAAACTCATTGAATGTCTCTCATATTAACCGACAGAAACCAATATTAACCAATTCTACTTCTTCATAGAATCCGAGACCCCCATGGGTTACCTAGTCCAACCCCCTTCTTCCAGGCACCATCAAAACTCTCCTGACAGATGGCTATTCAGTCCCTAAACTAATTAATATGCTTCCCCTATTGAGTCGGAAGGGACCCTCAAGGGCCAGCCTGGCTCCACAATAACAGCACAAGGCTTTCTCGAAGGAAGATGCTGGAAGATGACAGCCCCACATTTGTGGACTCACAAAAGAGTCATGCTCTGTGTTCAGGAGGCTTCTGCTTCTTGAAAGTTTCTGACCCTGGACCAAATAAAACATTCACACTTTTAACCCACTGTGAGCAGTCTGTTTGATGTATAAGCCATCCCACAACAGAAGCGCTGCTTCCAGTTTTTAATCCACCAGAACCATAGGGTTATCCTGGAGCTACCCAAGTGTTTTTACTGGGTTGGATCTGGGGAGATCCACTGTCCACAGGTGGATCTCCCCCCAACAATCCCACTGCTGCTTCTCTGGCCAGAAGCAGCTCCCTGTTAGAACCTTGTTGTCAGTAGCGATTCTGATTATTTCATAACTGGGTGTCAAGTTGTGACTTCACCCGAAGTGACGGCACCAGCAAGACTCTGCCAGGGAGTTGTTTCCAACTGGTGAAATGGCAGTAGCCTTGCCACTCTACACCAGTGTTTTTCAACCTTTTTTGAGCCGCAGCACATTTTTTACATTTACAAAATCCTGGGGCACACCACCAACCAAAATGACACAAAACGACACTCTAACACAGTAATACATATAGTTAATATGTTTTTAAATGTATTTATACACTCAGTGTGAAACCTGGGCCTGTTTCAATGAACACAACATATATATGACTTCTTCTCACATACTTATACATGGCTATCATGTCTTCTCTCAGCTTTCTCTTCTTCAGGCTAAACATGCCCAGCTCTTCAAGCCGCTCCTCATAGGGCTTGTTCTCCAGACCCTTGTGAAATTTCACCCTGAGTGAAACTTGCTTCCAGTTAACTATGGATGTCATGGGGGGGGGGGGGGCAACTCTCAAAAAATCCAGTAAAATAGTAAAAAAAAAAACATTTCCAAGCGGAGAGGCTCAATTTGTCTCTTGGAAACCTGTGAATGCTTCAGCCTCCCGATGCTCCCGGGTTCGCTCACTGCCCAATTCACCGACGTGGAGCTTCCGGCGAGAAATCCAAGCCAACGCAAAAACGCCGACTCAATCACTTCCGCCCAGTGCTCTGCTTTTGCGGAGGGAGGAGGGAGGCAGCGAAAGAGGCCACACAGATCTATGAAACGTATAGAGTATGGACCCATGCTGAGTCGAGGCTCCTGAAGGCTTCCTCAAGGCGGGCCTGGCCCTGGCATTCGGCGGAGCCCTTCCTTTGCCTCGGGGAGGATCTTTGGGGAGGGAAAGAGGGAGAAAGAGCTGCTAGGAGGGGGAAGAGTGCCAATTTCACCCGGCACACCTGACGATCGCTCACGGCACACTAGTGTGCCGCGGCACACTGGTTGGGAAACACTGCTCTACACCAACAGTAGATACATTGTTGGCTTGGCTGGCTGTGTGGAGTGCCAAAAAGTTGGTGTGCTTCCTCACTGGTATCTGTGGACTTTCTGTGCTACATTCAAGGCATCTCCGAAGCAGACTACTTGGGTTATTTTGCCTGGTGTAGACTTAGACTGAGCTTAATGAATATCTACCATTGATAGCAATGTTCTTTTAAGTCTTGGATAGTGTCCAAGAACTACAGCACTTCTGACTAGCAAACAGGATGGCCCATTTACTTTTCCTGGTGAATGAACTGAAATGATTGACAGTGTTAAATGCCACCAAGTGACTCATAGTGAAACTGCAACCCAGTCAAAGCTATGACAGATTTTACAGTATTTTCAGTGAAGTCTTCTCCTTCCCACACATCTGAACCTAAAACTAGATTTGTCCATAAATTAAAAATGAAAGAACCAGTAGGGATTCCTATTGCTTATCTCTCTTACCATGTTTTCAAGGAAATTGTTCTGGAAAGAGCAATGTTAACAGCTGAACACTTTAATGAGAGCAGGGACAGCATAATGGCTAAGCAACTTGGCAAAAAAAATCCATGTTTAAATCTTCTGGTATGATGTACAGCAGTGTTTCCCAACCTTTTTTGAGCTGCGGCACACTTTTTACATTTCCAAAATCCTGGGCCACACCACCAACCAAAATGACACAGAATGACACTCTAACACAGTAATACATTCAGTTAATATGTTTTTAAAATGTATTTATACACTCAGTGTGAAACCTGGGCCTGTTTCGATGAACTCAACATAGATATCCTGGCAGGAATGGCAGAAAGACACAAACTTCCCACACAGAACTCCCAAAACCAAGAGAAAATGCTATAAGAGTTTGGTGGGCATTGACCTTGAGTTTTGTAGTTGTAGTTCACCTATATCCAGAGAGCACTATGAACTCAAACAATGTTGGATCAGGACCAAACTTGGCATGAATACTCAATATGCCCAAATATGAACGCAGATGGAGTTCAGGGGAAATAGACCTTGACATTTGGGAGTTGTAGTTGCTGGGATTTATAGTTCCCCTACAATCAAAGAGCATTCTGAACCCCACCAATGAAAGAACTGGGCCAAACTTCCCACACAGAACCCCCAGGAGGCAAGAGGAGGTCTCTACCTGGGGAAAGGGAGGCGGGCCTTCCCAATGCATGGAGAGGGAGAGACAAGTAGACAACGGGTGGGGAGGGGTATGTTTGTAATTTGGTGCCTTTAGCGAGGTAGGTTTCTTAGGGTTTTTATACTTCAACACACTAGACTCCCCCCCCCTCTGCCCCTTTCTGAAGGTTCAAATTTCCCACGGCACACCTGATGATCGCTCACGGCAGACTAGTGTGCCCTGGCACACTGGTTGGAAAACACTGATGTATAGTGTTCCCTCACTACTTTGTGGTTCACTTTTAGCGGACTCACTGTTTCGCGGTTTAAAAAATATTAATTTAAAATATAGATTGCGGTATTTTCACTGTTCTGAGGGGTTTTGCCGCCACCGCTCTCTGAGGCATTTTCCCTCCTCAGTCCTCCCTCCCTCAAGCCTTGAAGGGCCTTTCCTTCACTTTATTTTAAGTTTATAAAGACTTTAAATAGTGTATAACTATTAAAATAATGTATAAATATTAAAATAAATATAGCATCCCTAAATCGCGGTTTTTCACTTATTGCGGGAAGTCCTGGAACATAACCCCCACAATAAGTGAGGCAACACTGTAACTGTGGGGTAAAATTCAGGGATATGAACAATATCTGGGATAATTAATTTAAAAAATAATATACTATTGTTATCACCATTTCAGTGTAAGAAAATTTCGGACAATTTGATTTTAACTGGGCGGAGAAAGAAGCTGCTTGAAGATTAACCAAGGAGCATCTACTATGTTTGGAAGCATTTTTCCATTGACACAAGTCAGGCACCATGTATTTATTTAATTTCCAGCATATAGTGTGTGGGTAGGGTATTTTATGCAAAAATGAGTCCTGGGAAGATGGTCCTTTCCCCCTTTCTGTTTCTCTGGGATTAACCATATTGGAAGTGAGCCAGAATGGGGAGAAAATGTTGGAACAATAGATATATAATGGAGCGCGAAAAGGCAGGGTTTATTTGACATCACCTATGTACTCTCTTTTTGTATGTAACACACGTTGTATATCGGAATAGTGTAAAATATGACATTTAGTGTGACTTTAAAGTAAAGTCTATGGAACATTTTAGCCCAGTGGTTCTCAACCTGTGGGTCCCCAGGTGTTTTGGCTTGCAACTCCCAGAAATCCCAGCCAGGTTACCAGCTGTTAGAATTTCTGAGAGTTGAAGGCCAAAACTTCTACGGACCCTCATGTTGAGGAACCACTGCTGTAGCCTCTCCAAAAATTGATTCTCCTCCTTTTGCAATGACCAGATTTACCAACTACTCCAAAATTTGTGCTTAGTTCCCTCTTCCTCCTCCATGGGAGACTGGCATGCTACTGAGTGACCGCATGGCCTACAGAGGTTTCCTTCAGTAATTCCTTTAACTCCATGTAGACACAGAGGCATTGTTTAGGACAGTGTTTTTCAACCTCTTTTGAGCCGCGGCACATTTTTTACATTTACAAAATCCTGGGGCACACCACCAACCAAAGTGACTCAAAATGACACTCTAACACAGTAATACATATAGTTAATATCTTTTAAAATGTATTTATACACTCAGTGTGAAACCTGGGCCTGTTTCGATGAACACAACATAGATATCCTGGCAGGAATGGCAGAAAGACACAAACTTCCCACACAGAACTCCCATAACCAAGAGAAAATACTATAAGAGTTTGGTGGGCATTGACCTTGAGTTTTGGAGTTGTAGTTCACCTATATCCAGAGAGCACTGTGGACTCAAACAATGTTGGATCAGGACCACAATTGGCATGAATACTAAGTATGCCCAAATGTGAACACACATGGAGTTTGGGGAAAATAGACCTTGACATTTGGGAGTTACACTTTCTGAGATTTATAGTTAACACACAATCAAAAAGCATCCTGAACTCTTGCAACAATGGAATTGAACCAAACTTGGCATATTGAACTCTCATTACCAACAGAAAGTACTGAAAGGGTTTGCATGGGAATTGACCTTGAGTTTGGAAGTTGTAGTTCACCTACACCCAGAGAGCACTGTGGACTCAAACTATGTCATGTTATGTTGTTGTTTGTTTTCTATCCAGAATCACAATGTTGGAAGGAGGCTCACCACTTTAAGTTCCCTAAAACAGGCATGGGAAAACTTCGGCCCTCTGGGTGCTTCGGACTTCAACTCCAACCATTCCTAACAGCCTGAGACCCTTTTCTGCTTAAATGGCTGAGGGGAAAAAAGGAAAAGAGCCTTAGGCCACTAGGAATGGTGGGAGTTGGAAGGTCCAAGTTTGCCCATGCCAGCTTTCGACAGAGACCTCTTTCTCCCCCTCCCCCTTCACGCCCTTTCTTCCCCCTCCTGCTGAACACTTACTTTTTCTTCTACACTGCCGCTTCTGCCACCATTTTGATCCGAGGGGGCAGCGTGAGCGTGTTCAGGAGGGGAGGGGGGAGGGAGGAAGATGTGACCCGTGCGAGCAGAGAGAGGCTGGGAAGAAGGGAGCCCGAGTGGAGGAGAACAAGTATTTGGCAGAAGGGGGAAGAAAGGGCATTGAAGGTTCCAATTTCCCACGGCACACCTGATAATCGCTCACGGCACACTAGTGTGCCATGGCACACTGGTTGGGAAACACTGGTTTAGGAAATAAAAATGGTAGACAGTGGAAGCCCAATTCTTCATTTTGAGGCACTCCTCCCAAAAAGAAAGAGGAACTGAGGCTTAGGAATTTGGGTAAAATGCTTTGAGGTAGATAGGATGATGGCGGGGACCATCCTGGTAGATATGGGGAGACTGGGAACAATGGGAAGAGGGGCAATTTCCTCCCTGGCAGCTACTTTGTGAGAAGGTCTATAACATTATATATAACTAGCTGTACCCGGCATGCGTTGTTGTGCCCTATTTAGGAGATGCGAGAAAGTCTGAGTATTTAAGGGTTGGAATTGATGTTACTTATGGTCTTGGTGGGGTCATGGCTGTGTCGTTGTGGGTTGTTCTGGTGGGTGGGATGTTGAAGTCCTGTGGAGTTGTCGGTGTGTGGTGTTCCTGGCGTTCTGCAGAGCTTGTGGATATACAATGTTTTTTGTCTTTCCGTCTGCTGTGTTGATGTAGAGGTTCTGTGGTTTCCCAACTCTGGAGCACGCTACGTAGAGTTGTCTGTGGGAGAAGCATTCTGTGTCAAGGTCTATGCCACAGATTTGTAGTGTTTGTCCTTGAGCCTTGTTTATGCTGATGGCAAAAGCTAGTGTAGTGCAGTGTCTTTCTATTCTGGCGTTTGTTCTGCCCTTTTTTCTGTGATGTATGTAGCGTTGTGAGTGTGGCGTCCGATGCTGTTCTTTTTAGGAGGCATGGCTTGTCTTTTGGGTCAGCTTATGCCTGTGTGGAAGGAAGGAATGGCATACAAATGGTTTGAGCAGCAGACGCAAGGTTGTGTCATGTGCGTTTGTATTGTGTGTAGGTATTACTTTTGTGTTATTCTGGGGGTATGTGTTTGTCAGTGGTGCCTGTGTCCCTGGTGCCCTATTTGTCTCCCTCCTAGATCTTGACCGTGGCAGTTTAACCCTCAACTGAAATCACTCAGCATTCTAAGTGGCTTTGCCCACCGTTACTATGGTAACTGATGTTGGCCAATGGGTTTCGCTGGCTGCCGCAGAGGATGCTGGGAAATGTAGGTTTTTGTATCGTTGTTTTGGGGGCCTTCTAGGTTTGGGGGGGGGAGTTTCTTTGCTAAAAACCTTCCTTGCCTGAGGCCTATTTGTGTTGGCAAGTTTGGTGTCTCTGCCTTGGAAGGTTTCTCTGTCAGTCGTTCAACGACGGGACCTCCTTTATATAATAGATTAAAATGTGCCTCTTCCTCAAAATGGCTGGAGACCTTGGCTCTATAAAATACTTGTTTTTACCATGGGTGTGTTTGGATAATAATCCTAAAAATATATGTGATAAAAGCCTGCTCCAGTACTTTTCAGGAGTGAAGGTTAAAAGAACATTTCATTCGCTCCTATTCACATCCAGCTTCTATCAATGCTTTGTAGCCATTTCCAATACATAAAAGAACACAGATGTCATCTAAAAGCCTATTTAAAAAGTCTGAAACCAGGAGATTGTGCAATATGATCATCCTGATACCACTTGGTAGTCTTATCTGCTATGAATCTGACAGTTGTTCTTTTCTGCTCGCATGGGGTGATGGGAGGTAATGTTGTTCTGGGGCAATCCGTTCCCAAAGCAAAAAGAAAAGCAAAAAAAAAGCAGGCTATTATTATTATGTGGAACAAATCTATCAGTTTCTTTTCTTCTAAAAAGCATTGCTTATTAATTTTATAGATGTTTCTTGACTTTCTCTGGTATGTACAACAAGAGTGCTCTTGTTTATACTCCCAATGACATCAAAACTTTTCCATGCTCCCCGTTTCCATGGCTTTCCGTATTTTCATCCAGTTCTACTTGGAATGGGTGGCGTAGTAGAGTGACAAGGCAACCAGAACTGCTTTTTGAGAGCATGGATTCACACCCACACCAATCTTTTCTCAAACTGAAACATTAACGGATTTATATGAACTCTGGACTTGTTGCATTAGGTCTGGCACTTCTCAAACACCAGCTTTCTCCACTAAATGCTGAATATCTTCTGAAACCAAATAGATTCAGAAGCAGTTTCTGAAGAGTGATATAAGATTTTTCAAACGAAATAACTAAACCAACAACAGTAGCCTCGGGTGTTTTGCAGTGTTCAAAAAATAGCTTATTGGAACCCAGTTTCTGTGTTTACTTTTTCTACCATAAATTTTGTGGTAGGTGTTAGATTTGGGGGAGAAAACACTCCAAAACCTTTCTGTTGCTTATGTTGTATATAGAAACACAGAGTATGGGTTCCAGAAACATCCAATGAACACACAAACCAGGTAGATACAATAAAAGTATCATTAAGTGTTAATTTTCAACATCTTAGAGTGAAAATGTCATATTACATAAAAGACAAACCATTTCCATGTACATATATGGATGTTGCGGCCAAAACATACAAATAAACCGAATTATATCCAAGGTTGCAATGACACATCAATAGAACTTCGCAAATACACAACGTGGTAGTCCAGAAATCATTAAATCAAGTCTCTAGTGTTGAAAAGTCCAGACACAATAGGATAACAAGGACACAGGAGGCTACAATTTAGCTCCTAAGAAGTCATTCGAAGTCATGGCCTGACTTCAAATGACTTCTTAGGAGCTAAATTGTAGCCTCCTGTGTCCTTGTTATCCTATTGTGTCTGGACTTTTAACACTAGAGACTTGATTTAATTATTTCTGGACTACCACGTTGTGTATTTGCGAAGTTCTGCTTATGTTGTATAGGCATCGGGAATGTGGTGCAGCTGGCTAAGTGTCAGCTGCATAAGATCTCTCTGACCAGTAGGTCATGAGTTCGAGGCCTGCCCGGGTCGAGGTGGGTGCTCGACCTTTAAGTGTAGCCTGCTGTCGACCTTTGCAGCCCAAAAGACAGTTGCATCTGTCAAGTAAGAGATAAAAGTACCACATTAAGTGGGGAGGCAAATTTTGACTGAATTATGAGGCCATTGAAGAACTCCAGGAATGCTGAGGAATGCGGAAGGAACAACAAGGGACGCTGGGAATGCTGAGAGATGAGGAGTGCATCAGCTCCCCCTGGTGGCCAGAGTTTGCCTCTGTTTGTCTATATGTGTGTATGTGGAAACGGCAGGGATTATCTGCTAAGTATGTGTACCTGTAATCCGCTCTGAGTCCCCTTCGTGGTGAAAAGAGCGGAATATAAATAAAATAAATAAATATAAATCTGCTTGTTACTTCCAACTAGGGAGAGACTATTATACCATTCCAACCATGGTAGTTCTTGGAGAACTAAGACTAATGATCAGATTCAGGCCAGAGATTATTCTCATATGGGATTTAACAATGCTTAATTTTGATCATACTCTTTTATCTATTTATCTGACAATTTCATTCAATTGCCTTCGGGTTTGCTAACATTTGCTTTTGTTTGTGGAACGTGTTTGAATCGTCTGAGTGTGTGATCTTCTGCATTTGAGTGGTAGTGCTATTAAGAAAGTATGTGTATCCGTATGTGATTGTTCCAGCAACTTTCCAGAGTTAGATCAGCATCTTGTTTTCATTACAGCACAATCTGAATGTTTGAATGTATTAAAGATGTCCTTCATCAGACTGTGTTTTATTTGAGGATATGCAATTTTATTACTGCATCAGAATATTTGACTTTCTAGCCCAGTCATGTATGCTTCAATGCAGGGCCATAGCCAGGATTTTGATGGGGGGGGGGGGGCTGAGTCTAGGTGAGAGAGGGTCTACCCTACCAAACCTTTTGTATCGTTATCCCAGTACCCCCTTGCATATGGGATATATTGAGCATGGTGATCAAATCATGATATGAATAAACATGATGTACCAGTAAGGCCTTCTCGTGGACCACCCTGAGAAGCCCCCAATGCCCCCCCCCCCCGGCTACATGCCTGCTTTAGTAGCTTCTAGATGGGTATTTTCCAATGCAGTATCAGAAATATGCAACCTGCATCTTCACTAGTTGATATTATAGTACTGTATTGTTTTATTATGATGTGTTGGCTGTGTTTTTGCTACTTTATGTAAGCCGCCCCGAGCCACCGGGAGTGGCAGCAAATAAATCTGAATAAATAAATAAATAAATAAATAGTTTCCCAATCATTGAATTTTTTTGTTAATTATGAATGGAATTATAATTGTCATTCTATTGATTTTATCTATGGGCACTACCCAAGGATAGTTTTCTGCCAATGAAATATGGAATTCAGTCCAATTGGCTAACGGCAATCCTCCTTCCCTGCAGCCCCTTGTAGTCCTACCACCATATCTAGAGGGTTGAAATACTATCTGTAGCCAGTTGGTAATGGAGCCTGAAACAGGAGGCGAGGAAAGGTCTATCATGATCATTACTATTATTATTATTATTATTTATTCCGACTTGATAAACCGCCCTTCCCGAGGCTCAGGGTGGTTTACAACATATAAAAACAGCATATAAAAACAGCATATAAAACACCTAAGATTAAAACGCATAAATTACATCTTAAAAACGATCATACAAAAACATAGCCAGACATAGCTGGTTTATACAGAGTAATAGTGGTACGGCAGAGTGGCAATATTAGTCATGCACCATCGGACATCACACGTCAAACGCCTGCCTAAAAAACCAGGTCTTGCAGGACCTGCAGAAAGCCATCAGGTCCCGCAAGGCACGTGTCTCTGGCGGCAGCAAGTTCCATAAAACCGGCGCAGCCACTGAAAACGCTCTCTGCCGCGTTGTAGAGAGTCTGCAGAACTTCATACCCGGAACATCAAGTAAGTTGAGCCCCTCTGAACGCAGTGATCTTCTGGGCGCATATGGGGTAAGGCGCTCCTTCAAGTACACTGGCCCCAAACCATATAAGGCCTTGAAAGTCAAAACTAACACTTTGAAGGAGATCCGGAATTCAATGGGCAACCAGTGCAGTTCGTGCAGGAGTGGTGTTATATGGGCCGTTCTTGGGGCTCCCAGCAGCAGGCGAGCTGCCGCGTTCTGCACCAGTTTGAGTTTCTGGATCGCCGACAAAGGTAGGCCAATGTAAAGCGCGTTACAGTAATCGAGCCTCGAGATTACTGTGGCTTGGATCACCGTGGCCAGGTCGCGACGGGAGAGATAGGGAGCCAGACATTTTGCTTGCCACAGATGGTAAAAGGCTGTCTTGCAGGCACAAGCAATTTGTGCCTCCATAGACAGCTGGGGGTCCAGACGGACCCCCAAGCCCTTTACTGAGGACTGCGGGCATAGCGCCACGTCATCAAACGTCGGCAGCTGGATCTCCCCGGGCGGCCCAGCCACAAGATCTCCGTCTTCGCGGGTTCACCTTCAACTTACTGGCTCACAGCCATCCAGTTACGGCTTCTAGGCAGAGTTGGAAATTATCGGGTACAGATTCTGCCCCAGCGTCCATCCTCAGAACGAGCTGGGTGTCATCAGCGTACTGATGGCATTCCAGCCCGAAACTCTGTACCAACTGGGCGAGTTGTCGCATGTAGATGTTAAATAACAGCGGGGAGAGGATGGCCCCCTGAGGGACCCCGCAATGTAAGGCGGAGCCCTCGGAGACCACCCCTCCCCACTTCACTCGCTGCAGGCGGTTTTGGAGGAAGGAGGACAGCCAGTTGAGAGCTGTCCCCCTCACCCCCGCCAACGCCAGGCGGTGTGTCAAAAGTTGGTAATCGACAGTATCAAATGCTGCTATGAGGTCCAATAACACGAGCAGCGCCGATCCACCTCGGTCCAGATGGCAACGGAGTAGGTCTGTAATGGAGACCAGGACGGTCTCCATCTCATGCCCAGAATGGAAGCCGGACTGGAAGGGGTCTAACCAGGTTGCATCATCCAAGAAAGCCTGCAGCTGCTCCATTGCTGCCCTCTCAATTACCTTGCCCAGGTACGGTAAGTTGGACACTGGGCGGTCTAACCCTGGCTTCTTCAGCAATAGAGTTACCTCCGCCTCTTTTAACTCCTCTGGAGAGGCTCCTTGCTCAAGGGAGCAGTTGACTATATTCAACAGAGGGCCACGTAACCCCTCCACGCAAGACCGAATCAGCGTGGAGGGGCACGGATCGAGGGAGCAGGTGGTAGGTCGAAGAGCTGCGACTATCTTGTCAACCTCCTCTGCGTCCAGTGGTCGAAACCGGTCGAAGGTGGATCCGGCAGAGGGCCACGGCGTCTCAAGCTCCTGTACTGTATCAACTGTGGCGGGCAGGTCCCGGCGGAGCATCGCAATCTTGTCTGCAAAATGACTCTGGAAAGCCTCGGTGGTAAGAGCCCGATCATCATTATTTGGGATGGTAGGGACCATCGTGAGCTACCGAATTATCTTGAACAATTAGGCTGGGCGTGAGTTTGCAGACGCTATCAAGGAAGCATAATGGGAATTTTTTGCTTCCTTGGTAGCATGCTCATATGCTTCCATAATGAGCTTATACGTTGATTCCAAAGGTCCGTCACGGAGCTTCCTCCACACATGCTCTAGCCGTCTCTTCTCCCGCTTCATGGTTCTTAGAACGTTGCATTTGTTCCCGTGTGTCTATCCTATCAGCGCATGCGCCATTGCTGCAGCGCACTCCAAGAGGCCGAAAAGGACAGAGGAACGTTTTACAGCCGGGGCGGAGCTTCTTACCTCACGCAACTCTGACCACCTGGAGTCGCGCCCGCGTGCTGGCCCGCAGCAATGGCACGGCATGTGCCGAACCTGGGGGCCATGGCCGGATGCGCCCCTGGCCACGTGGAACCTTTAAGCGGCCACTTACTTTGCATACCGTCAAAATCCGCTCCTGGGAACTGATAGATTTTTTGGGCTGCTGGTATCTCCCAGTACCTCTAATAACTAAGTAGAAATGCCAGGGAAAGTAGGATTCTACCTTGTACCAAGTTGGGCTGCTAATCCTTCTAGCCCAGTAGAATTATCAGAGAGTCATCTAACTCAACTCTCTGTTCTGCAGGAACATACAATGAAAGCACTCCCAACAAAATGGCCATCTGTCCCCTGTTTTAAAGCTTTCAGAGCAGGAGACTTCACCACACACCGAGGAAAGATATCCCACCGTTAAACAGCTCTTATCATCAGGACATGTTTTCTGATATTCAGGTGGAACCCTCTTCCCTTTGAACCCATTGGTCCGTATCCTAGTCTCTAGAGCAGCTGAAAACAAGCCTTCTCCATCTTCAATATGACATCCTATACGGTTCTGGCCCAGCTTACTTGTCCGAACGCATCAGCCGCTACGTTCCACCTCGTAATTTAAGATCATCTGGGGAGGCCCTGCTCTCGCTCCCACCGACTTCTCAAATGCGGTTGGTGGGGACGAGAGAGGGCCTTCTCGGTGGTTGCTCCCCGTCTGTGGAACGCACTCCCAATTGATATACGATCAACCCCATCCCTCCTGGCATTCAGGAAAAAAGTGAAATCCTGGCTATGGGACCAGGCATTTGCACATTAGCACGGTGCAGCACTTTAGATTGGATTGTAATGGCAAGCTGGTGGACATGGCCCAATGCTTCTATTATGAAGAAAAACTTATGGAGAATACTGTTTTTAACTTATGTGAATGTATATGGTGTATTTTAACGCTAATTGTATTTTAATGTATTTTAATGTTTTTGGTTTTCTATTATATGTATACTGTGTTTTTGGCATCGAATTCTTGCCGTTGTTAGGCTGCTCTGAGTCCCCCCTCGGGGGTTGAGAAGAGCGGGGTAGAAATGGTGGAAATAAATAAAATAAATAAATAAATCCTTTCAAATATTTAAACATGTCTATCATGTTCCGTCTTAACCCGGTCTCCTCCAGGCCGAACATACCCAGCTCCCTAAGCCAGTCCTAATGACCTTTTTATTTTGCACGCCCTCCTCAGGACACCTTCCATCTTGTCAATAGCTTTTCTGAACCGCAGTGCTCAGAACTGGCGACAATATTCTAGTACTGTTGATACTGGTAAGATTTGGTTCCCCAGGTTTTCCGGCAAGGTTATTTCATAGCTGTATGTGCACACGGAAGGGACTCAATCTGAGACCTCTTGGCATACAAAGTGTTTGCTCAACTGTTGAGCCCTCATTCTTCTTTTGAATGTTGATGAGAAGAATTTAAGAGTGTGCCTTTTGAAAATACAAGACTTTCTTAAATAACCATAGATTTTAAAACCGAAGACGTTTAGAAGGCTTTCAGATGAGTAAACATACTAATTTTTTTCTTTTGTGTAATGCAAAACAATCAGATGTTCTTCTCATCCAATGACATAAACAAATGAGGACATTACATTCTTAGGAAGCATTGATGCTTGTTTGATCTCTGATCAGTGCCAGATATTAGTTTATTTGAATCCCATGTTGCTCAAGAGATTTACATAGGTATCACTTACTAATGAGGGAATTTAGTTTGATTCATTGAGGACATTTGATGTATGATAACAACTATGTTGTGAAAAAGAGGTTTCAAGAGCGAAGGCTATCTGATTCAAAGTAATCACCTGGTTGAGGAACACAAACAAACATTCTTCCGAAAGGAATGCTCAAAGACGGACACAATACAACAGAGGTTTATTGCCATATGTATCGAATCAGATTTGAAAACAAAAATTAGTTCCAAAAAGGCTTAAGATGTAAACTCTGATTAAGAACCAATGCCGTGTAATACTAGACAGAGTATTTTCTTCTTGCTTGAAATTTTCACTGATTGAACTGATAAGATTTTGCAACACTTTCCCTCCCTCTACTTGACAAATTGAAAGAAATTAGATGTTTTGATTTAAATGTGCATTGCTTGACACATTTTATCACAGATCTACTAAACTGTGGAAGAAATTCTCATCTTGTTAGTTTCTTACATTTATAACAGGTAGATAAGTGTGTGATCGTGTGTGTGTGTGTGTGTGTGTGTGTGTATCTTCTATATATATAAAAAGAGAGTGGTCATGCGTCCCGGCAAATAGGCGCCAAAACTACATGTCCCAGGCACACGAAAAACGCCAGGCCACTAATCCATACCCCAAGGTCCCTATACAGCCCACAAAAACACCCCGAAACACAACGGAACACCCCCAAAAACACCCCCGCGCCACAACATTACCACACATGTGCGAACGGCGGCGGCCGCGGCGGCAGCAACGACGCCTCGCCCCTCCTCCTCCTCCAATGCTCCCTCCCACCCCACCTCCACGCGCCAACACATTACCACGCTCCCAGACACGACCCGCCTCTCAGCCGCTCCCGGACCCCACCCGCGCCGTGTATACACACACACACACACACACACACACACACACACAACTATAATGCTAATAGCAATGGGGAGCAGTGTTATCTAACTTTAACACAGTGGTTCCCATAGTGGGTGGTACCACCCCCTGTTGGGCGGTGGGGCGATCTAGGGGGGCGCTGGAAGGCCCAGGAGAATCAGTAGGTTAAATGTTTTTGAATATTTACATAAAACTGTAATTTAAGACTGTCCAACTCTGATCAAACCATTATTCTAGCCTCCTTCAATGTAAATGTGCTTACGCATCCTTTCAATAACAATAAAGAGAGCAAAATAATAAATGTAATAATAAAAGAGTAAATTAATAAATGTAATAAAAATAAAAGAGTAAAATAATGTAAATGCAATAAAATCAATAATAATAAAGTAATAAATGTAATAATAATAATAGAGTGGAATAATAAATGTAATAAAAATAATAAGTAGAGTAATAAAATAAATATAATAAAAATAATACTAATAACAGAGTAAAATATTAAATAACCTTGGTTTGAGTATAAGCCAAGGGGAGCTTTTTCAGCCTAAAAAGGGGGCTGAAAAACTAGGCTTACACTCGAGTATATACAGTAGAAGAATTGTCTTGGGCCACACATAAAATATGCTAACACTAAGAAGCAAAAACAACAAAGAGAGGCCCATCCATAATTCTAGCGATATTTGCCTTGCATGATAATCTTAATTCTGCACCAAGCCATTCGGAGGGTCTTTTAAAATTCCCGAGCAGCTCTTCTGGCTGAACTGTTTGCAATTATAATGTGAATTACAGATAATACTCCGATATATGTAGACATAACATACTCTTATTATGCCATGCCATTCCATTGTCATCTGCAAAGTTTGCACATGAGAACTGTACGATCGAGTTACAAAAAATGAAACATGTTTTAAGCAAGTCTAGCTGTTCTGGATTTCATGTGGTCCATGGGTTTTGCAGGTTGGACAAGCCTATACCATATTATGTAACATTATATAACAATTATTATTTAAACATTTCTGGTTGTTATTTTAGAAATATTTGATGTTAACTGTCAATTAGCATTACTGCTAAATAATCTGAGGATGCCAGATCACTTCTGATCTTGGAAGCTAAGCAGGGCCAGTGCTGGGTAGTATTTGGATGGGAGACCACCAATGAATACCAGGTATAGTAGGTTATATTTTAGAAGAAAACATTGCCATCTCTGAGCTTTCGATGACTAAGAAAACCACATGCAATTCATGGAGTTGCCATAACTTACCTGGCAACTTGAAGGCACATATGAAGATATAATTAATAATATTGCACATACTATTTTTATAGATGCGTGTACTTGATTTAAACTTACTTTTGGTTTTAAAAATCTGGAGTACATTTTTTGTACTTACACAAACCTTTTCGATTGTATCCTATTTTTGAGACAGAGGTTACTAAGATGGGAAAATTATAGAAAAAAGTCAAATTTGATCTACAGATCATGGAACCATAGCGTTAGAAGAGACCTCGTGGGCCATCCAGTCAAAGCACCTGCCAAGAAGCGGGAAAATCACATTCAAAGGACCCTGACAGATGGCCGTCCAGCCTCTGTTTAAAAGCCTCCACCACACTCCAGGGCAGAGAGTTCCACTGCTGAACAACTCTCACAGTTCTTCCTCATGCTCAGGTAGAATCCCCTTTCCTGTAGTTTGAAGCCATTGTTTTGTGTCCTAGTCTCCAGGGCAGCAGGAAACAAGCCTGCTCCATCCTTCTATGACTCCTTCTCACATATTTATTTATACATGGCCATCATGTCTCCTCTAAGCCTTCTCTTCTTCAGGCTAAACATGCCCAGCTCTTTAAGCCACTCCTCATAGGGCTTGTTCTCCAAACCCTTGATCATTTTAGTGGCCTTTCTCTGGACACGTTACAGCTTGTCAGCATTTCCCTTGAATTGCGATGCCTAGAATTGGACACAGTATTTCAGGTGTGGGCTGACCAAGGCAGAAGAGGGTAGCATCACTTCCCTGGATTTAGACCAGTGGTGTTCATTAGGTAGCTTGGGAGCTACTAGTAGATATTCGGCCCTCTTCCAGGTGATCTTCAGGCCTCACCAGCCGGATGGGGTGCTCCTGCCATGCGCGCGCACACCCTGCGCGCATGCGCACTCCTGCTGCTGGCTTTTGCTCTTGCGGTGCTTCTTTCGCCTGCGGGGCATTGCAGGAAGAAGGAAACATGAGGCGAGGCCTCTGGAGGGAGCGCCCTGCCTCTCTCTCGTCCAGAAGCAGCTGTACAGCTTCCGTTGCCGACGAGACCGGCAGGGCGGAGCGCTCCCTCTGGATGCTTTCTCCTTCCTTCAATGCCCCGGAGGCAGAAGAAGTGCTGTGCGGGCGGAAAACAGCAGCAGAAGCAGGCGCAGTGGCAGGAACGCGCGGTGGCAGGAGCGTACGGGAGCGCGCGGTGGCGGGGGCAGATAGATCTTTTGGATTTGGTTGCTTAAAGAGTAGCTCGCATGCTGAAAAACTGTGAGCACCCGTGATCTAGACACTATACTTCTATTTATGCAGAGCAAAATCCCATTGGCTATTTTAGCCACCACATCACATTGTTGGCTCATGTTTAACTTGTTGTCCATGAGGACTCCAAGATCTTTTTCACACATAGTGCTGTTGAGCCAGGCATCTCCCATTCTGTATCTTTGCATTTAATTTTCTCTGCTTAAGTGGAGTATCTTACATTTGTCTCTGTTGAATTAAATTTTGTTAGTTTTGGCCCATCTCTCTAGTCTGTTCAGCTTGTTTTGAATTCTGCTCCTGACTTGTGGAGTATTGGCTATCCCTCCCAATTTGGTCCCGTCTGCAAACTTGATGATCATGCCTTCTAACCCTTCATCTAAGTCTTGATGGTTTCAAAAGTTGGGTATTGCATTTTAAATATATGTGATCTCAAACTGATATATTTATTCCATTTATACCTGTAGCTAGACTCTACAGATTCACAGCAGCTAAAAGTATCATTTAAAAACATTGTTAATTGTTTTATGCTGACAAAGTAAATATTTATTCCAAAATTACTTATTTTCTATCCAATCTTTATTCCAATATGGCAGTCTTTCTCAACCAGTGTGCCGTGGCACACTAGTGTGCCGTGACGGACCTCCTGCTGTGCCGCGAGAAAAGCTCTCTGCCCCCTTTCCTCCCCCCTTCCTACCAAACTCCTGCTACTGGGGGGGGGGGGGGAAGGGCCGGGCAGTGGCGAAGAAAAAGAAGAAGGGACCGGGGTGCCGCCTCCTTCAGCTGTTTCCCCAGCCAGCTTCCAATCCGCCATGACTCCCACCATGACTCTCGCCCCTCGCTCGCTGAAGCCGCGTGGAGAAGGAGCCCCACCCACTGAAGCCCGTTCACCGCTCATGCTCCTCCTCTGTAGGAGAGCTGAAGCTGGGGGGAGGGGGCAGGGCGGGGCATGGCGTAGCCTGTAGGTGAGCTGAAGCTGGGGGAGGGGCGGGGCATGGCGCGGCCTGGCTCTGCCCCCCCCTTCCCGGCCAGCACTCCCAGCAGCTGCTCCAGCCTTGAGGGGACAGTGCCAAGCCAGCATTGTGCTGGCTCTGGCACCGCTGGCTTGGCACTGCCCCCCTCAAGGCTGGAGCAGCTGCTGGGAGAGGTGAAGCCGAGGGTAGGAGGCGGGGCATGGCGGGGCATGGCACAGCCTGACTCCGCCTCCTCCCCGGCTTTGGCACTCCCAGCAGCTGCTCCCAGCAGGCCACCAACCCCCAACCATTCTTTACTGTGTTAGAGTGTCATTTTGTGTCATTTTGGTTGGTGGTGTGCCCCCGGATTTTTTTAATGTTAAAAGTGTGCCGCAGCTCAAAAAAGGTTGGGAAACACTGCAATATGGAACCCAAGTTAATTTTTATTCCACTTTTGCGGTAAAATGGAAGAAAGCATGTGGAATTCCTGTCCACACGTGAGATTTTTTAAAAAAATATTTGGCAATACTGCAGTGGGATTAATGTTGGAACAGGTCTTCAAATCTCTTAAGAGCATCTGTTAAATCAGTGGTTCCCAAACATTTTTGGCCTACCGCCCCCTTTCCAGAAAAGAATTTACTCACCGCCCCCCTAGAAATTAATTTTTAATTTTTTGAATAGCAATTAAACAGAAAGATATGTGTATTAATATTTCTACCTTTTTCATAAAATATAATAAAGTTGTAAATTAGAAACATTGAAGTTTGAAATTATGAAACTATTTATTGAACTTAGAATAGAAAGGTAATACAAAAAAGTGAAAACATTCAAAATCATCTTAATGAGAAGGATGAACCTGGCCTGCTGCTACCAGTCTAGTCATCCTCGGCTCTATTTTCGTCAGCAGTCATCTCAAATCATTGCGATCGACTATTTTGCAATCGGTTTCCTTTTTTGTTAATAAATTGGTTACCGCACTGAATCCACGTTCCACTAAATATGTTGAAGGACATTATTATTGTTGTTATAAGACTCAACCATTTGGAAGGGAACCCCAAAGGTATTATTATTATTATTATTATCCCTTGATTGGCGAGGGGAGGAGGAGGGAGCAGGAGGAGGGAAGAAGAGAGAGAGAGACACACACACAGATGGATGGTGGCCTGTCACCTGGCTCACGCCACCGCCCCCACTGTCCCCTTACAGGGGTTCAGCGCCCCCCAAATTCTCCTGGGCCTTCCAGCACCCCCTAGATCACCCCACCGCCCACCAGGGGGTGGCACCGCCCACTTTGGGAACCACTGGGTTAAATCCTTGTGTTGCTGAACTGCTGACCTGAAGGCTGGCTGAACTGCTGATCTGAAGGCTGGCAGTTCAAATCTGCAAGATGGGGTGAGCTCCCATCTGTAAGCTCCAGCTCCTGCCAACCTAGCAGTTAAAAACATGAAAATGTGAGTAGATAAATAGGCGCTGCTTTGTCAGGAAAAGGCAAAGAGACCAAGCAATCTTGCCAGTCACACAACTAGGAGGTAACAACGCAGGCTCCCCAGCTTGAAAATGGAGGGGGGAAAAGCACCTCCTCGGAGCCAGAGAGGACCACTGCCTCCAGAAGCCGGAAGTGAAAGGAGAAGTCTCTGTCGTTGTTTGTGTTTGTCTGTTTCATTGTATATTATTGCAAAGGCATTGAGTGTTTGCCTATGTATGTAAATGCTGTAATCTGCTGTGAATGCCCATGGGGAGAGGGGTTGAATATAAATAATGTGTATTATTACTATTATTACTGTTATTATTATTAATTCTCTATGACACAAGACTCTTGCTTCACTTATTTATCCTATCATAGGCATGATCTTTGCTCCAATCCAGAGAGATCTTTCATCTTGAAATCTGGAAGCACGACAGGAAACAAAATCAAAAGCATCACACAAAGAACAGCAATAATTGAGGGGAAGAATAAGGTATAGTAATCTGAATACCAAAAGGAAAAAAAACCACACCTTTTGACCACTTATCAGAATAGGATGCTGAAACAACTATTGCTGATATTAACCTCAAACCAATCATAATTGGTAAATAATGCTGAAAAAAATATGGTGGCCTAGGGCAGTGATTTTCAACCAGTTTGCCGCAGAACACTAGTGGGCCGTGAGAGATCATCAGGTGTGCTGTGGGAAATTACAGTGTAGAGAGAGAAAGAGAGAGAGCCTAGCAGGAAACTTCAGGCAGCAGAAATGAGGCTTTTCTGCCCGAAGCAGCAATGCCAGCCAGTCTGGCTGCAGTCAGGGAGAGCCCTTGGCGTCCAGAACTTTCCTCCCTCCCTCCTCTCTCTCTCTCTCTCTCCTTCCCTTCCTTCCTTCCCTCCCTCTGCGCGCCAAGGGCTACCTGGCCGGGCTGTGGCTCCTCCTGCTTCCTGGCTCCTGGGCGCTATTCTGCCCTCCTCCCCTCCAGCAGCAAGGAGGAGGAGAGGGGGGAGAAGTCCGCAGGAGCTGTCCCCGTCCGACCCTGCTCCCGGAGGCTTGAGGCGAGGCTTTCTGCCCTCTAGCCCCTCCTGGCCTCTCCTGGCTAGGTTCTGGGTTCGCTGCAGAGCAGAGCAGAGGCCGGGATGCACAGCTCCACGGCCATTTTGGTTCCTTCCCGATCTGGCCCCAAGGCGACAGCAGAGAAGCCGAAGGGACGCGGGGGGAGGGAGGCACTCCTGGGGGGGGCTGAACCCCTTCAGGAAGGAGAGCTGGGGGTGGCGACGGATGCGAGCCTCCGCCACAGTTTGTTCCAAGGCTCGGAGCCACCCCGTGTGTTCAATTCCTGTTTGTCCTGCTCAGCTGAGCCCGCGTGTGCTTCGGCCACTCAGCGCAGCCCTCCCCCGCAGGACGGGGACGGGCCTCCTGCGCGTGGGCCTCCCGGGAGGCGGCGGGAGCGGGGGTTTGGCGGAAGCAGTGGCATCACGAGGGGGGAGGGTGACCGTTAGTATAATGACAGTTACAGTGTCATTTTGTGTCATTTTGGTTGGTGGTGTGCTCCAGGATTTTGCAAATGTAAAAAATGTGCCGCGGCTCAAAAAAGGTTGAAATCACTGACCTAGGGCGTTTAGTAAACTTCAGAGCTGAATTGAAATTTGGACTTGGATCATACTCCATCAACAATCAGCCCCCATAGGGTCACAGTTGCTCACTTTTTATCATAGTAGGTACGTATGCATATATGTCTTCCTTACTCAGATATCTGAAAATTGAGTCATATCATCCATGCAAATAATTGCAAGCAGACTGGTCCTCTTCCATAGTGTAACCCTCAACTATATGGTCTTCGGAGCCTGTTAACAATTAGCCGTAGAAATCTCCTTGGATTTTACATTCTTGTTGAGAGTGCAGAAAACAAAATGTTTGTGCCAAATGGGATAAAGTATTACTGATACTTGATTTACCAAATAATATGGGAAAAATACAATAATTTATGCTTAATTGTGAGTAATACTGTTGAATGTTTTTCTTTTCATAGTTTTGAAATTCTTTAAATGTCCTCATCAGGTATATACCAACCTATTTCTTTAGATTAATGTTCCCTTTGGATCAGAGCTGATTAATTCTCCACATAATTATAAGACTAATTGGAACATTTTTTTCATATAAAACATTTGAGAGATTTGTGTCACTCTCGTCTAATGTATTTTCTTTGCAGTCACATTATTGGACATTAGTGATACAAAGAAATGCAACCCTAATCTTAAAACTGGGATAGAATTCAAGAATTTCTTTGCTAATTCCTGCACAGAGCAAATTAAAATATGACATTAATCTATGACATAGTACGAGAGACCAATGAGGTTCTAGGGCAGTGGTTCTCAGCCTTCCGAATGTTGCAACCCCTTAATACAGTTCCTTATGTTGTGGTGACCCCCAACTATAACATTTTTTTCGTTGCTGCTTCATAACTGTAATTTTGCTACTGTTATGAACTGTAATGTAAATATCTGATATGCGGGATGTATTTTCATTCATTGGATCAAATTTGGCACAAATACCCCATACGCCCAAATTTAAATACTGGTGGGATTGGATGGTGGGTTGATTTTGTCATTTGGGAGTTGTAGTTGCTGGGATTAATAGTTAACCTACAATCCATCCCTGGAAGCAATCCGGGCCTGCAGGGGAAGCAGTCGGCAATCTGAGGCGGCTGATTGCCCTGGCGACCCGGAAGACGATCAGGTCGGCGACTGCTCCCGCTGCAGGCCCGGATCGCCCCTAGGGATGGCAGGCACTCCAAAGCTGCCGTTCCTCCAGCCTGTCTGCCGACACAGGCCTCACAAAGCCTGCGATGGGATAGCGGCAGCGGCACTCCTTCCTCTTGGCCCTGCCCCCAACACCCTTCTCCCCGGGCCGGACAGAATCGGCTGCCGGGCCACATCCGGCCCGCGGGCCGTAGGTTGGCCACCCCTGATATAAGGCCTTAAAAGTTAAGGCTAATACTTTGAAAATGATCCGGTACTCAATTGGTAGCCAGTGTAGACCCTGCAGAACCAGGGTGATACGATGACTCACGGGCTCCTCCGCGAGTAGCCGGGCTGCAGCATTCTGCACTAGCATATGCGACACATCATACCCCATTTTTCAAACATGATGCTCCCAGCAGCAAAAGAAGTTACCAGTAAAAACATGCTGTTGTCATTACTCTTTTGCAATGATACCTAATATCTAAACCCACAATGTAAAAAAATAAGGAAAAGAGCCACCACCCTGTGTCTGCCCCTTCTTGACTCAACAGATAAACCTGTTTCAAATGGAAGCCGGATTTTCCAATACTGTATTATTCTTGCCAACAGCATTCATCAACTGAGGGTAGTTTGTGTCACCACGCCTCATTTATTGTAGCCTGTCATCAGCACATGAGATAAATCATTTTTAATCCTCTTTCACATATCCAGAATGTAAGGTCTCTGATAACGTACAGATCCCCTGGGGAAGTTGCTTTCCTGTTATTTTCCCATTATTTCCATGGTTTTACATGCATACTCTCCTTTCATTGCTAATATTGCTTTCATTGGTAGATCAATGAGAAAAAGAGCTCTTTGGGGGTCTTGTAAGAGCTGACACTTTCCTTTCTTCACAGACTGCCAGCATATTGACTGTGGCTGAATCCAGGTCCTCTGGAAGCTACAGCTGCATAGCTTCCAACAAAGTAGGAAGTGATGAAAGAAGCATCAGTTATTTTGTAACAGGTAAAGTGCCATTCATGCAATGTGGAATCGTGCAAACTCTTTAGTATTGATCAGAGAATAAGTATGGTGGATGCAAATAACAGAATTACTAGAGTGTGAATACATTAATCTATATAGGTAAAAGTAACAGTTTTCCCTGGCATAGACATGTCCGACTCTGGGGTGGTGCTCATCTCCATTTCTAAGCCAAAGAACTGGCATTGTCCGTAGATACCTCCAAGGTCATGTGGCCAGCGTGACTGCATGGAGCGCTGTTACCTTCTCGCAAAAGAGATACTTATTGATCTACTCACATTTGCATGTTTTTGAACTGTTAGGTTGGTAGAAGCTGGGCCTAACAGGAGCTCACCTCACTCCCCACATGCAAACTGCCAACATTTCAGACAGCACACAACTTAATAACCATCTATAAAATGCATATAGTTGTTAATGCTGTTGTTGTTGTGTGCCATTTCTGACTCATGGCAACTCTAAGGCATATCTATTAGGCCTAGAGGATTTTAAAAAATGGTTCAAAACTTGTTCCGGATGTAGGGGGCACTGGCACTTCGAATCCGATTGACTTCCAAAAATTTTCCAATTTTTTTTGGAATTTTCGGAATTAATTCCGAAATTTTGGAATGGCTTCGTTAATGGCGGACATGCATGTTTAACCCAGTTTGATGCGGATGTTCCCTCCGCTCAGTTTGGACACGGATGCCTTCCCTCCGCTCAGAACTGGGGCGACATCAGTGTTTAACGCAGCTTCCACCCCAGTTCTGAGCGGAAGGAAGGCATCCGTGTCCAAACTGGGTTTAACACCCAGTTTGGATGCGGATGCCTTCCCTCTGATCAGAACTGGGGTGAGAGCCACACACGGAAGGGAAGGCCGGGGAAGGGAAACCTACCGATTCCTTTCCGAAAATGGCAGCGGTGGCTTCGAAATGACAAATTCACTTCCGGGTTGCTTACATTGTTTCAAAACTGCTTCAAAAGTTAATTTAATCCAAATTTATTCCGATTTTATGAACATTCCGACGGACCTACCCAGGCCTAATGTCTATTACTGGGGTTCCCTGTTAAGATTTGTTCAGAGAAGTTACCCTTTAGCCCAGGGGTGGGCAATTATTTTTTCCAGGAGCCAAAAAATATTATGGAGGGCCGCACCTAAAGGCAGAACTACATTCTAATCTACATAATTTTTTATTTATTTATTTACTATATTTACTATATATTACACATCATTAATATTAATATATTAATATATCAAGAAATATTCATATATTATTAGTATTAATATAATAATTATTATATTATAGTATATATAGACATTATTAAATTAAATTCAAGAAGACAAGGTGCGAACCAAGATGGAATGGCCCAATGGCCCCAGCCCAGAGGATGGCAAAGCGGACCCAGCCGCCGCCGCAGCAGAGGAGAGCAGAGCAGCAGGCGATCGGAGGCTGCAGGCCTCCGCCCGCTCTCGCCCCCAGCCGTTCCCCAGCTGATCGCCCTGCTATGGAGTGCCTGCCATCCCTGGAGGCAATCCGGGCCTGCAGGGGGAGCAGTCGGCGATCAGAGGTGCCTGATCGCCCTGGCGCCCCAGAAGATGATAAAGTCTTCTGGGTTGTCAGGGCGATCTGCCGCCGCAGTCCAGCGACTGCTCCCGCTGCAGGCCTGGATTGCCTCCAGGGATGGCAGGCACTCCAAAGCCGCTGCTCCTCCGGCCTGTCTGCCGACACAGGCCCCACAGAGCCCGTGATGGGATGGCGGCAGCGGCACCCCTTCCTCTTGGCCCCGCCCCCGACGCCCTTCTCTCTGGGCCGGACAGAATCGGCTGCCGGGCCACATCCAGCCAGCCCACCCCTGCTTTAGCCCATGGTTTCCTAAAGAAACCAAAGTTTTATTGAGCTCTTTCTATACACCAGTGTGTGTTGGAGCTCACTGGACTAAAGATTTTGTGGTGGGAGACAGTCAATTGCACGTGAGCTCTTTGTAATGTATGCTCTTGTTGTCGATTCACCTTTTCTTCTTGCAGTTAGCTAAAAAAAACCTAAATGTTCTTATTGTTCATCCCTTGCTGAGAAACAACAAAAAAGCAGCTTTAAACTAATGCCAGTACAAAATACCAATGGCTGCAAACAAAAGACCAGGATGCTCAAAAGGATTTCCTTTCAGTATATTCAAAATAGATCCTTCAGGGCTAGACTGATTGCTAGAGGGTGGTTGGCTTTTCAGCAACTTTCAAGTTGTTCCCATTTGAAGTCGAGTTTGATCAGGGAATGTCAGGGAGGGACAGGAATGTGTGGGGCAGGAAGAAGCTGTCTTCCAGGGCCATATACTATTCTGTTCTGACCAGAGGGGGAAAATCCCAAGACAAATATGAGGTCTTCAGAGGCAGAACAAGACAGTTTAATGCCCGAGGCAAAGGATAGGATTGTGACGTCTCTCTTTTTCCCCGTATATGGAAGCCCAATGCATTGAATGGTAGTCGGAATGCACTGCAGAGCTTGTGACAGAACATCACAGTGTGCCTCCTGAGATGGCAGGCTGGTTTAGGAGGGTGTGGTAGAACAGGTTGTGTGATATACGAGGGCGGGTCAATAAGTCCGTGACTTTTTGAATGAAGACCCAGAACCTTGACTGAAGTGATCTATCTGTAATGTGATATTCCTTTTCTTCTTGCCATTATTTCCTTTCCCAGCGAGTCATGTCTTCTTTTAATTTATCTGAAATATTATAGTCTCAGTTTTGAAAACATTGGGTATCTATAATGTATCATGCTCACAGTGGAACAAATGAGTTCACGAATATCTGATAAAAATCTAAATTTGTTGTACCGTAAACTTTTGGAAGCTACTTACTAACAGGAGCGGGGCTCAGGGAGTATACTACTCCTCTGCTGCACCAGCTCCAGTCTGCTACCGGGCACAATTCAAAGTGCTGGCTTTAGCCTATAAAGCCCTAAACGGTTTTGGCCCACCTTACCTGTCCGAACGTTTCTCCCCTTATGAACCATCTAGGACATTAAGATCGTCTGGGGAGGCCTTGCTCTCGACTCTGTCTACGTCACAAATACGTTTGGAGGGGACGGGAGACAGGGCCTTCTCAGTGGTGGCCCCTTGGCTATGGAACGCCCTTCCCAGGGACATTAGATCAGCGCCCCCCCCTCTTTTGGCAATTTGAACAGGCGTTTGAAAAGGCAGTGTAACTGACATAGGATTTGGAACAATTGACTACGAGGTCGGACTATGTTTTTATCTAGGACAGGGCTGCCCAGGAAGTCGATCACGATCGACTGGTCGATCCCAGGACCGAAGGAGGTTGATCCCAGCCAGATGGGGCACTTCTAGAGGGGGCGGAGCCATGCCACGGCAAGCCCCCCCCCCTCCCCCAGCTTCAGCGCTACCACAGCTTCTCCAGGCTTGAGGAAGGTAGTGCCAAGCCAGTAGTGGCTAGTTATGCCACCATTGGCTTGGCACTACCCTCCTCTATCCTGGAGAAGCTGTGGTAGCGCTAAAGCCAGAGGGAGGAGGGGGCGGAGCCAGGCCATGCCAAGCCCTGGCCCCTCCCCCAGCTACAGCTCTACCACAGCTTCTTCAGCCTTGAGGAGGGTAGTGCCAAGCCAGTAGTGGCTAGTTATGCCACCACTGGCTTGGCACTACCCTCCTCAAGCCTGGAGAAGCTGTGGTAGAGCTAAAGCCAGAGGGGGCGGAGCCATGCCGTGCCAAGCCCCGCCCCCTCCCTCTGCTCCGCCCTGCTTCTCTCTCGGTAGACCTTTCTAACTTGGTTTTATTATAAGTAGCTCGCATGGTGAAAAAGTGTGGGCACCCCTGATCTAGGAGACCTAATGATTTTTTTTATTGTTGTTATGGTTTAATCGATATGTAAAATGTTTTATAATTGTTTTAATTGTTTGTTTTTTACGATGTGGTGTGAACCGCCCCGGGTCGCCTTCAGGCTGAGAGGGAGCAGTATACAAATGTACTAAAATAGATAAATAAATAAATACTTCCATGTAATCAGATGCAAAATATATTCTGATGTATACCACTATTACAGCAAGTCATTGGTATTTTATTCTGTTACATTCATTTTATGAGGGATCGCCTGACATCCAAAACTGCACCTATTTCCTTAGGAATCCTTTCATGCCAAACAAATCCATTCTTCCACGCACCCCAAGCCTTTGGCCTGATCCTTCCCCTGTTTTCCGACTGTTTTGCTGGCACACAGTAGGGCTATGGGTGTGTTTGTCATTACTGGGAGTGAGACAGGAACAGCACAGCCTTATCTCCTAGCTGGCCAGTGTCACTAAAGCATTTTATTTTGAGATTCCTGATGGTGCTTGGCAAAGATAAACAAAATCTTCCATCAGGAAACCTGGGAGCTATTTCCACAGGAAGTTTCAAATCACTAAAGTAAATAAAACTCTTTTACATTATTCCAGCCACTTGATATTCAGTTTGTCTCGGGCTTTAACAACCTACAAGACATTGCAGATCAGGGGACGTCTAATTTATTTATTTATTTAAATTTCTTTGTACCCTGACCTTCTTACCTCCATAGAGGGACTCAGACCGGCTTATAGCAACATTCAATGCTATACAAATGTAAAAAAGCGTGTTACAATAACATATTAAATAATAATAATAATACACTTTATTTATATTCCACTCTTCTCACCCCGAAGGGGACTCAGAGTGGATTACAGGTACACATACTCAGCAGACAATCCCTGCCGTTTCCACATACACACATATAGACGTACAGAGGCAAACTCCGGCCACCAGGGGGAGCTGACGCACTCCTCATCTCTCAGCATTCCCAGCATCCCTTGTTGTTCCTTCCGCATTCCTCAGCGTTCCTGGAGTTCTTTTAATGGCCTCATAATTCAGTCAAAATTTGCCTCCCCACTTAATGTGGTACCTTTATCTCCTACTTGGCAGCTGCAACTGTCTTTCGGGCTGCAGAGGTCGACAGCAAGCTACACTTAAAGGTCGAGCACCCACTTCGACCCGGGCAGGCCTCGAACTCATGACCTACTGGTCAGAGAGATCTTATGCAGCTGACACTTAGCCAGCTGCGCCACATTCCTGGTGCTAAAAACATAAAACGCCGAAATACATACATACAAGTCACATTGCCATTTAAAACAAATTCAACTCGGACTGTATACGTGGCCACTCATTTCAAACTATAATCAATCTCAGCCTATTCTGGGAAAGCTTCGCTCCACATCCACCTCTTCACCTGCCTCCTGAAGGACAACAGGGAGGGGGCAGATCTAACATCACTTGGGAGGGAGTTCCACAGCCGAGGGACCACAACAGAGAAGGCCCTGTCTCTCGTCCCCACCAGACGTGCTTATAAAGATGGTGGGACCGAGAGCAGGGCCTCTCCGGAGGATCTTAATGTCCTTGATGGTTCATAGGGGAGAATACGTTCGGACAGATAAACAGGGCCGGAGCCATATAGGGTTTTGTAGGTTAAAACCAGCACTTTGAATTGTGCTCGGAAGCTAATTGGCAGCCAGTGGAGCTGGTGCAACAAAGAGGTTGTATCCTTCCTGTACCCCCCCCCCCTCCTGTTAGTAACCTGGCTGCCGAGCGCTGGACTAATTGCAGCTTCCGAGCAGTCTTCAGAGGCAACCCCACATAGAGAGCGTTGCAGTAGTCTATTCAGGATGTAACCAGAGCGTGGACTACCATGGCCAAGTCAGACTTTCCAAGGTATGGGTGCAGCTGGCGCACAAGCTTTAACTGTGCAAAAGCTCTCCCGGCCACCGCCGAGACCTGGGGCTCCAAGCTCAGCAATGAACCGCCTTCTCATCCAGGATCACTCCCTGGATTCATCGCTGAGCTTCTTTTCCTTCCTTACTTTCCTTTTCTCAGCCAGAGGCGACTTCCTTCTTTCCTTCCTTCCTTCCTTCCCAAATCATATAATTTTTTTAATAATGTTTATTAAAGGTTTTCATTACATAGATTACAATAAAAACAACAGGTAAAACAAAATAACTCAATGACATACCACAACACAGCCTAACATCACAATGATACATCACCTTACCAAAAAGAGAAAAAGAAGACAAAACAAAAACAAAAAAGAAAAACCAGCAAACATCACATTTAAACTATGACTTCTGTTCTTCCTCTTAAACTTTCCTTTTAAAAAGGTTTTTTTAAAAAAAAACTACTTTATTTTCCATTTATGTTTTCCCTCTTCCTAGGAGAAAATTAATTCTCCTCATCGTTCCCTTTTCTTGTTTATATTCTTATTTATTTTATCTTTACAATAGTTAATTATTAATTAGTATTATTATTCTTATAGCAAAAAATTAGCACATAATTTAGACAGAAAACTGCATTTTCTGCACAGAAGATGCCCCTTTCCATACATCAACAACTATTCTTTATTGATTAGTCAATTTTGACCATATCAAAAATTATTCTTATAGTCTTCTAGAACCCTCAATCTATCTTCTTCATTTCTTTACCTTTGCTTTATCTCAACTAATCACATGATTTCTTTAGGTAGCATAAGAATTGGAATGAACATTATAATAGCACTTCAAATTAGGTGGGACTTTGAATGTTACCAAAGTGTCTATAAGATGCACAGTGCACCATTCGGCTTTTTTGGGGGGCCTTTTTACTACTCCAGCCAACTCAAAATTAAAAGGAAGAAGCTGCAGCTCAGATGTTAGCCTGCAAAGTGTGTAAATTAAAATTTACACAATTCAATTGCAATAGATATTTCAAAAACTGAAAATCCAGACAATTTCAGCATTTCACAAATGTTGATTCCAATTCTAGCCGCACGTGCAACAAAATTGTTCTAGGGCCAAGAAAAAGTTAGCCACACTATTTTAGTTTTTGAAATGTAGGCAGTATGTAAGAGACCTAATGGAGATTATAATAATACACTTTATTTATATTCTGCTCTTCTCACCCCGAAGGGGACTCAGAGCGGATTACAGGTACACATACTTAGCAGACAATCCCTGCTGTTTCCACATACACACACATAGACAAACAGAGGCAAACTCTGGTCACCAGGGGGAGCTGACGCACTCCTCATCTCTCAGTGTTCCCAGCGTCCCTTCTTGTGCCTTCCGCATTCCTCAGCGTTCCTGGAGTTCTTTAATGGCCTCATAATACAGTCAAAATTTGCCTCCCCACTTAATGTGGTACCTTTATCTCCTACTTGACAGATGCAACTGTCTTTCGGGCTGCAAAGGTCGACAGCAGGGTACACTTAAAAGTCGAGCACCCACCTCGACCCAGGCAGGCCTCGAATTCATGACCTATTGGTCAGAGAGATCTTATGCAGCTGACACTTAGCCAGCTGCGCCACATTCCCGGTGCTGTGGTGTGTTTGGTAATAATGGGCTGGAATAGGTTCCCATGTATTCAGCTATGGTGTGGTCATGGTGATAGGCTTGGTAAGCAATAGAGTGTACCGTAATTTCCAGGGAATTTCATTGAAAGAATATTGTAGAGCAATCAGAAATAAACATGTGACTAGCTAAATTTCCCAATGGAGCCACGTGTCATAATTCATAATTTTGGGGTCTAATTTTGAAAACGTTCCCCAGAGTCTGAAAGAGCTTGACTTAGCCAAGGTCTCCAGAGTTGTAGCCCAGGACTCAAACCACTACAATCCACTGACTCTCTCAATTTCTCTTTCTGAAGCTGCAATCTTCTAATATTGTTTCCCGTGCTTTTAACAGTTGTACTGATGGTCATGCACCATTTTCACATCATGAAACATGAATTTCGGCTGAAATGCTGCAACACAGCTATTAAATATTTGGTCATACTTGCAACAGTGTTTCAGATAGTATCTAAAAAGTATCTAAAAATAGTATCTAAAAAAGATAGCAAAAGGCAGCCATTTTGTCAATTAGAAAAACCACATTTCACAACCACATTCCACAACTTTTGAAGGACCAAGAAAAATACCCAAAACATATACAAGCTTTCAAATTCTCTAGAATTTTGGTTGTGAAATGACAAAAAAGTGTGAGTGGGAAAGTATGAAAGTAAAATAATTTAATATTTTAATTTTAAGCGCACTCAAATGAATTACCTTTTAAATCTAGGATTATTATTTTTATTTACTTTATTTATATTCTGCTCTACTCACCCCGAAGGGGACTCAGAGTGGATTACAGGTACACATACTAAGCAGACAATCCCTGCCATTTCCACATACACACATATAGACGAACAGAGGCAAACTCTGGCCACCAGGTGGAGCTGACGCATTCCTCATCTCTGATAACAAGTTCATACTGATAACAAGTTCAAATAGGTGCCATTACTACAGGTCATGAGTGGAGGACAGAGGAGCCTGTCTGTGAGACCCAAAAATCTTGCTTGTTTGTAGGTGACCAAAAACTTATTTTCCACCATAATTTGCAAATAAATTCAGACAATGTGATTTTCTGGATGTGTTTTCTCATGTTGTCTCCCATAGTTGAGGTCTACCTATGATGGCAATTACCGGCCTATCTCGTTTTTTGAAATGGGAGAACTTGTACAATTGGTATCTGACTAAATACTTCCCCCGCCCCCACTGTATATGGGTTTGAGCATTTAACTACCAGGCTTTTAAAACACTCACTGACCTTGGACAAGGATTATATTCTCAGCCCCAGAAAACTCTATGATAGGTTTACTCTAGGGCAGGGGTGTTCATTAGGTAGATTGAGATCTACTGGTAGATTGGTAGGGCAGTGTTTCCCAACCAGTGTGCCAGGAGCGATCATCAGGTGTGCCGTGGGAAATTGGAACCTCCAATACCCTTACTTATTAAAGGAGCGCCGCTTCGTCACAGTACAAAATGCACAATTAATCATACATAATCATACGCAAAAATCACATTCAAATAACCCAATCCTGCTGGAGAAAATCAAAAGTCTTACATAAAGTAGTTTGGCGTGGTCGCCACAAAGAGCGGAGGAGTTGCGAACCAGGAAGTAGCGAGTTCATGGAGCGCTCCTCTATGGAAAACTCACAATATTTGATGAACTCACAGAAGTGAGTGCAAAAAACAAAGTGTATCCTCACGATGTTATCCAATGTCAGTTTCGGGATCCGCACAATAAGAGTTTGCAGACAATTTAAAAAAGCAGCACCATAATCATAGCGCCAAGGTAGAAAATC
Source organism: Anolis apletophallus (assembly GCA_030556195.1). NCBI lineage: Eukaryota > Metazoa > Chordata > Lepidosauria > Squamata > Anolidae > Anolis > Anolis apletophallus. The sequence continues at coordinate 193,693,349 of JARBWK010000004.1, read as the reverse complement.
ACCTAGATAATCACATATATTCAAACCGCCAGAGGCTGAAGATAGATGTGGCGATGGAATCGAAAGCTGGCATGGGCAAACTTGGACCTTCCAGGTGTTTTGGACTCCAAATCCCACCATTCCTTAAGCCTCAGGCTTAAAATGTGAAAGCTAATTATGTAATTCAATAAGAAATGCTGTTTTCTTAGCAGAGTATAAGTTTGTTTTGCCACTGAACTAACAGCTTAATTTTGAGGAGGAAACCATAAATGAGTTAGGTGCTATTGTTTTGTTATTATGTGTTATTGGGCTTGGCCTCATGTAAGCTGCCCCGAGTCCCCTTGGGGAGATGGGTGCAGGGTATAAAGTTAATAAATAAATAATAAATAATAATAAATAATAAATAATCTTCCTTGCTCTGTTGGAAGGGACATCTCTGTTGTTCATTGAAGCTGCTCTGTCCAGTGGCTGGATTAGCTACAGCTGGGATCAGGGCCAGCCAAGTTTTTGGCCACTTTGGTGACATGTATTTAAATATGGCCCCAACTCAATGCAAACGGAGAACAATACAATCAATAAACCATGTAGTCATGATACTAGAGGTCCTGTTTATGCATTTGTTCAATGTTGTTGTGAACAGGATTAGCCCTGGAGCACTGATTTCTCAAACATTCAGCATTTTCTGCTATGTTTAAACATGATCTGATCACCATGCCCACTTTAATGGGGTTATTGGGATAACAATACAAAAGATTTGCTAGGGTAGACCCTCTTATAGTCTCAGTAAACTCAGAACATACTAGGCCCATGCCCTGGAGCACTGCATCATGTTCTGGAAAATTCCCCTGCAGAAATAGGCCAAAACCACTTTGGGAGCATCTCTATTCCCCTAAAGAGTGACTTTAGCATAGGTGTCATATGCTCACTGCTAGATGTTATTGTAACCACTAGTCTGGCTGCTATGTTTTGAACCAATTGGAGTTTCCAAACTTGGTGGTGGAAGTCTATGGCCAACTTCCGCTGTAAGCTGACCACAGAATCACATTGGAGGACCTAGATATTCCTAGAGAGGTGTTCTCTCTAGAAGTCCGTCTAGTAGTCTCCAATATGACTGTAGGAAATTGACAGAAGCATCACACTGAAGGACTTAGAGATTCCTAGAGAGAACACTTTCATCAAATCTGTGAATAATCAAATCTGCAATCATCAAAACTGCAAATCTGGAGAGATGACTGTACAGGGATAGTCTTCCTCTCATTTAGACCCTAACCTGATTCAGATACTACTACTACTACTACTACTACTAATAATAATAATAATACACTTTATTTATATTCCGCTCTTCTCACCCCGAAGGGGACTCAGAGCGGATTACATTACACATACGGCAGACAATCCCTGCCGGTTGACATACAATTACAATACAACAAGTACAATTTAGAAGGATTTTTTCTTCTTCTGGCTGCGTCACAGGGTGTGGTTGCTCCATTACGTCATTACGTCACAAGGGGGTGCTGTTGCTTCATCCTCATGACGGAGAGCCTCTGTTTCCACATTCCACCTTCCGACAGCTGATCTTTCCTTTTTATTCAGGCGTGGTAAAGTCCTTTTAGTAAAAATCCTTCCCCGCTTAGCGGTCCCTAGTTTATCTATTCACAGCTGGGCTGTTTTCGAACTGTTAGGTGAACAGTGGACAGGGCTCACAGCTGGGTGTCCAGACCAGCCCGGGAATCAAACATGCAACCTTCTGATTGCAAGCACAGCTGTTGTTACCGCTGTGCTATCTCTCCGGCCAATGTGCTTGGCATCAGCATGGTTGCATGCCCATAATCAGTGGCCAAGCATTTTAGATGGATGTTAAGGATGATTGGTGAAATGATATTTTTTTAAGAGTTTCCCATGAATGAAAATTATGTTTTGATTTTTTGACAGATGTGCCAAATGGATTTCATATTAACTTAAAGAAAACACCTGTGGAAGGAGAAACGCTTGTGATGTCCTGCTTAGCCAACAAACTTCTGTACAAAGACATTGCCTGGATATTGCCAAGGACAGTCAATCAGACAAGAATCAAAAAGCCAGCCCTTAAGGAGTACTCCATTGACCTCACCCTCATCATCAAGAACGTTACGCTTGAACACTCAGGGACCTATGCCTGCCGAGCAAGGAACATATACACTGGAGAAGATGTGGTTCAAGAGAAAGACGTTACAGTCAGAGGTGAGCACTGTAACAAAAAGGCTCTTTTCTCACGGATCCGCAAATTTAAGAGCGCAAGGAATGACTGTACAACACAACACAATGTAAACCATTAAAGGACTCACTAAAAATTGACAGCACTCTCGTATAATCTTGATTGATTACTACTGTACACTTTCAAACACGAGAGGTTTGGACACGTAGACGGTGTAGCCATGCAAAAACGAACCCAAAAAAAGAGTGGAAAAAAGTGACCAGTGAATCCCTAAACCTGGGCTTCCAATTTGGCTCAGAAAAGATTATTTCTGCTATGAAAAAGACATGGAAGTTGGGATTTGGAAGACTTGCCCAACCCCCCTGCATTGCATTTTGTGTGTTATGTTGTATTGTTCTTTGCAGTCTCCCACCAAGTGCTAATGAAAAACTTTGGACCCACCTTCTCTACGGCTTTGATATTCAACCTCCTCCCAAGTGTCAAAGCTGGATAAACTGAAAACTTTTTTAACAGAATAGAGAAAAAAATATCTTCTGGCTTTGGTCACCATTGGACTTTTGATAAGTTAAACTTTAAAAGTGCAGAATAAGCACAGCTCAGTTCGAGAGAGTGATTGGACTATGTTGGTTTTACTTTAATTTGCTCTCTGTGGATTTATAAATATTGCCTGCCAAGCAAGTTCTTATGCTTATTTATTTGAAGTCATTTTCTACACTAAATATATTAATCTTTTTTTAAAATAAAAAAATGACTCTTCTCAGGGAAAGCTCTGAGGATGCAGAATAAGAAATAAACACGTTGAAATAAGACACAATGTTCTTGGATTGTTTGTATAGATGAGAATGTTTAAAACAGTGTTTCTCAACCTGGGGGTCGCGACCCCTGGGGAGGGGTTGTGAGAGGGTGTCAGAGGGGTCGCCAAAGACCATCAGAAAACACAGTATTTTATGTTGGTCATGGGAGTTTTGTGTGGGAAGTTTGGCCCAATTCTATCGTCGGTGGGGTTCAGAATCCGCTTTGATTGTAGGTGAACTATAAATCCCAGCAACTGCAACTCCCAAATGTGAAGGTCTATTTTCCCCAAACTCCACCAGTGTTCATATTTGGGCATATTGAGTATTTGTGCCAAGTTTGGTCCAGATCAGGGGCGGTCTAAGGTAATTTTAAATGGTAAGCGAACATTATTTTGGCGCCGCGCCCCAAAACATTATTTTGCCCCCCTTCCACGCATGCCCAGAAGCTCCTGTGCGCAGGCGCAGAAGCCTGTAAACACAGCGCTCCCTATTCGGCACGCCCCCCCCTCCGCGCATGCCCAGAAGCTCCTGTGCACAGGCGCAGAAGCCTGTAAACACAGCGCTCCCTATTCGGCACACGCCCCCCTCCGCGCATGCCCAGAAGCTCCTGTGCGCAGGCACAGAAGCCTGTAAACACAGCACTCCCTGTTCGGCACGCGCCCCCCTCCGCACATGCCCAGAAGCTCCTGTGCGCAGGCACAGAAGCCTGTAAACACAGCACTCCCTATTCGGCACACGCCCCCCTCCGCGCATGCCCAGAAGCTCCTGTGCGCAGGCGCAGAAGCCTGTAAACACAGCACTCCTGTTCGGCCGCCCCCTCCGCGCATGCCCAGAAGCTCCTGTGCGCAGGCACAGAAGCCTGTAAACACAGCGCTCCCTATTCGGGCACACGCCCCCCGCGCAGGCCCAGAAGCTCCTGTGCGCAGGCACAGAAGCCTGTAAACACAGCAGTCCCTATCGGCGGCACGCGCCCCCTCCGCGCATGCCTAGAAGCTCCTGTGCGCAGGCACAGAAGCCTGTAAACACAGCACTCCTGTTCGCACGCCCCCCCCTCCGCACATGCCCAGAAGCTCCTGTGCGCAGGCACAGAAGCCTGTAAACACAGCGCTCCCTATTCGGCACACGCCCCCCTCCGCGCATGCCCAGAAGCTCCTGTGCGCAGACGCAGAAGCCTGTAAACACAGCACTCCCTATTCGGCACCATGCTGACGGCACACAGGGAGGTTTGCTACGGCGCGGCGTCGGAGGGCACAAGGCCCAAAAGCGGAACATCGGCCGGACGCTGTCTGGGGGTCGGGGGAATGCGCCCTTTACTCAGTTGGCGCCCCATGCAGCGGCGTCCTTTGCCTACCTGTAGGACCGCCCCTGCTCCAGATCCATCATTGTTTGAGTCCACAGTGCTCTTTGGATGCAGGTGAACTATAACTCCAAAACTCAAGGTCAATGCCTATCAAATCCTTCCAGTATTTTCTGTTGGCCACAGAAGTTCCGTGTGCCAAGTTTGGTTCAATTCCATCGTTGAATGCTCAGAATGCTCTTTGATTGTAGGTTAACTATAAATCCCAGCAACTACAACTCCCAAATGATGAAATCAATCCCCAACTCCAACTCCACCAGTACTCAAATTTGGGCATATCGGGTATTTGTGCAAAAATTTGGCCCAGTGAATGAAAATCTATCCTGCATATCAGATATTTACATTACGATTCATAACAGTAGCAAAATGATAGTTATGAAGTAGCAACGAAAATAATGTTATGGTTGGGGATCACCATGACATGAAGGTTGAGAAACACTGATTTAAAACCACCCGAGTTGGGTTCTTTCTTTGAAAAAATAAATGGAGGGTGCTTTTGAAGTGGCCATTCGTTTGGCTACCTTTTATTTAAAATTAACAGTGTTATTAATAAAATATGTGTTAACATCTATGGAGAACTCTTCTTTGACAGAGAAATATGTTGTTACCGTAAAAGAGAATCACTATATTCACTCCCTATTGGAAAAGTTTCAGTCGGGACAAAATAATGTTGAATGCATTAAAATTTAAATGTAATTTAAATTTCACATAAGAATTCTAAAAAAAAAACTACTGATGGAGAATTAAAAGTAATTTATCATTACTTTTAACCACTTCTTATTGTCTTTTGTGACTTATTTCAAGGTGTTTCTCTGTATAATAAAAAAAATCTGTATAAGAAAGAAAGTTACTATTTTTAATAGATCTGATAACTTTATTTTTTTACAATGCGTATCGTTATTATATTTTGGAAGGGTGTTCGTTTATGATTAATTATGATATAGAAATTTTAGCCAAGCACGTGAGGATCACAATGGCGAGACCAAAAATGGAAACAAAAGTGGCTTTGCTATTAAAAACAAGAGGGTGACAACATGACAATTTCTTGCGCCTGAGAACTTGCCCACCCATTTCCTCCTCTAAGGTAGCAGGACCGTGTCCCCAGCCAAGCTTGTGGTTCACGTGGGAATTGCTTTTGTCAAGTGTGAAAGGGTAAACAATAGCATTTCCCCGTCATGCCAGTTTTTGTGGAGCCTAAATTGCTCTGAAAACAATTAGCTACCTGGAAGTTGTCAGGGTAAAGAAAAGAATGATTGTTTATGTCTTGAAAGTTCACCTATAGCCTTCTTGTATACAACAGATCTCTCCCCACTCCCCCTCCCCCCTTTCATTATTACCGTGATGGCTTCCAGAACGGATGTACGTTTCTGCAAAATTACTTTCAGTGGCCATTTCCAATATGGTTATAAAGCCATTTTGGTTATTTGGATTCCAGTGACAGCAAGGATTCCTGTGTATTCGTGGAAGAGAATGGGGAAAGGGCCTCATTTAAGCAGAAATTGCATGAGAATAAATATATTTTGCGGCAAAATATGAGCTGCAATGAAAAAGACTTTGTTAATTCCTAGTCATTTGAAAACTAAAATGTAAGGGTTTTCTGAAATTGCAAAGAATCAGATTCAATTCACCATGTGCTGATTCGGAGCTAGCTCCATGGAAAAATGATCATGATGTACACAGGCTCCATCTGCACTGACCATTCAATGCAGTTTCAAGCTGGAATTGAAGAAAGTGATTTTGCTGCACGTCTTATTGCATAGGAAATCCCAGAACCAGTTTGAGGCCCAGGTGGTGGTTCCACAAACCACAGAGCACTGATGCGCACTAAGAGTTTTCTTTTGCGCACTTTTGGTGAGTGTTCATTTCCTGGTCCCTGCAGTTTGAAGCTAGACTCGAACTCATGCTCAGATTACCCATAAGGCCAACGAGGCCATGGCCTAGGGGCGCAAGCCGGGAAGGGGGGAGGCGCAGATCACGGACCCAAAAAAACCTGGTCTGCGCCCCTCTTTCCCCCTTTCTTGTGCCCCTCCTCGCTCCTTCTCCCGGCAAAGTCTCTGCTATGTCCCCTCCGTCTCGCTCTCTCACACACTCTCTCTCTCTCGCTTGTGCTCTCTCTCTTGCGCGCGCACTCTCTCCCTCACGCGCACTCTTTCTCTCTCGCGCTCTCTCACTTTCGCACTCTCTCTCGTGCGCTCTCTCGCGTGTTCCCTCTCTTGCGCGCTCTCTCGCACACGCTCTCTCGCACACGCGCTCTCTCTCTCTTGCACTCTCTCTCGCGCTCTCTCGCTCTCTCTCACGCTTTCTCTCTCTCTCGTGCGCGCCTTTGGAGCGAGTTTGCACCCGCTGCGCTCTCCCTAAGCCTCCTGACTCCCGAGGAGACCTTCAGAGCACAGCGGAGCTTTCCAGCCGGTGGGAATAGGGACCTTGGAGGTGGCGGGAGGTTGGCTTAAAGGGGACGTAATCCCAAAGTGTGGCCTAGGGCGCAAAAAAGTGTTGATCCGGGCCTGCTTGAACTGCAACAAATGGGCAGTGTTTTTTTTAAAAAAGTTCACCTATGAGATAAATGGACATTATAGCAAGTCCAAGGAGAAGGAAGATAGCCTGGCCTCCATAACGTGGAGTTGGACAAAGCTTCGATAGTCATGAATTTCAGAGGTGTATATTATTGTTCTTGTTGGAATGTTGGAAAGAGACTCAATAATTTTGTGTAAGAGTTTAGAAGACTGTCTTTTGCAATGTGACTGATGCATAGATCCCGCTGCCAATATTACTGAACACGCACTGGAAAAGGTTGGAAATTGTCCTTCTTTGGATGATTTATCATTTCAGTATATGACATGGAGAAATAATAACTGTAACTTAAGTGTGTATTTTAACTGCATATTACCAGTTCAGTTGTGTATTTTACTGACTCATAATTGGTAATTGGGCAGATAATATAAGTTGCCTTATAATTACATAAAAGTGTTAACTTAAAAGAACTATGGAAAAGAGAGTTTAGAAATGTTGAACGTTGTTTTTGTTGGTTATATTTATGTATAGTGGGGTGTTTTTTTTCTGTCTCAGGGTTAATTTTCTTCTCTGTCTTGCTACTGAAAGCCTAGGATCAACAATGTAACTGTAACAGGGGTGTTTTTAGCCTCTCTGTTGTTCCCTTCACATTTTTAAGATCAGAGAGAGAACAAAAAAAATGCACAAAGTGACATAGATGATTGCAAATGAAATAATGCCGAGATTTCTACCTAAGTCAAATGGAAAAAAGGTTAAGCCAGTGTTTCCCAACCAGTGTGCTGTGACACACTAGTGTGCCGTGAGCAATCATCAGGTATGCCGTGGGAAATTGGGACCTCCAATACCCTTTCTTCCCCCTCTTGCCAAACACTTTTTCTTCTCCGCTCAGACTGCCTTATGGCACTTCTGTGTGGGAAGTTTGATTCCATTCCATCATTGGTGGAGTTCAGAATGCTCTTTGATTGCGGGTGAACTATAACTCCCAGCTGTTGAGCAAGACCTTCGTGTGTGCCTTTCTGCCATTCCTGCTAGGATATCTATGTCGTGTTCATCGAAACAGGCCCAGGCTTCACACTGAGTGTATAAATACATTTAAAAACATATTAACTATATCTATTACTGTGTTAGAGTGTCATTTTGTGCCATTTTGGTTGGTGGTGTGCCCCAGGATTTTGTAAATGTAAAAAATGTGCTGCGGCTCAAAAAAGGTTGGGAAACACTGGGTTAAGCCATTCAGACATGTCTGTGGAAATCCCTGTCTGCTTAGTTCAGAAAACACAGAAGTAGGAGTAAAGGAAACGGTTATTTCTTGCTTTAACAAAGCATTTCCAAATCAGCTACTAATGGCAACAGCCTTTTAAAAAGTATGTGAAGAGTGATGCAAGTAAGACTTCTGAGTAAGAAAGTGTTTCTCAATATTGAAAAAAAATGTGTATGGCTATAAACAAATTAAAAATAATCAGAAATAACCATCAGACTGTGTGACCTCTCATTTTTTTCCCTCCCATGTGTTCGCTCTTTGTCTCAAATGACTTGGACCTGTTGTTTACTATAATCATCCAAAGAAACGCAAATTCACACACATGATTGGGTTCATCAGATTCTATAGACCAGGGGTGCTCATTAGGTAGATTGCGATCTACTGGTAGATCGCGTTGGACAGGGGTGCTCATTAGGTAGATCGCGATCGACTGGTCGATCCCAGGACCGAAGGAGGTCGATCCCAGCTGGATGGGACACTTCTGAGGGGGCGGAGCCAGGCTGCGCGAAGCCCCACCCCCTTCCCCGGCTTTAGCGCTTCCGCACCTTCTGGAGGCAAAGGGGGGGGGGGGATGCCAAGGCAGTAGTGGCATAGATAGCCACTACTGCCTTGGCATTTCCCCCCTCTTGCCTCCAGAAGCTGTGGAAACGCTAAAGCCAGAAGGGAAGGGGGCGGAGCCAGGCTGCATGAAGCCCCGCCCCCTTCCCCCTGCTCCACCCTGGTAGATCTTTCAGTTTGGTTTGATTAGAAGTAGCTCGCATGCTGAAAAAGTGTGGGCACCCCTGGCGTAGATCCTGGTAGATCGCTGGCAGGGCGGGAGGAAGGCTCAGTCCCGCCCCGCAGGCTCCCAACGCTGCCCAGGTACAGAAGGAGGTTGGACTGGATGGCCCTTGGAGGTCTCCACCTATTCTAAAAACCTATTGTTGTTATTGTTACTATTATTAGTAGTAGTAGTAGTAGCAGCAGCAGAGGCAGAATGAATATCATTATTATTATGAATAAATTCAGGGGCTTCTTATACTCACATTTACTTGAATTCAGTCTTAAAATATATTATATGGCTCTCACGGAAATAAATCTCCAAATATTTTGCTTTTATGGCTCTCTGAGTAGTAGGTAGGGAGATCATTTTGACTTGGTTGCTTTATAAGTAGCTCGCATGCTGAAAAAGTGTGAGAACCCCTGCTATAGACAGACCTATGTTCAAACGGCATGTCTTCATAGACAGCTAATTTTGAAGGATGTAACATCGAATACAGTCTATTATTGGTTATAGGTCAAGGCGGAAGGGAAAACACAAGGGGTTGTCCGGAAAACCTTTTGTATGGGCTCCCTTGGAAACATTTGGCTATAGCTGCCTCACATTTAGGATTTGATTGGGTACAAAACGTGTGAAGCAAGATTGGACAGCTACTCTGTTAAATAGCTAATATTAATCTGGGGAAAACCTCTCTTTAATTTAATTTTTATACAAAAGGGACCCTATATAAAATGACACAAAACGGTTGTTCTCCCAAATGATTGCTGTATAATCAGTGATATGAGGACTCTCTCATTTTCGATAGATGTCCAACTGTCCTACACAGAAAGGAAATTGCCATTTCAGCAGTGAGCGAGATGCTGGCTTTGATCCCAACACATAACCCATGACATACTATGGCTAAAGAGAAAAATCACCACCACACTACCCTGAATGTCCCTCATCTTGTTTGACTTTTGAAAATGAGAAGGGTTAAATATACATAGCATGACAGTGGCAAAGCATGAACCCTAACCAAGGATCTCCAAGTAGAGTTATGAAGCAATTCTGCCTGAAAACCCAGAGAGTTGCTCCTACTCCTAAAGTAGACAAAACTGGAATAGACCAATACCAAAGGGAGCTTTCTATGCATTTCACTAAGCATTCTGTTCCAGGTGAATCTATAGCCCTTAAGTTCATAATAATTTTCCTTCCAAAAATCTACTTTCACATATCCAATCACAATTGGCACAACCCTTGGGTAGTATGATGAGAAGTCAGCTAATTCTTAGTTATTCGTTCATTGATTAATGTATTTTAATCACCCAAAGTAAGAAAGAGGTGCTTGTTGGATGTCTTTAAGATTAGACGAAAGTCTGACTTGGCCACGGTGGTCCACGCTCTGGTTACATCCCATATAGATTACTGCAATGCTCTCTACATGGGGTTGCCTTTGAAGACTGTTCGGAAGCTGCAACTAGTCCAACGGACAGCAGCCAGGTTGATAACAGGAGCGGCATTCAGAGAGCGTACAACCCCCCTGTTGTGCCAGCTCCACTGGCTGCCAGTTTGCTACCGGGCACAATTCAAAGTGCTGGCTTTAGCCTTTAAAGCCCTAAACAGTTTGGGTCCTACTTACCTGTCCGAACGCATCTCTCCCTATGAACCATCGAGATGTTTAAGATCATCTGGAGAGGCCCTGCTCTCGGTCCCGCCTTCTTTGCGGTGAGGACGAGAGACAGGGCCTTTTCAGTGGTGGCTCCTCAGCTTTGGAATGCCCTCCCTAGAGACATCAGATCGGCCCCCTCCCTCCTGACATTTCGCAAGAAAGTCAAGACCTGGTTGTTTGAGCAGGCATTTGCTGATGAAATGTAACGGTTTCATTAAATATATGGAATGACGACGATGTGACGGAAACTGATTTCAACATGATGCTGAGATTGCAGTTGTATGTTTTTAATTGTTAATTTTGTTGTTATATGGTTTTGTTTTGTTTTTGTTTGCTTGTGTTGTATTGAGGGCAGAGACTGCCTTGTGTAAACCGTCCCGGGTCGCCTTCAGGCCGAGAGGGGCGGTATAGAAACGTGACAAATAAATAAATAAATGACAAATAAACTTGATTCAGTACGATGAACTTCAAGTTGAGGTGGTATGGGACACCATTTGCTGCTCGCTGCGTCAGGCAGCAAAGTGTTTTATGACAACACTTTGTGTGACAAGATGTTAGTGTAAAAGTTGGCGTAAAAGAAGAATTACAGATTCCTAGTCTGTTGTAATTGACCTAATGAACTCCATTTTGATAATTGCTGACATTTCACCCATGGCCTGTATTGTTTTGCCGAGTTTCGTCATTTGCGTTATGCTAGAAATGCTATAACTGCATTAGTATGTGCCCAGAGCAGGCCTGAGCAAACTTGGGCCTTTCAGGTGTTTTGGACTTCAACTCCCACAATTCCTCACAGCCTCAGGCCCCTTCCAAAGGAAGGGGCCTGTGGCTGTGAGGAATTGTGGGAGTTGAAGTCCAAAACACATGAAAGGCCCAAGTTTGCCCAGGTCTGGCCCAGAGCTATCCCATCAGATATTATGGTTACAGTGCCAAATCTTGAGAACATCCTCGTAAACAACAAACAATCTCTGATTACATTCTTTGCTGGTCACATGGCCCTTATATGTATTTAGTATGAATGACATTCTATAAAATACTGCTGCTTTCAATAAACATTACCTATTTCACTATTTATGTCAGTGAGTAGATTGAACGTAAAGCTGAGCTGTGTCATTCCTTTGGTTAAACTTAATGTTTGTTGTCTTCCCGCTCAGGTTCAGGGCTCATCCTAGCTTTGTGTCCCACCTAGGATGATACTGTAGGGCTGATATTTAATTTCAACCCAAAAATGGTACCCGAGATGTAGCTTCCTCAGTGAAAAGGAAACGGAGATATGAGTGAAAATTGGTTGTCTCAAAGGTCATTGTACAATGCTGGATTCTCTCTGGTGGAACAGCAGGATGCAATACATCCTCCACCGGGAAGGTGGCGCAGCTGGCTGGGTGTCCGCTGCATAATCCTATGTTTTAATCCTATGTGTTTTATATACTGTTTTATATTACGCTGTTTTATATGCTGTTTTTTATATGCTGTCGTGTGTACTGTTTTTATATGCTGTAAACTTCCCTGAGCCTCGGGAAGGGCGGTTTATCAAATCGAAATAAATAATAATAGTAATAATAATAATAATATCTCTACTGACCAGAAGGTCATGAGTTCAAGGCCTGCCCGGGTCGAGGTGGGCTCTCGACCTATTGTGTAGCCTGTTGTCGACCTTTGCAACCCGAAAGACAGTTGCATCTGTCAAGTAGGAAATTAAGGTACCACTTAGTGGGGAGGCTAAATTTAACTGATTTACGAGGCCATTAAAAAAAAGATCTCCAGGAAACAAGCTGAGGAATGAAGGAGTGCGACAGCTCCCCCTGGTGACCAGATGTTAAATTGCCTCTGTCTGTCTTGTGTGTTTGTGTGTCTAAATGCAATGTGTACATTGTAATCCGTCCTGAGTCCCCTGCGGGGTGAGAAGGGCGGAATATAAATGAAGTGAAATAAATAAATAAATAAATACAAATGAGTGAGAACAGTTAAAGGGTTTTCCCATTCTAGTGGTTCTCAACCTGTGGGTCCCCGGATGTTTGGGCCTTCAACTCCCAGAAATCATAACAGCTGGTAAAGTGGCTGGGATTTCTTGGAGTCGTAGGCTAAAACACCTAGAGATCTACAGGTTGAGACTGTTCCATTCCAATACAAATCCCTACAGAAACTTTCTCAAGAGGTCTAGGAAGCCTTCTGGAACCAGTTTTGGGACAGCTCCAGGACAGTTATGGGAAGTGCAAGAGATAGTAGATAAGTGGTTCCCAAACCTTTTTGGCCTATCGCCCCCTTTCCAGAAAAAAATTTACTCACCGCCCCCCCTAGAAATTAATTTTTTAAAAAATTAATAGCAATTAAACAGAAAGATATATGTATTAATGCAGTGGTTCTCAACCTTTCTAATGCCGTGACCCCTAAATAAGATTCCTCATGTTGTGGTGACCCCCAACCATATTTTCGTTGCTACTTCATAAATAATTTTTGCTACTCTTACGAATTCTAATTCAAATATCTAATATGCAGGTCAAAGCAAAGGGGACGGGGCCAAAGAAGAGGGCCGCGCAACCCCTCCTCAATGGCCAATGGTTCACCGCCCCCTTAAAGGGCTTCACCACCCCGCAAATTCCCCTGAGCCTCCCACCACCCTCTTGGATCGCCTCACCGCCCACCAGGGGGAGGTACCGCCCACTTTGAGAATCAGTGTAGTAGATCCATGGCAGGCACCACTGTCATTTTGTAATTAGGCCACAATTAGCACAGTTATTTACCAAGAAAACATGGGTGGGGTGAATGCACGAATAATGCAAGAAGTTGGAGTAAGATGACTAGAACTTTTGAAACACACAATTGCTTTATATGACTGATTTTATTATATTGGCCAATTTGTCTGAGAAATGTATTCATTCAGTGAAAGAAACCTTTTCACGCCTCACCAGATGTACACATAAAGCACTCAATTTAGTTCTAAATTAACTTCATGTTGTATGAAATTAAAACACTTGAATTATAGTTTGAACTTGCTGAATGACTTTTTATTAAAAACACATTTAGTTCAGAGGGATGACTGTAAGGAACGACACATTCTACCAGTGATCTGAGATGTTTCTATGCTGCAAAACCCTCCCCAAAACACAATAAACTTACACAATTCACATTAGATTGACTCGTTGGCATGGCATGACATTTATTTATTTTTTATTTACTTTATTTATATTCTGCTCTTCTCACCCCAAAGGGGACTCAGAGCGGATTACAAGTACACATACTTAGCAGACAATCCCTGCCGTTTCCACATACAGACAATATAGACGAACAGAGGCAAACTTTGGCCACCAGGGGGAGCTGGCTCTTTGATGCTCAATGAACCAAAAAGCTCAAACTCCCAAAGGCTTGTTTTATGTTCTAGTTTTGAAATGATGGTTGTTTTGAAAGAGAAAAAGAGAGCATGTGTTATCAAAATAAATGATTGGAATTGCATTCCTAATACAGTTAGATTGTATAATTTTAAAAAAAACATTAAATGACATTCGTGATTTTGTCTGTAACTGCAGTACATTTCCCTGAAATAATTGAACTGCGAATAAAAATTGGTCTTTATAGTTTAAGAAAAGCAGAAACAGAATATAGCTGAATTAGCTACTTTGTGTGCTGCTCTCTATTATTTTGCTGCAAATTACGATAATTGTAGGTTATATTAGCTATAGAAGGAAGGACCAGTTAGGCTATTATTTCCCTTAAATTCTTAGTGAAATAGCCTACTCATCATGAACAGATTTGCATTTCTCATTCCCATAGAATAATATTTCTTTACGTCAGACTATTGAGAAAACCATGCCATGTACAATACAAAGCATAAGACAAGCAATGAAGAACAAAGATAGACCCTCTTGCCTTTAGCAATGTACTAACCAATCTGTCAATGTGTTTTGTAGCTCAGGAAGCTCCATACCTACTCCGGAACCTCACTGATCAGGTGATCAATACCAGCCACTCTGTTAGTCTGGAGTGTCATGTTTATGGTGTGCCCGAGCCCCAGATATCCTGGTACAAAAACGACAAACAGATACTCCAAGAGCCAGGTGAGTCTATTACTTGTCATCCTTTCTTTCCTTGTACAGGTAGAGAACCCCTAATTTCGAATTACAAAGTCCAAAATACTCCAAAATTGCCCACTTGAGATAGCGACGTTTTTGTTTTCTGATACCTGAATGCCCTTCTTCCCAGCCTCGCTCTGCTCGCTTTGCCTCGCTTTGCTCATGCTGCCACTTCTGCCGCCATTTTGATCCAAGGGGGCAGCGTGAGCGTGTTCAGGAGGGGAGTGGGGAAGTGAGGAAGACGTGACCCGTGCGGGCACTACTGCGCAGACTTGCCCCACGTCTTCCTCCCTCCCCCGGCAGAAGCGGCAGCATGAGCAAAGCGAGCAGAGCGAGGCTGGGAAGAAGGGAGCCTGAGTGGAGAAGAAATAGTGTTTGGCAGGAGGGGGAAGAAAGAAAGGGTGCGGAAGGGGGAGGAAGAGGTCTTTGGCCGAAAGCTGGCATGGGCAAACTTGGACCTTCCAGGTGTTTTGAACTCAAACTCCCACCATTCCTAGCAGCCTCCGGCCCCTTTACTCCCCCCCCCACAGCCATTTAAGCAGGAAAGGGCCCCAGGCTGTTAGGAATGGTGGGAGTTGAAGTCCAAAGCACCCAGAGGGCCAAAGTTTTCCCATGCCTGTTTTAGGGACCTTAAAGTGGTGAGCCTCCTTCCAACATTGTGATTCTGGATAGAAAACAAACAACATAACATTGTTTGAGCCCACAGTGCTCTCTGGGTGTAGGTGAACTACAACTTCCAAACTCAAGGTCAATTCCCAAGCAAACCCTTTCAGTACTTTCTGTTGGTAATGAGAGTTCAATATGCCAAGTTTGGTTCAATTGCATTGTTCGGGATGCGCTTTTATTGTGTGTTATCTATAAATCCCAGAAACTGTAACTCCCATATAGATTATTGCAACACTCTTTATGTGGGGTTGCCTTTGAAGACTGTTCGGAAGCTTCAATTGGTCCAACAGGCGGCAGCCAGGTTGCTTACCGGAGTGGCATACAAAGAGCACACAACCCCTCTGTTGTCTCAGCTCCACTGGCTTCCAGTCTGCTACTGAGCACAATTCAAAGTGCTGGCTTTATCCTACAAAGCCTTAAATCAGGGGTTCTCAACCTTTCTAATGCCGTGACCCCTTAATACAGTTCCTCATGTTGTGGCGACCCCCAATCATAAAAATTATTTTAGTTGCTATTGTAATAACTGTAATATTTCTCCTCTTATGAATTGTAAAATATCCAATATGCAGGATATATTTTCATTCACTGGACCAAATTTGGCACAAAAGACCCCATACACCATATTTAAATACCGCTGGGGTTGGTGGGGGATTGTCATTTGGGAGATGTAGTTGCTGGGATTTATTGTTCAATAGAAGCACATTCTGAACTCCACCAACGATGGAATTAAACCAAACTTGGCACACAGAACTCCCATGGCCAACTAAAAGTACTGCAAGGGTTTGGTGGAAATTGACCTTGAGTTTTGGAGTTGTAGTTGACCTACATCCAGAGAGCACTGTGGCTCAAGCAATGATGGATCTTGGCCAAACTTGGCACAAATCCTCAATATGCCCAAATGTGAACACTGGTGGAGCTTGGGGAAAGTAGACCTTGACATTTGGAAGTTGAAGTTGCTGGGATTTATAGTTCACCTACAATCAAAGAGCATTCTGAACCCCACCACCAATGGCATTCAGCCAAACCTCCCACACAGAATCCCCATGACCCACAGAAAACCATGTATTTTTCTGATGGTCTTTAGCGACCCCTCTGACACCCCCCTCGCGACCCCTCTAGGGGTCCCGACTCCCAGGTTGAGAAACGCTGCCTTAAATGGTTCCGGCCCAGTTTGCCTGTCCAAACATATCTTCCCCTACTTGCCACCTCGGAGATTAAGGTTGCCTGGGGAGGCCCTGGTCTCGATTCCACCCTCCTCGCAGACATGACTGGTGGGGAAGAGAGACTGGGCCTTCTTAGTGGTGGCACCTCAGCGGTGGAACTCCCTCCCTAGTGACATTAGATCAGTCCCCTCTCCTCGCCTGATATAATTTCAGGTTAGGGACTCCTAGTACTTCAGAAAATGGAGGACTAGGAGTCCCTAACCTGAAATTATATCATGAAGCAAATTGCCTCTTATGGTTAAAGGAATGGTGTTGTCTTAATGACAATAGATTGCTAAATTTAGAAGGATTTAATTTAAAATTTGGAATACACGCCTATCTCTGTTATAACAAGGTTAAAGTAGACTCAAACTTTAAGGACCATTATATCAGAAGCACCCCCATAAGGGCCTGGGAAAAATATTATAAGAAATCAAATGCAAAAATCCCACTTTGGCTATCCCCGGTCGAAGCCCTCCTTATCAGGCAAATGGATGAATTTTATTTTATTTTATTTTAGTGGTTTTTATTATTATTTTATAATAATTTTATAATAATAATATAATAAATAATATAATATAATGTTATATTATATTATAATTTCAATATATTATAATGTCTATATATATATACTATAATATAATAATTATGATATTAATACTAATAATATATGAATATTTCTTGATATATTAATATGTTAATATTAATGATGTGTAATATATAGTAAATATAGTAAATAAAAAAATAAATAATGTAGATTAGAATGTAGTTCTGCCTTCAGGTGCGGCCCTCCATAATATTTTTTTGGCTCTCGTGTGGCCCCTTGGAAAAAAAATTGTCCACCCCTGCCTTAGACTATGATTTTTGGATGGCGTGATTTTAATATTGAATGTAATTGTAAATGTTTAATATGCATTGATTTTTAATTCAATTGATTTTAAGTTTACTGTTTGTATATGTTAAGGCTTTGAATAATTGTAAGCTGCCTGGAGTCCTCCTTGCGGTAGAGAAAGGCGGGGTATAAATAGGGCAAATAAATAAATAAATAAATAAATAAATAAATAAATAAATAAATAAATAAATAAGAAACGATAATCAATATCTCTAATCTCTACAAGTTGAGTAGCAGTTTTTGTATCATAGGACTAGTTAAAGTTCTGGATTGAGTCCCCTAAATCCTCTTTATTATTTTTCCACCATTACAAGTTGTTCATAAAGCACTTGCGGGCTTTTGGCTGCTGCTGCTGCAAAAAAAAGAATTTAACTACCTACTCTGTCACCCCTCTGTCAGTGTCACAGAGTAAGTAACTAAGGTACCATTTTAAGTTTCTTCCTGGCTACTTGGGAAGTAAAGGGAATATTATCCTCAGTCTGTCTTCTTTGTAGATTGTACAGATCAAGAGCATGTGTGTTATAGTTTCGACTATACCCTTTGAATCGGCCCTCTGGCATGGCTGATTTGATTACATTGAATCTGGCCCTGATAAAAGCATGGTGAAATTTTGGGATATTTAATTTTTCCAGATATTTAGTACTTCCCGAAGAATTGAATGCTAAGCCTAAATTAAGTGGGGAGCATGTGGAATGTGCCAATTTTATTGAGGCCTCTTTATCTATATCACACACACACTCACACACAAATATTCCAAAATCTGTAGGGAAAAATTCAAAACATTTCTGTCCCAAGCATTTTGGATAAAGATTCAAAAGCTGTACACTATTCTTTCTTGACACCTTGTCTCAGCATCATCATTCATACCCCAGATCCATACTTCTGAACAGTGACAGACATTGTCAGGTGCTTTCTTCTTACCATGAATTCAGTTAATTCCTAACAAGTGGTGAGGAATCATGGGAAGGCAAACCATTTCCCATCCCTTTCATAAGGGTGGCTTACCTACTGCCTACAACAGTGTTTCCCAACCAGTGTGCCGGAGTACACCAGTGTGCCGTGAGCGATCATCAGGTGTGCCGTGGGAAATTGGAACCTCCAGGAAAGGGGGTAGGGGAGAGAGTCTAGTGTGTTGAAGTATAAAACTACCTCGATAAAGGCACAAAATGACAAACACCCCCCCTCCCCACCCGTTGTCTACTTGGTCTCTCCCTCTCCATGCATTGGGAAGGCCCGCCTCCCTTTCCCCAAGTAGAGACCTCCTCTTGCCTCCTGGAGGTTCTTTGTGGGAAGTTTGGCCCAGTTTTATCATTGGTGGGGTTCAGAATGGTCTTTAATTGTAGGGGAACTATAAATCCCAGCAACTACAACTCCCAAATGTCAAGGTCTATTTCCCCTGAAATCCATCTGCGTTCATATTTGGGCATATTGAGTATTCATGCCAAGTTTGGTCCTGATCCAACATTGTTTGAGTCCACAGTGCTCTCTGGATATAGGTGAACTACAACTCCAAAACTCAAGGTCAATGCCCACCAAACTCTTACAGCATTTTCTCTTGGTTATGGGAGTTCTGTGTGGGAAGTTTGTGTCTTTCTGCCATTCCTGCCAGGATATCTATGTTGTGTTCATCGAAACAGGTCTAGGTTTCACACTGAGTGTATAAATACATTTAAAACCATATTAACTATATGTATTACTGTGTTAGAGTGTCATTTTGTGTCTCTTTAGTTGGTGGTGTGCCCCAGGATTTTGCAAATGTAAAAAGTGTGCCGTGGCTCAAAAAGGTTGGGAAGCACTGGCCCTACAACACCTTTGATAGCTTTGTGACTGATCATTGCTAGTTAGGGTGGAAGTTTCTCAACCTGGGGGTCGGGCCCCCGGGGGGGGGGGTCACGAGGAAGTTTCAGAGGAGTCACCAAAGATTATCAAACACCATATATTTCTGATAACCTTAGGAACCCCTTTTGAAAACACACGCAATTCTCCCACCAAATGCCATCCTCTGTTGTGATTGATCAGCCTCTCAGCCAAGGGGAGGGCTGTTTCCGAGACTCCAAGTGGGTAAGGGAGAGCAGGCTCCTTTGGCGCATGGCAACGTTGTGTGCATGTGTGGGCAAGTGAGAGCACGCAGGGCTGGAGGGAGGCTCATGCCATCGAGTCCTGTGTAGGAAATTTGGCCCAATTTTATCATTGATGGGGTTCAGAATGCTCTTTGAATGTAGGTGAACTATAAATCCCAACAACTACAACTCCCAAATGTCAAGGTCTATTTTCCCCAAACTCCACCAGTGTTCACATTTGGGCATATTGAATATTCATGCCAAGTTTGGTCCACAGCTATCATTGTTTGCATCCACAGTGCTCTCTGGATGTAGGTGAACTACAACTCCAAAACTCAAGGTCAATGCCCACCAAACATTCCAGTATTTTCTGTTAGTCATGGAAGTTCTGTGTGCCAAGTTTGGTTCAGTTTCAATCATTGGTGAAGTTCAGAATGCTCTTTGATTGTAGGTTAACTATAAATCCCAGCAACTACAACTCCCAAATGAAAAAAATCAATCCCCCTCAAATCCACCAGTATTCAAATTTGGACGTATGGGGGTTTTGTGCCAAATATGTTCCAGTGAATGAAAATACATCCTACATATCAGATATTTATTTACATTAAACTTCATAACAGTAGCAAAATGGCAGTTACGAAGTAACAACGAAAATAATTTTAATGGTTAGGGATCACCACAATTGTATTAATGGGCTGTGGCATTAGGAAGGTTGAGAAACACTGATATAGACTTCCATGACATTTCTTCATACAAACCAAAATTGAGAGTTTAATAGATTGAGTAAATGAACATTCAAGGCCCTTTTACTTTTCTCCAGAAGTCAGTCACTGGACGAATTGCTTCATTCCGCCACCTCTTAAAGCTGGCTTTTGAGCCTAACCTAGTGATCATAATACCAAGCCAGCCATTGTTGCTTCAAAGCTTCATGCTTTTTTTATTTTTAAGAAATGTGTTTATTTTTATTTAGTAGGGTTCTGCCCCACCCTTCAAAGACAATTTTTCCAGGGTGGCTGAAAGAGAACAAATGTTGAGGTACTTCCTGCTCCACGGGAAGGAACTGCCTTCTGGAAGTGCCTTAAATGTACTTCAAGGATGTTTAGATCAAATGTATTCTTGGCACATTTTAAAGAACCTTCTAGTATAAGCAGCGTGCCAGGTCCTACAACTCAAACAGCTACCACCCTAAAAGACATTTAATAATATGACCCAAGCCTCTTGGGCCCTTCTCCATTTTGCATGGAATAGCTGCTTTTTTTTTTTAAAGGAGGACTTTTTAAAGGTAGAGTAATGAAATGTGGTTTCCCTGCAACAGTATATCAGGGAAGAAATTAAAAGTAAATTTATAAAAAGGTTGCAAGGTTGAATGCCAGCTGTCCCCCTCCTCACTGGAGATTCCCTGCTCATTGAGCACAGGGATCAACAATCAGAATTGTAAGGCTCAAGCATTGTATTTCTGACACTCTTCCATGGGGGATTGGAGGATATATTGGATTGATGCCTTTGAATCCCTAGGTCAGGATAGATTTATCACCAACACTGCAAAGTGCTATGAAACTGATTGTAAAGAGCTCCAGAAAGATCTCTCGAAATTGAGTGAATGGGCAACAAAGTGGCAAATGCATTTTAACCTAAACAAGTGTAAAGTCATGCACATCGGGGCAAAGAACCCCAACTACACCTACCAATTGATGGGGTCAAAGCTTTCCGAGACAAACCAGGAAAGGGATCTTGGGGTTTTGGTGGACAGCTCAATGAAGATGTCAACCCAGTGCGCAGCACAACAAAACACAGTGCAAGGTATATCATATAACAAAAGAATTATTATTGTCGGGCTAGAGCAACAATATAAAAGCATATACAGAGCAACCCAAATCACAGTGATACAGTGTGTGACAGCAGGTCCCAAGCGGGAGTTACTACGGATCGATATCCTGTATTCCCACAGACATATATCTGAGTCCTGGAGTATGCCAAAGTCACCAGGGTAGTTCACAAATGTAGTATAAAGCAACTAGTCCGATAAGAATCACCAAGGCAAGAACATAAAGGAGCCACAATCCTGCTCCTAGTATGAGAGTTGGAAAAAGGCCAACGGGCTGGCGGTGCCGGAGTTAAGGGGGCCACTTCCCCGTTTCACCCCCGGGTGGGGCTTTGTCAAGGCCATGTTGGTTGTCGCCGTGGTCCTTGGCAATGATGAGAAGAAGCGAGACATAACCTAACTCAGCCGAGTCAGGTGACCAAAAGGTGGGAATACAGGATATCGATCCGTAGTAACTCCCGCTTGGGACCTGCTGTCACACACTGTATCACTGTGATTTGGGTTGCTCTGTATATGCTTTTATATTGTTGCTCTAGCCCGACAATAATAATTCTTTTGTTATATGATATACCTTGCACTGTGTTTTGTTGCGCTTGCATTTATACCCATACCCTGTGACTGCAACCCAGTGCGCAGCAGCAGTGAAAAAAGCAAATTCTATGCTTGGCATGATCAGGAAGGGAATCGAAAATAGGTCAGCAAATGTTGTATTACCTCTCTACAAATCGATGGTAAGGCCACATTTGGAGTACTGTGTACAATTCTGGTCTCCGCACCTTAAGAAGGATATAACGGAACTGGAAAAGGTACAGAAAAGGGCAACAAGAATGATCCAAGGGATGGAGCGGCTCCCTTATGAAACCAGGTTGCAACGCCTTGGTCTTTTCAGCCTTGAAAGACGGCGTTTAAGAGGTGACTTGATCGAAGTGTATAAAATCATGCATGGGATAGAAAAGGTGAATAAAGAAAAATATTTTCTTTGTCACAAAACACTAGGACTAGAGGGCACTCCTGAAGCTCCAAGGTAGGAAAATTAGGACTAATAAAGGAAATATTTCTTCACCCAGAGGGTCATTGGGTTATGGAACTCACTTCCAGAAGAGGTTGTGACAGCTGTCAGCCTGAACAACTTCAAGGCAGGATTAGACAGATTCATGGATACCAAGTGTATAGGTAGTTACTGAAAAGGACATTCAAGTGCCACCTCGGAGTTGGTTGAGGTAGGCAGGATTTCCCTGGGTACTGGTTGTGGGGGGTCGGGAGCAGGTCAGGGTTTTGCCCTCCCTTCTGCTCGAGATCCCCGTGTACAACTGGTGGGCCACTGTGTGATACAGAATGCTGGACTAGATGGGCTGAAGTCCGATTCAGCATGGCTCTTCTTATGTTCTTATGTTCTTATGAAAGTCAACCGATAGCGAACTGTGACACTTGTTTTTATTAATCATAACCCAAATGTGATGTTATTAATTTCTTAAATGTTGTATTCTATTGTTCTACTTTCACCTGACTTAGCCGATGGTTTGTTGACCGAAATAAAGGCTACTGACTGACTGACTGACTATGAAAGTCTTGGCCAACATTACTTTTATTTATTTATTTATTTATTATTTAGGCTTGTAGGCTGCCACTCCCCGAGGGCTCGGAGCGGCTCACAATCATGTAAAAGCACAACAGAGATAAAAACAACATTAAACTAGACTAAAAGAATGTTTTCCGGCTTAGCAATCAAAGGCTAGCTGGTAAAAGTAAGGCTTGCAGGCCTTGCAAAAAGCGAGTAGGTCCCGCACATCACTTGGAAGGGTATTCCAGATTGATGGCGCTACTACAGAAAAGGCTCTGCGCCGAGTCGATGTGAGACGAATTGCTTTGAAGGTCGGCACTTCAAGGAGGTTCAGTTGTTCGGAACGGAGTGACCTCTGGGGTTGATAGGGGAAGAGACAGTCCCTCAGATACAGCAGCCCCAGACCATGCAAGGCCTATGAAAGTTAACACCATCACCTTGAAAGTGATCCGGTGCTCGACCGGAAACCAGTGGAGCTGCTGGAGAATGGGTGTTATGTGACACCTCACTGGAGCCCCAGTGAGAAGTCGAGCAGCGGCATTCTGGACAAGCTTAAGTTTCCGGATCATTGACAAGGGCAAACCAATGTAAAGGGTATTACAGTAGTCCAGTCTCGAGATGACCGTGGCTTGGAGCACCGTGGCCAGGTCGTCTCTGGATAGGTAGGGGGCCAGACGCCTAGCTTGCCGCAGATGGAAAAAAGCGGTTTTGCTGACGGTGGAGACCTGGGCTTCCATCGACAGCAACGGGTCTAAAACGACCCCAAGACTCTTAACTGAGGATGTCGGGCATAATGCCTCACCATCCAAGCTAGGCAGTCGGACCACCCCACCCACCGGACGGCCCAGCCACAGCATCTCCGTTTTTGCTGGGTTCACCCTCAATCTACTGGCACGCAGCCAACCAGTAATGGCTTCAAGGCACTGTTGGAAACAAGAGGGTACGGAGTCCGGTTGGCCTTCCATTTCCAGAATGAGCTGGGTGTCATCAGCGTACTGATAATAGGTCATTAGTGTGACCTATTTAATAGAAGAAGCCAACATGACTTAAACAAGCAATGCAACATAAATTTTAAATACTAATACTAATACTAATACTACTAATAATAATGAACTTTATTTATATCAGGCCACCATCTCCCCAAAATGACTCGGGGTGGCTTGCAAAGGCACTCCAAGGTGCGGCATATAACGTAAAACAGTACAGAAGTATAAAACAATAACACGTAAACTTATAACAACAACCACTACCAATACATATAACATAAAATAAAATTGCTCTATTTTAAAACACAGAACATCTGTAGATAAAACTAGTTGCCAGCCATTCACATTCTAAAGTGCCAGAGTGTCAGTCTCATATAGGCCCATTATAGCCTACTTGAGGTCAAAGGCCTTCAGCAGAACTTCATGCCGTGATCCAGACCACCTTGAGAAGCCAGGCACAGTAAAATTAGCAGTTAGAGTTTATTTACAAGAGTCCCAAACTTCCCCACTGTGACTGAAATGAGCCTAGAGACAAAGCTAGTTGGTAAGGAAATCCAACAGAAACGCCCAGTTCTGACTTCTTCTCAACAGAAAAAAAGGCTGAGAAAGTGTGCTCAACCAGTTCAACGTCACAACCAGGCAGAATGCAAAAGGAGTAGAAGCATCGAACGGTCCTATAGTCAAGCTGGGAAGAATCCAGACAGAGTAGAAATACCAAATGGTCCTTTAGTCAAGCCAGGAGGAATGCAAACGAAGCAGCAGCAGAATCTAGCACAGAAGGGATTTAAGGTGGAGCAGCCGAGAACAGGATACAAAGATGCGGAAACCCACGAAATACAATACCTACATCCAGAATTCCACGTCCACAGCCAGTCAAATGATCAGTCCAGCAGCGATCCAGAACAGGAGGAAACAGCCTGGATGGCAAGTACAACGCCTTACCAGCTGCAACCAATGGTTAATTTCAAGCCCCCTTTATTCAATCCTCCTCGGGGCTTAATTGCACCAACGCCCCTTCGCCATCTCTTTCAGCTGCCAGCATCTCTGCCTGTGCCACCCTTTGTCTCTCGCGCCAGGCAATATGTCTCCTGCAGCGAATTAACTCTCCCCAACAGTCCCCATGAGTCCCATTCCCATTACCCCATTTCCCGTCTCCTTTGAACCCCACAAACAAATCATTGCTGGTGAGTTCCAAGCAGATATCCCGCATTTGTTGCACATCAGTCCAATCATCTCACTAGAGTTACCTTCAGTTCTCTGTGACTCCTCATCCCAACCTCCCATTGCCTGCTCCTCATCCCGATTCCCATCATCCTCCGAAAAACCCAAAAACGTTTCATCCCCGGAAGAATAGTTAAGTATTTATTTATTTACGTCATTTATATTCTGCCCTTCTCACCTTGCAGGGGACTCAGGGCGGATCACAATGCACATATACAGGCAAACATTCAATGCCATTGACACACAGCATATATAGACAGACATAGAGGCAATTCTAGGACTCAGTTAAATTTAGCCTCCCCACAAAGTGGGGCCTAAATCTCCTACTTGACAGATGCAACTGTCTTTTGGACTGCAAAGGTCGACAACGAGCTACACAAATGGGTCAAGAGCTCACCCTGACCCGGGCAGGCCTCAAACTCATGACCTTCTGGTCAGTAGAGATCTTATGCAGCTGATACCCAGCCAGCTGCACCACATTTCTGGTGCTAAGTAGTTGCCTTAATCTCTTCCTTTCTTGCTCCTCATCCGACTCTTTCTCATGAGTAGACCATTTTGCGTTTCTAACTACATACTCCTCTCTCTCAGCCTCAGGCTGAACTACAACACTTCACCACAGAGTATTTGGTTTTTCTGTGAGTTTCTCTTTGGAAGGAAACAGCAATGTTGACATATAGCAAAGAGTTCTTCCTAATATTGAAACTTAGTAGGTGACAATTAGTATGAAGACTCATTTTGCTATTGATTTATATTGTGCAAGTAGAAGTACATACCTCTGGACAGAGAGTACTTCTCATATTTGAGAAGAGCTTAAGCAATATAAGTTTGAAGATCACTAGTGTTTGCCTTCCTTTTTTCTGTACTGTTTCTCTTCAGTCATCACCTCAATCGCCAAGTATGATATAAATAATATCCACCAAGCATTAACAATCATCAGGCTGAGGTCTTCCAACATTACTCATTATTCACTACATAAATATTTCCTGGAAAACAATCTCTACATCACATATACAATAGATCAGGGGTGCTCACACTTTTTCAGCATGCGAGCTACTTATAAAACAACCAAGTCAAAATGATCTGCCTACCCACTACTCAGAGAGTCCTAAAAGCAAAATATTTGGAAATGTATTTCAGTGAGAGCCATATAATATATTTTAAGACTGAATTCAACTAAATGTGAGTATAATAAGCCCCTGAATTCATTCATAATAATAATGATGATGATAATATTCATTCAGCCTCTGCTGCTACTACTACTACTACTACTACTACTACTAATAGTAACAACAACAACAGGTTCCTAGAGTAGAAGGAGACTTCCAAGGGCCATCCAGTCCAACCTCCTTCTGCCATAAGGGAAAAACACAATCAAAGCATTCCTCACAGATGGCCATTTAGCCTCTGATAATAATAATAGTAACAATGGGTTCCTAGAATAGGAGGAGACCTCCAAGGGCCATCCAGTCCAACTTCCTTCTGCACCTGGGTGGCGTCGGGAGCCTGCAGGGCGGGACTGAGCCTTCCTCCCACCCTGCCTGCGATCTACCCGGACAACCTACATGATCTACCAGTACATCGTGATCTACCTAATGAGCACCCCTGCAGTAGATCATGTTTTTCTTGAAGTATACATAGCATTATTTTTGAGTCTGCAGCTCAAATTTCTTTTAAAAGAAGATTTTTTAAAATTTTATTTTATTTATTTACTATATTTTTTATACCGCCCCCTCAACCCGAAGGCGACTTGTGGCGGTGCACACATGGCAACTTGAACAAGATTCACTTGAACAAGCAAAGTTTCACATCCATGCATTGTTCCAGTTCATTTCAAATATTTCTCCTTCTACAGGTATAATTCTGGGTCCAGGAAGTCAGAGTTTATTGATTGAAAGAGTACAAGAAGATGATGCCGGCCAATACCAGTGTGTAGCTAATAACGTGAAAGGGACTGTGGAAAGTTCAGCCTACGTCACCATTCAAGGTAAAACATTGCATACAATTAACAATGGGCACTGTTGGGTTGAGGTTTCCTCTTAGATTTGCTCATCTGTGCCCAGTTGCTACCCATACAGGAGATCTGGGTCATTCTAGAAAAACAGGTAAGTAGCCTGTTGACTGTGTGTAATAAATTTTAAACAAAGTCTTAACAAGGGAAATGCACTAGGTCAAGAAGAAAGCCAAAGGAAATGCGAGATGGGAATATGTTTATACCGACTCAAAAATAAGCATCACTGTAACCCAATGAGCATAGGGTCAGGGTAGAAGTAGGGTGTATATTTAGCCTTGCTAAAGACATTGCGTTGCTTCATTTCCTCTTCCAGACTGCCAGAGGTCAGGATGAGATATATTTGTCATTTTTGTGTCTTTGATTTCAAGACAAGAGTGAACTGTGAGATAGATTTTGCAGTCTGTCCGATAACCGAAAATACATTTATAGAAGCATTTGCTTTCTTCTTCCTGGTTTCTAATATCCGCCTTAAAAAAAAAAAAAGCAACCGGATGGATTCTTAGTTTTATAACATCTTGTGATTGAGTGCCCGAATTATAATGAAATATTTCTCCCTTTGCTCATTTTCTCCTTCGGGAGAGATTGGTACTCTTCTGTTGAGCATCTCCAAATAGCCTCTTGGATTTTCCTTTCCCATATTGACATAGAGTACAGTGTCAGTGATGTCTGGTGATGTAAGGCAAGTATTTATTCCATTTTCTCCCAAGGGGGCATTTCTGCATGTAAGTAGAGAACTACATCTGTGGCAAAGGTCTCCGAACACTACTTTCATCCAAAGAAAACTAAACTCAGTGGTGGTTCCCCTAAAACTTTTCATTGCTGAGGGAGGTGGGGAATATGTAAGACCAACTAGGTCATATAAATACATGATAAAACCAATATTATAGTTGATCGTGAAAGTTGTGTATGCCTCCCATCACACCGGAGTAATGCAATTCATTTAAGTGAGACTACACCAATGAATTGCCCCGTAGTTTGACAAATCTGAAAGGAAGAAAACAAAACAATCTGCGACTAAAGCAGGAAGGAAGTTGTCTGCTCTTTGTATTTCCTTTAAAAAATATTTTGTCTTTACCAGGACAACTGTGTGCTATTTTGTGATCAAAAGGAGTTGAATGAAGAGATGTATCAGAAAGTCTGCTCAGCAATGAAATTAAGGAGTGATATAGTAAATAATGGTTATAGAAATTTCTGCCATAGATTTTTCACAGCACATCAGTTCATATGTCGCACCCCAGGCTTGAAGTCACCTATGACCATAGCATCACACAAGAGTTCAGAGTAGAAGCAAACAGTTGATTGCAAACACACACACACACACACACACACAAATATGGTAAAAAAGCAGGAATAATGAAATAAGGTGTAGAACCCAAAAAGTCAGCAATCAATTCTCTTATAAATCCAAAAGCAATGCAGTCCAAAGATAGTCCCAAAATACAAAGCTTAAGTCCATAAGCAAAACTTAAACAAGAATACGAAACAAAAACATGGAGAGCTCCCAGAATACTAAAATCCAAAGCCAAGACTTAAATACAAGAACTAGAGCAGTGTTTCCCAACCAGTGTGCTGTGAGCGATCATCAGGTGTGCGTGGGAAATTGGAACCTTCAATACCCTTTCTTCCCCCTCCTGCCGAACACTTTTTCTTCTCCACTCGGGCTCCCTTCTTCCCAGCCTCGCTCTGCTCGCTTTGCTCATGCTGCCGCTTCTGCAGGGGGGGGGGGAGGAAGACGTGACCCGTGCGGGCGCTACTGCGCAGACTCGCCCCACGTCTTCCTCCTTCCCCTCCACAGTGCTCTCTGGATATAGGTGAACTACGACTCCAAAACTCAAGGTCAATGCCCACCAAACTCTTATAGTATTTTCTCTTGGTTGTGGTAGTTCTGTGTTGGAAGTTTAATTTCATTCCATCATTGGTGGAGTTCAGAATGCTCTTTGATTGCGGGTGAACTATAAGTCCCAGCTGTTGAGCAAGATCTTCGTGTGTGTCTTTCTGCCATTCCTGCCAGGATATCTATGTTGTGTTCATCGAAACAGGCCCAGGTTTCACACTGAGTGTATAAATACATTTAAAAACATATTAACTATATGTATTACTGTGTTAGAGTGTCATTTTGTGTCATTTTGATTGGTGGTGTGCCCCAGGATTTTGTAAATGTAAAAAATGTGCCGCGGCTCAAAAAAGGTTGAAAAACACTGAACTAGAGAACCCAGGCCTAGCTGTACTTGAAAGCCACGTTGCCTGAACTGAAAGCAGAGTGCCTGTTAGCTCCCTAATAAAAAGACGTGAAAGCATTATGCCTGCCCTGGAAGTTCTGCTTCCCACGAAGCTGTGTTGATCTATGAAGCTGACTATCCACTCTAATCTGCAAGCATGTTTCCTTGCTTGGGTCAGTATCGCCAGGTGCAGAGTTTCTCATCAGTTCATCTAGATTCCTTATCTAGAGAGGATGAGTCCAACTCCTGTGACTGGCCTTGAGGTTCAGAGGCAATTATATTCTCGGGCCTTGCATCTGAACAAATCCCAGGAAAGCCCACAATCCTGTCTGATTCTACGTCATCAGCCCCTGGGCTGAGCTAAAACATCATATGGTATCTACAACTTTTAA
The DNA here is from genome assembly GCA_030556195.1 of Anolis apletophallus. Lineage (NCBI taxonomy): Eukaryota > Metazoa > Chordata > Lepidosauria > Squamata > Anolidae > Anolis > Anolis apletophallus. The sequence goes on along the minus strand of JARBWK010000004.1, from coordinate 193,663,749 downwards.
TGGGTTCCTCAACACAATTTGTGAGTATGTAGCTATTACAGTCATATAACCTTGGGCAACATCATATATATGATTTTGCAACTTACATACTGCAGCACCATGATTTGCATCACAACCTTTCAGTTTTACCTGCATGTTAATTACAACCACTCATTTTGCTAAAAAGTAACATTCCTGCCTCATATTTCCCACAACCTGGAGCATTGTCCTCATAGGAAACCTCGCTTGTTGGAGTTGTGACTGAAGATTTTTTTTAAAAATCATCTTTATTGAAGTATTTTAGATTAAAAAACAAGTAACAAACACACACTAACACACAGGTCTTGCTTTGATACCCGATAGCACACAAATCAGATTTTGTATGCTACATCAAAGAAAAAAGATAGAAGACCCACCAACAACATGGACGAACAGAACATGAGTACTTCCAGCTTAAACTATGGCTCTGTATGGCCTCTATGAGCCAACTAAATCTCAAGTATTTAACCAATTCTGAATCTTTAAAAAAGAAAAAACAAAAACCGATCTACTATAAACAATTATCATTCTATTAGTTCTGATTAAATCTAAAGGTCTATATCCAGCCACCAGTCATAGTTTTTATTCTTTAAATGATGAATCATCGGACTCCAGTCTGTGTTTTTCCTGGTGGTGTCTTGCGCCCTCTTCTGAGTGAGGATATCCATTTTCATTATTTCAAATATCTTTAGATACCAATCTTCTACCGCCGGTACATTATGATCTTTCCACTTCCTTGCCACCGTTAATCTGGCTGCTGTAATGCAGTATACAAGTATTTTTTCATTATTAGAATCCAATTTAAAATCTATAAGGCCTAGTAGTAGATATTCTGACTTCAAAGGAAATTTAACTTTCAATATATTTTGCAATTCTAAATGAACCTTCACCCAGAACGTATGAACGTTTTTACAATTCCACCAACAGTGGTAGAAACTTCCCATCACCAATTTACACTTCCAACACATAATATCATAATTTTTAGCATATTTCCCAATCCTGGTAAGTGTCAGGTACCATCTGTAAAAGATCTTAATATTATTTTCTTTTAATTCATACGAATAGGTGTATCTCCAATGAACGTTCCAAACTCGCTCCCATCTTTCTAACGGAACGTCGTGGCCGAAATCTTGGGCCCATTTTACCATGGATGTTTTTATTATTTCCTGCTCGGTTTGAATTTCCAATAATTTTTATATAATGCTGTTATTCTATTTTGTTTTTTCTCTAAGATTTTATCCCATAGTGTCTTTTGGCTTTCAAACCCCTTCTCTTTATCTTTGTTATAAATATCTCTGATTTGTAAATAATTGAGCCAGTTCATTGTCCCATCCAATTCCTTCAATTCAGTAAAATCTTTTAAGACCCATTCTTTACCCATTTTTCTAAGAATACTTCCATACCTTAACCATGTATTTTTTCCGTACTGCCTTCTAAAGAAGGCTTCCTGGGGTGATAGCCAGAGCGGTGTTCTGTTGAATAGAGTATCCCTGTATTTCAGCCATACCTTTAAGAGAGGTTTTCTTATGCAGTGGTTTCTAAAGTTACTCTCAATTTTTACCCTGCAATACCAAATGTAACTGTGCCAGCCGACCCTGAGGTCTTGGCCCTCTAGCATTAGGAGGGTTTCATTCTTCAGCAGTGACCACTCGCTTGCCCATTCTAGAGAGCATGCCTCGAAGTAAGCTTTAAAGTCCGGCACCCCTAGGCCCCCTCTTCTCCCTCGTCTATCATATTTATCCATCTGATTCTTGGCTTTTTGCCTCTCCAAATGAACCTTGACAGATCTTTCCTCCAGTTTTTGAATAGATTATCGTTGGTAAGGATTGGGAGGTTTTGAAACAAGAAGAGCATCTTTGGCAAGATATTCATTTTGATTAGAGAGACTCTCCCGAGCATTGAGAGGTTTACATGTTTCCATTTTTCTAGTTTTTTCTTAATATCATTCCATTTAGTGGTATAGTTATTTTTGATTAGATTTATATTATTCGGGGATAGAATTATGCCTAAATATTTTACTTTATTGGGACATTCAACTCCTGCCAATGTTTTTATCATTTCTTTCTCGCTCTTATCTATATTTTTTGTTATCATCTTAGTTTTATTTTTATTCAGTCAGGCCGGGTCTGTACCGCTGCGACCAGCGACCGGGTGGCTGTGGCTGTCTCTCAAGCTGTTGTTGGAGGAGGAGACCATAAAGCCCATTACTCCCCTGAATTGTTCTATCTTATTTATCCATTTGTTGATATTCTCCTTCGGATTTTCGATAATACAAACCAGGTCATCTGCGTAAGCTATGACCTTCAAGTTACTTTTTAAAATTTTCAGACCTTTGAGCTCTTCATCTTCTCTGATATTCGTCAATAAGACTTCCAAAGTTAAAATGAACAATAAGGGGGATAACGGGCAGCCTTGTCTTGTGCCCTTATTGATAGGAAAGGACTTTGATTCTATTCCATTGACCAGAATTTTTGCCTCTCGGTTAGTATATATCGCTTTTATCGCGTTATAAAAGCTAAAACCCATATCCAGTTCTCTGATCATTAGCAGGAGGAAGTCCCAATTTACCCTATCAAATGCCTTCTCGGCATCTACAAAAAGGAGAGCGGCCTTTTTCTGTATATTAATACTATAGTATTCAATAATGTCGATCAGGATTCTGACATTTTCTTTTGCCTGCCTGCCCGGGAGAAAGCCAGTTTGATCAGGCTTGATCCAATCCCTCAGAAACCCTTTTAGCCTATCCGCCATAATATTTGCATACAATTTATAATCTATGTTTAGCAATGATATTGGTCGGTAATTTTTAAGCTCGTGGGCTGGGAGGTCTGGTTTAGGTATTACCGTGATGGTAGCACTATTCCAAGAGTCTGGTATCACCCCTTTTTCCATAGCCAGATTCATGATATTACAAAGATGTGGGAATAATTCTTCCGCAAATACTTTATAGTATTTGGCAGTTAGGCCATCGGGGCCGGGTGCTTTGTTGCTTTTCAGATGTTTTATGGCATTTAGCACTTCCTGTTTTGTAATGTGTCTATTAAGATTTTCTCTTTGACTCTCTGTTATTTTTGGTAATAGCCTATCACTTAGGTATTTTTGGACCTTTTCTTTCTTAATGTTATCGGCCGCATATAGGGACTTATAAAATTTGTGGAATTCACTTCTTATTTTCTCATCTTCGTTAAATGTCTTCCCTTTTTCTATAATTTGGGTAATGTGATTTCGCTGTTTCTTCTCTCTGATTTTTGACGTTAACCATCTACCGGGTTTATTGGCATTCTGGAAATGTTGTTTGAGATATTTTAGATTATTATTAATTTTTTCCAAATCCAATAGCTCTTTCTGTTTTAGAAGAGACCTTAATTTATTATTCAATTCTTTATTTTTTGGCGCTAGTTTTAGTTGAGTTTCTGCTTTGGCGATTTTACCCCTCAAATCTTTATCTGCCTTATCCTTGTTTCTGTTACTTATAATACTTTGTTGGATAAAGTGTCCTCTTATAACAGCTTTAGAGGCGTCCCAAACTGTTTTTTCAGAGGTACCTTGATTTAGATTTAATTGGAAGTATTCATCGAGAGTTTTCTTATACCTTTGAACCTGATCATCCTTTCTTAAAAGATCTTCATTCAATCTCCACCTCTTCTGCCGGTTTGTCTGCCCTATTTTGAATTCAAGGAAAGAGTGGTCAGAGTGTAATTTCGGTGTAATATCTATTTTTTGTATTTCTGTTAATAAGTTTTTAGTGGACCACACCATGTCTATACGTGACCACGTCTTAAATCTATTTGAAAAACACGTATAGTCTCTAGAACCCGGGTTTTCTCCTCCAGATATCTTTCATATCTAAGTCATTCAAGATCTCTATTACTTCCTTGGGGAGTTGTCCTGCTGACTTGGTTCTCGCATTCTTACTTTTTTTGGATCTATCCAGATCGTTCCTCACTACCCCGTTAAAATCCCCAGTAATGATTAGGTCTTCAAAGGTTTCTTTTTCAATGGCTTTTTCTAAGTCTCTAAAGAATTTCACCTTAGAGCCATTTGGCGCATAAATATTACATAATAAAATGGATTTACCATCCCACTGAAATTTAATCCCGACCATTCTACCCTCCTTGTCCTTGAATGCCAAGGAGGGATTCAAAGTATCCTTCACGTATATCACTACCCCTCTATGTTTTTTTTTTGAGATGAGGAATGAAACATTTTGCCCAGCCTATCTTGCGCCATATGGCCCACATCACAATCCTTAATATGTGTCACTGAAGAATTATTTGTATACTAGCAATTTTCCCAATGTGTGCTGCAAATCCCAGCCAAATAAATAAAATGTATGCCACCCAGATCTCTTGGAGTTTCACCATTCTCTGTTGTGCCGAAACTCTTCAAGCAGTCAGTCATTTCTCAAAAGACTTACAATGTATTGCATATTTCAAACTGCATATAATTGAATCATATCACATGCCAAAGCTAGCCCCACTTCATTTCCAAGTTGTCCTATTTTGAATACATTTTTCTATATAATATATATTGTATACCAAGTAATCATTCTCTGTTGAAAGAAACTATCTGGCAGATCGAATCAGTCCTGTGAGGTTTTCCATAAACAACCGAATTCAGACAAAATAATTTTATTGGTAATGATATAATGAGTACTGGGTTACTACTCCAGAGAGAATTCAGCTCAGACTTCAAACTCTACATTCCTGATAATGTGGAAAGAGTTGGGTCTGTGATTGAACCCATGACTGTTAGCAAGGGCTTTTGACAACTTTGGCTTAATGATTTGTGTTTGGTAAATCAGATGGTCGGTATTAGATTTCTTAAGACCTTTTAAGATCTCTAATTTAGTATATCTGAATGGCTACTGGTCCTTTTTCATTGGTTAGAAACCATTGCTACTAAATGTCATCCCATGTAACATTATATTTGGGGAGCAACTCCAAACTAAGTAAGTAATTAATCTATTGGTTAAGGATAACAATGGACTCACTATTGTGAGGAAACTAAAGAGAACTCTTGGCAGTTCTTATTGGGTACAACCTCTCGGCGTTACTTCACGAACGAAGATTCTTAGGAAGGACTCATCCCACGCTTTTAACAAGCGCATTGATGACTAAAAAGGCCAAACTGAGATAGGTAAGTTCGGTTGCAGAAAGCACAGCAGAAAGTCTCCTTGGGTGATGTTGTTTCCAAGTTGTGGTTCTTTCTACATTGGCGTTTCTCTTCGAGACCCATTCGGCGTGTCTTCTCGAAAGAGGCCGCAGCATTGTGGATAGTGTGTCTCCATGAGGCCAGGGTGGACCATTGTTGGTGATCAGTCTGGCCAAGCCTGAGATGTTGTTTCAGGGAGTCCTTATATCTCTATTGGGGGGGTGCGCCTCTCTTGCGCTGACCCGTGACGAGTTCACCATAGAGTAGTATCTTTGGGAGGCGGTGGGCCTCCATCCTAGAGACGTGCCCTGCCCAGCGTTCTCAATAGCATGGCCTCAATGCTGGTGATCCCTGCTTGCTCAAGGACTGCAACATTAGTCACATAGTCAGTCCAGTGTATAGTTAGGATTTTGCAAAGACAGCGCTGATGAGTCGTAGGTGCTGGCGATAGGCAACCCATGTTTTCAGACCCATATAGGAGAATAGATAGCTCTGTACACACTGATTTTAGTGCTTTGCCTCAGGTGCTTGTTGCTCTAGACTCTTTTGTGAAGCCTTCCAAATGCTCTATATGCCTTTGCTAATCTGTGATCTATCTCTTTGTCAATCTTGGCGTCTGAAGAGATGATGCTTCCCAGGAAGGTGAACTGCTGAACGGACTTAAGCACAGATTTGCCTATGCTGACATGGGGATGATGGTGTTCTTCCTGTAGTGCGGGCTAGTAGAGAACTTCCATTTTCTTCAGGCCGACTTCCAGCCCAAACAGCTCTGCAGCTGTTGCAAAGCAGGATGTTAGGCGCTGCAGGGCTGCTTCTGAATGGGCGACAAGGGCAGCATCGTCTGCAAAAAGTAGCTCACGGACTATATAGTTTAGAGTCTTAGTGCGAGCCCTCAGACGGCTTAAGTTGAACAAACTACCATCAGTACGATAGCGTATATATATGCCGTCTTCTTCTTCGAGGTCTGCCGTAGCCCTTTGGAGCATCATGCTGAAGAAGTTTGTAAATAGGGTTGGTGCAAGAACACAACCTTGTTTCACTCCATTAGTTATTAGAAAGGGCTCCGAGAGAGCCTTTTTGATTGTAGGTTGACTATAAATCCTAGCAACTACAACTCTCAAATGAAAAAAAATCCAATCCCCCTCAAATCCACCAGTATTCAAATTTGAACATATGGGGGTTTTGTGCCAAATTTGGTCCAGTGAATGAAAATACATCCTACATATCAGATATTTACATTAAAATTCATAACAGTAGCAAAATGCTCACAGACTAGATAGTTTAGAGTCTTAGTGCAAGCCCTCAGATGGCTTAAGTTGAACAAGCTACCATTTTTAGAAAACACAGAGACTTTGAAGGTCTCTGATGAAGTAAAACAACACCCAACAAATCCAGGCAGTCTCATATAAGAGAGGCAAACTTTCCTCATATAGTTGCAGATCCATGCATTCTGTCTTATGAGAGGATCTTATAAAAGGATCCCTGGTAACAGGAGAAGTAGATCTTGAACAGTTCCTCTCAAAGGAGAGCTCATGGTTCTTTTCACTTGAGCAACAATCCTTGGTCAGAATAAGGTAACTTCATTGGTTCATATGGGTTGGAATTAACATTGGCAGCTCCCTTTTAAAGAGATGCTTATTTCAAATTTATTATTTCCCCATTTGTAAATGGGGTATATGTGGTAACAAACAGGAATTTATTTATCATGAAACAGATTTTGCCTTGGAGACATTGTTGACTACACATTAGGAACAGAGCTGCAGAAAGCCACCCAGCATGTGTCCAATTGTTAGTTGACTCCAGAATCAGGCGGGACAGATGTTTGGTTTAGCCAAGCACCCCACAAGGAAGATATTAATCGTTCCTTTCTCCTTTGCCAAGAATGATGTGAGCGAGAGGTCTGGGCAGCAAGAGGAGAGACAGGGAGATCACGTTCCAAACTGGTTCTTGCTGTCTCACTGATGTTGTTGTGTCCTATGTCAAGACGACATTTCAAGGCAACGACAGGGGAAGAGGACAAGAACAAGTCTGTGAAGACGTTGCATATACTTTGTGACAATGAACTGAAAATGGATCCTGCCTTTGGAAAGGTTTTATGAGTATTGTGTGGGGGAAATATTTTGACGTTCATGTTTTGGTGGAGAGTGCTGAATGCGTTCTAATATTTTCCAGATTTAACCCCCCTTTGTTTGTGCTATTTGTGTGCCAGATATGATCCATATATTTACTTCAGGTTGTGACATCATAGAATCTCTTATTAAAAGGCCATTGCTTTTGGGCTACACCAGTGGTTTCCAAACTTTTTTGGCCTACCGCCCCCTTTTCAGAAAAACAATTACTCACCGCCCCCCTAGAAATTAATTTTTTAAAAATTTAATAGCAATTAAACAGAAATATATATGTATTAATGCAGTGGTTCTCAACCTTTTAAAATGCCATGACCCCTAAATAAGGTTCCTCATGTTGTGTTGACCCCCAATCATATTTTCGTTGCTACTTCATAAATAATTTTGCTACTTTTATGAATTCTAATCCAAATATCTAATATGCAGGTCAAAGCAAGGGGCGGGCCAAAGAAGAGGGCCGTCGACCCCTACTAAATGGCCAATAGTTCACCACCCCCTTAAAGTTGTTCACCGCCCCCCAGGCATGTAGCCAGGGGGGGGCTAAGGGGGCTTCAGCCCCCCCCCCCCCGAAATTCTCAGGGTGGTCCGCGAAAAGGCCTTACTGGTACATTATTTAAACTGTTATGTTTATTCATATCATGATCTGATCACCATGCTCATTATATCCCACATTAATGGGGTTATTAGGATAACAATACAAAAGATTTGCTAGGGTAGACCCTCTTCCACCCAGTCTCAGCCCCGAACCAAACTCAGCCCCCTCCGAAACAAAAATCCTGGCTACGGCCCTGCGCCCCCAAATTCCCCTGAGCCTCCCACTGCCCCCTTGGATTGCCTCACCGTCCACCAGGGGGCGGTACCGCCCACTTTGAGAATCAGTGGGCTACACCAATGGAATCCAGCTTTTAATTTTTGGAAAGACTTCATGGACAGCATGCCGTATAAAACAGCAAGTAGCCAAACAAGGTGTGAGGAAGGACCCCAAGACGGGAAAGTGTACTAGGGTGTTGCACCAGTGTTAACAGTATGCTGAAATATTGGACTGGTGTTACAGTTCAGATAATTTCTCCACCTGCGATGCCACATAGCTGCAAGAGTTCAAAACTCAAGGTGTAGTGGAGCTTTTCTACTAACCTGTAACTCTCTATAAGTTACCCAAGAGCCAATGTGCCCTAACAGAAAAAGCTTGCCCACTTCTGCTTTACATTAGTAGTTGGACTTGACTATTATTTATTTATTTATTTATTTCCACCATTTCTACCCCGCTTCTTCTCAACCCCCGAGGGGGGACTCAGAGCGGCCTAACAACGGCAACAATTCGATGCCAACACAACATACAGTACATATAATAAAAACCCCAAAACAGTTAAAATTAAATACATTAAATTACAGCTGGCATTAAAATTCGTTAAAATACAATTAACATTAAAATACATCATATATATTCACATCAGTTAAAACAGTATTCCGTCCATTGGGTCGTGTCCACCAGTTTGCCATTTCAATCCAATCTAAAGTGCTGTATCGTGCTAATGTGCAAACGATTGGTCCCATAACCAGGATTTCACTTTTTTCTGAATGCCAGGAAGGATGAGGTTGATCATATATCCATAGGGAGTGCATTCCACAGACGGGGAGCCACCACTAAGAGGGCCCTGTCTCTCATCCCCACCAACCAGGTTTGAGAAGTAGGCGGGAGCCAGGCATGTAGCTGGGGGAGGCTAAGGGGGCTTCAGCCCCCCCCCCCCGATATTCTCAGGGTGGTCCGCGAAAAGGCCTTATTGGTACATTATTTAAACTGTTATGTCTATTCATATCATGATCTGATCACATGCTCATTATATCCCACATTAATGGGGTTATTGGGATAACAATACAAAAGGTTTGCTAGGGTAGACCCTCTTCCACCCAGTCTCAGCCCCCGAACCAAACTCAGCCCCCGAATCAAAATCCTGGCTACGGCCTGGCGGGGCGAGAGCAGGGCCTCCCCAGATGATCTTAAATTATGAGGTGGGACGTAGCGGCTGATGCGTTCCGACAAGTAAGCTGGGCCAGAACCATATAGAGCTTTAAAGGTCAAAACCAGCACTTTGAATTGAGCTCAGAATTGGAGAGGCAGCCAGTGGAGCTGACACAACAGGGGGGTGGTATGCTCCCTGTATGTAGCTCCCGTTAGTAATCTGGCTGCCACCCGTTGGACTAATTGCAGTTTCTGAACTGTCTTCAAAGGCAGCCCCACGTAGAGTGCGTTGCAGTAATCTATTCGGGATGTGACCAGAGCATGGATGACCGTAGCCAGATCAGACTTCCCAAGGTAGCAGCTGGCGCAGCTGACTATTGGTTCGGTCAGTGTAGCGTTTTCTTGAAATAAGGCAAATGTATGCTCAACATTCTGGGTTATTTTGACAAAATGCAATGTTTATATCAGAGATGTTATAAAACGCATGGAGTCTCATATCCTCCTGGTTGACCTTTGTGGCCTCTTCCAACTCTATAATTCTATGATTTCACGGCAGCTTTCCAATACATAGGGTTCTCCAGATGTTATGGACTACAACTTCTTTCATCTTTAGCTGCTAGTCATATTAGTTAGGGCCGATCAAAATTACAGTTGAAAACATCTGGCGTTCACCAAATTAAGGGTGGCTGGCCTATTTAATATCATAAAGTCAGCAGTGCTTTTCTTCCTCTGCCTTTTGAACTTGCTGTCCATTAACTTTTCTCAGAAAATTCAACCAAATATTGAGTCCCCCTTCTGGGGGGGAAGGGAGGGGTAAAAATGCATGTAATAAATAAATAAATAAATAAATAAATAGCTCAGTACACATCCTGAATTATTACAAGTCATCCAGAATACTTCCACTGCCTTATAACCTCACCCCTTCTCTGCATAACAGGTTTGCAGCTTGGGAGTGATCCTGGACTCATCACTGAGCCTGGAACCCCAGGTCTCGGCGGTGGCCAGGGGAGCTTTTGCACAGTTAAGACCCATGCGCCAGCTGCGTCCGTACCTTGGGAAGTCTGATCTGGCTACGGTCGTCCATGCTCTGGTCACATCCCGAATAGATTACTGCAATGCACTCTACGTGGGGCTGCCTTTGAAGACAGTTCGGAAATTACAACTAGTCCAACGGGCAGCAGCCAGATTACTAACTGGAGCTACATACAGGGAGCATACCACCCCCCTGTTATGTCAGGTCCACTGGCTGCCTGTCCAATTCTGAGCTCAATTCAAAGTGCTGGTTTTGACCTTTAAAGCTCTATATGGTTCTGGCCCAGCTTACTTGTCCGAACGCATCAGCCTCTGCGTCCCACCTCGTAATTTAAGATCATCCGGGGAGGCCCTGCTCTCGCTTCCGCCAACTTCTCAAACGCGGTTGGTGGGGACGAGAGAGAGGGCCTTCTTGGTGGTGGCTCCCCGTCTGTGGAACGCGCTTCCAAGTGACATACGATTAACTCCATCCCTCCTGGCATTCAGGAAAAAAGTGAAATCTTGGCTGTGGGACCAGGCGTTTGCACATTAGCACAATGCAGCACTTTGGATTGGATTAGTAATGGCAAGTTGATGGATATGGCTCAATGCTCCTGTTATGGATGAAATACTGTCTTAACTTAAGAGAAAGTGTATGATGCACGGTCCAACACGATTTTAATGTTATATTGTATTTTAATGTATTTTAATGCTGTATGTTTTTGGATGTTTTATATTGATCATTTATTACGTAGAGGCACCTGGTATCAAATTCAGCATGCCTTCAGTTTGTTAGGTCAGCCACCTCATGGCAGGCTGGAAACCTGAACTTCTTCCAAGCTCAGATTTCCCAGATCTGACAGTATTAATGTTAATTGTATTTTAATGTATTTTAATGCTGTATGTTTTTGGTTTTATATTGTATTTTATTACGGGTAGAAAAGAGCAGGGTAGAAATGTTGGAAATAAATAAATAACAGAGTAGTAGCATACAGAATTCAAATACCTAGTATTGTATAATAAAGAAGGAATATATTTATTTTAGTAAAAAATCACATGGCACAGACAGGACATGCAATATTAATGAAGATTGCTTGGGCTAATGCCTTTGACACTTCCTACCAGCAGATTCAATATCAGGTCAGATCCCAAAATGTATTCAGTTCAAAGATAGTTCGAAGGTAAAAGGCAAAAATCCTCTAATAATCTGTCTTGGTGCCCTGAAGTATAATAGATGATGCTGTTCTGTGGGTAGTACTGAAGTAATAGGCAGCTGGGAGTCCAGTCAGTTTTTTGCATGTGGAATGAGGGATAAGACATCACATAACTCTTTGCTTGAGGAAACAAAATGTCTTGGAACCAGCACCTGGCAGTAATACAAAAAGAAAAAGAGAGAGAAAAGAAGCAAAACAGGCATTATGATCAAGTTAGCGAGAAAGAATTGAGGAAGTGATCTCATCTATTTTATTTGCTGTACTTACAAACTTCTCACCCCCGGAGTGAGACTCAATCTATATCTTCTTTGGTAGCTTATTTGTCTTAGGATGCTTAATGGCGAGCATTTCTGTCTTATCGGAATTCAGTTTCAATTCAGCCCAATGATTCTCAAAGTGGGCGGTACCACCCCCTGATGGGCGGTGAGGCGATCCAAGGGGCCGGTGGGAGGCTCAGGGGAATTTGGAGGGCGGTGAACCCCTTTAAGGGGGCGGTGAACGATTGGTCATTTAGGAGGGGTTGCGTGGCCCTCTTCTTTGGCCCTGCCCCCTTCGCTTTGACTCCCACACGGAGTGCAGGGCAAAGGCCTCTGCGTCCTCCGGCGGAGCCTCCTCGCCACTGCGGAAGAAAGCGCGGCCTTCCCCAGCGGAGGTGGTGGAGGGAGCAGGAGAGCCCGGAGCTTCCGTGGGGAGAGCAGGCCTCGCTTCTTCATTCCCTGCCCGTCCCCTCAGAGCCCTCTCTGGTGGCAGCATGTTTTAATTATGTTCAATTTGTAGCAAAGAAAATACATCCTGCATATTAGATATTTGCATTAGAATTCATGAGAGTAGCAAAATTATTTATGAAGTAGCAACGAAAATATGGTTGGGGGTCACCACAACATGAGGAACCTTATTTAGGGGTCACGGCATTAGAAAGGTTGAGAACCACTGCATTAATACATATATCTTTGCATTCAATTGCTATTAATTTTTAAAAAAATAATTTCTAGGCGGGCGGTGAGTAAATTTTTTCCTGGAAAGGGGGCGGTAGGCCAAAAAAGTTTGGCAACCACTTATCTAGCCCATTGCCTCTTCTAGACATTAATTCAGAGGAAATGTGAATACAGGTACTATGGGCTGTATTTCACAGGAAGGAATTGAAAAAACCACCTTTGAGTACTCTTTGTCTTAAAAAAAACCCTATGAAATACATAAGACTTGGTTTGAAGGCACATACACACAACTGCAGGCATATGACAGCCAATCGTAAAAGCTGACATATCTGTGCTTCATGCAAAAGCAGAGAAATGTGAGTTAAGCACCGTCAAATATTGAGCGATTAATCAAACTGAAGAAACATATAGTGATGCTTCACCCGCTATGAGGCAGACCATCAGGAATTAGGAAATTCCTTTAAGGCAGGTCTCATTTACAAGCTTCTCTGGTTGTTCTCAAGAGCAACACCATCTGGGCAGGAAGTGGGCAGGAAGTAAGGAAGCTCCTATTGTCTAAGACGCCCCAGGAATCCATAGGAATATGGGGCTCTGTAGATTTGGGAGCAAAACTAGAAAACGTCTTTCTGAAAGCTGAAATTTGTAAAGTTGTCACAGACTTAGAAATGTGGACAGTAATACATTAAACTGAAATGGTTTTGTGGTTGGAATTCTGAATGATACTAAGATGTAAGAACTTACTCAATGAATACAATTCTTGTATGCAGTTGAATGTCCTTCAGATGTGTAATTATAACTTCATTCAGTGGTTAATGGTTGTAATAATGAGAAGAACTGCAGATCAAGAGCAATACCATATCCCTCAACTGTCCCAGTCTGATTGAACAAGAAAAAATACTTTTGAAAAAAAATGCATAGATTTGGAAGGTGTACATGGAAAATCCTCTCCGTTGGCGCCCCCTTGTCGAGGGGGAGAAACTTGCGTACCCGAATGAAATTGTGAGCTATGCTGGTGGCAGGCCCGGATTAACACCTTTTTGCACCCTAGGCCACACTTTGGAATTATGTCCCCTTTAAGCCAACCTCTACCGCACCCCCCCCCACACACACACACACACATCCTTTCATCCGCTCGTCCCCCCTAGGGCCCCGCATCCAGCTCTCCTGATGTGGCCCCACTATGTCCGTCACAGGAGTTTCCCTCTCGGCAAGCACTATGGATACAGGCATGGGGGAGGAGCCTCCTTCTCGATGACGCGGCTTGAGGCACTTGGCTCCTACCCGGTATTGGGGATTGTGCATGCGTTGTAGTCAGCAGCTGTACCGATGCCGCGCTTTTCCCCAATATCGGGGCTGGTCGCGTTGGGCTTCTCTCCTGTACTGGGGTTTGTGCATGTGCCGTAGCTGGCAGTTGCACTTCTCTCTCCAGTAAGGAGGAGTCTCTTCCTTGTATTGGAGGAGGAATACCAGCTTTCATGGTGTTAGGGCATGCGCAGACTGCGCAATGGAGTTTCCTGTACTTGCACTGAAGGAGCCAGCAAGTGGATGCTGTCGGCATCAAGGGAGTTAATTGTTCCTCCTGTCGACATCGATGCCAGTGTCGAGAGCCCCTGCGCATACGCCGTTTGCGCAACAATAGCAGAGGCAGGAGCTGGTATTCAGGAAGGGGCAGGGGCGCCGCCGAAAAGTACGACCTCTGGTATCCGTCCTTCCTCATCTCCATGCGCGTTGCATTTTTATTTGTTTCAACATTTTTTTTGGTCTGTGATCTGCGCCCCACCTTGGCTTGCACCCCTAGTCCTTGGCCTAGGTTGGCCTTATGGGTAATCCTGGCCTGGCTAGTGGTGGCATAATAGCCACCAGTAGGGCCTCGCATGCCAGACAGGTCACAACCAAAAGGTCCGACAAAGAGCATCAAAGGGCAGGGTGGACTCTCTAGCCTTTTGGCAACCATCCTAAGACAAGGAAAACTCTGATTTCAAACCCCGGGCAGGAGGTGCTCATTTAACTCTGTAAGGTCAACCATCTAAGAGAAGGAAACTCGAACCAAACCTACGACCTGAGGACCTCGCTGCCACCGTCCCAACTTGCTAGGCTCCAGCAGACGAATCTTTGGTTTAAAGGGTGAGGCCAGTTCTGTACATGCTGCGCTCCACCAGAAAAATCCATTGCACAGGCTCGAAGGACACATCCAACCTCCGAATCATCAACGCGCTTGTAGAAAGTGTGGCATGAATCCTTCCTGAATCTTCGTTCGCGAAGAAAAGCCAAGAAGAACATGGAAAATACATAACTCTTAAAATATGTACTGACATACTTCAGGCACTGCAGGAAAACTGGGCATAACTAAAAATGTGACCTCAAATGCGTTCATATTGAAAAAGAAAAGAAATACAAGTTGGAATGATGTTGAGTGTGAAATAGTTGATTATAGCCCAGGGGACAATCACATTTTTGCTTCTCCTCCAGGTTCTGTGAAAAGCACTTGAATCCACTAATCATTGTTTAGTATTTTCAGTGGCGGATGTTACCAAAATCAAAAATTTCTTGTTAAATAAAAATGTTTGTTATTTGATTTTTTTCCAGGTATTTCAGAGAGCTCAAACCTGGAGCTAATAACCTTGACATGTACCTGTGTGGCTGCAACACTCTTCTGGCTTCTATTAACACTCTTCATACGTAAGCTGAAAAGGGTAAGGACTAAGCCTCTCTCAATTTTTAATGGGCATGTGGGCACCATTAAGTGCTCTATTGAATCCTTGTAGCATATCTTGATCAAAATTCTATAATCCGTGGATGTGCATTTTCCCCCAGACAAGAATTCTGTCACCCCATGAAATTTATATTCGGACTGCAAATTTCTAGCATTGCAGCATAAGACACTCAAAATCATTCACACCCAGAGCTTTTCTGTTTCCTATATTTACATTCTTTCAGTAGCTTTGCCTTCCCTCTAGATCAGGGGTAGGAAACCTACGGCTCGGGAGCCAGATGTGGGTCTTTTCATGATTGCATCTGGCTCTCCCTCTTCCTTCCTTTCTCCCCCATCACCCTTTCCTTCTCCTTCTCTCCTTCCATTTCCATCCCTCTCTCCCCTTCCTTCTTCCCTCCATTCTCCCTCTTCCTTCCTTCCTTCCTTCCTCTTCCTTCCTTTCTTTCTCCCCCCTTCACCTTTTCTTTCTCCTCTCCTTCCTTTTCCATCCCTCTCTCCCCTTCCTTCTTTCCTCCATTCTCTTCCTTCCTTCCTTCCTCTTCCTTCCTTTCTTTCTCCCCTTCACCCTTTCCTTCTCCTTCTCTCCTTCCTTTTCCATCCCTCTCTCCCCTTCCTTCTTTCCTCCATTCTCCCTCTTCCTTCCCTTCTTTCCTTCCTTCCTCTTCCTTTCTTTCTCCCCCTTCACCATTTCCTTCTCTCCTTCCTTCTTTCCTCCATTCTACCTCCCTCTTCCTTCCTTCCTTCCTTCCTCTTCAATTCTTTTCCCCAAGCCTTCCTTTCCTTCTCCTTCCTTTCTTTTCACTTCCATCTCTCTCCCCTTCTTTATTTTCTTCTTTTCCTTTCATTACTTTACTTTTTCCTCACTCCCTTTCCTTTCTTTTCCTCACCCTTTCCTTTCCTCCCTTCTCATTTCCTTCTTTCTTTTCCCCTCCTTGTCTCTCTCCTGCTTTTCTTTTCTTCCTTTTCCATTATTCGTCCTTCCTTTCTTCCTTTCTTCCTCTCCCCCTCCCTCCTTTATTTCCTCTTTCTTTCTTTCTTTCTTTCTTTCTTTCTTTCCTTCCTTCCTTCCTTCCTTCCGTCGTCTCTTCCTTCCCAGAGTCCTGAGCATGCCTTTTGCAGAGCCAGGTCTGAAGTGTCTCGTCATTTTGCCGGGGGAATCCTTTTCTCATAGTATGTATGTATATACATTTAGTTGAATTCAGTCTTAAAATATATTGTATATGACATTATATGGCTCTCACTGAAATACATTTCCAAATATTTTGCTTTTATGGCTCTCTGAGTCAAAAAGGTTCCTGACCCCTGCTCTAGATTGTTAATTACAATAGATGTTTTAAGTGGCTGTAATGCTAGGAATTTGAGGTGTAAAGGAAATTTTTATAGACAGTCAGAATTCATATTTCCAGGTCAATAACTTCATTTTGACTCCCCATCCTAGAGATGCATCCCTGATGACCTTGACTATATACTTCAAAGAAGATCAAGTCTGATTTGCCATTGTACTCTATAAGCTGAAGTCCTGGATGTCACCATAAAATAAGATTTCAAATTCAGGTTGAACATCCCTTGTCCGGAAATGCAGTATCTGAAATACCCACAAAATCTGAAATTATACATGTGTGTAGCTGAGATAATGCCTAACATTACCATCAGACGATGTGGATAAGATGGATATGAAGCATAAATGAATTTAGTGTTTAGACATGGATCCCATTTCCAAGGTCCACCACTGCATAGTAATGATGATGGTGGGCATACTTTGATGCTATACACGAACAAGACAAAATGTTGCTGTGTTTGATAGAGTAGTTATGATATGGTATGTTTAGGTATATATTATATAGTAAATGTAACACACTGCAGTAGAGCAAGTGATTTATTGAAACATCAAATGTTGGGAGAAACTGGTGACTGGCTGTATGAATGAGATTTTAAAAAGATAGTGAAGAACATGAATTAGAGCTGCTAGAAGAATAGGTCTGGGTGATAGAGACTATTTAGACCAGGGCTGCCCAGGAAGTTGATCGCGATCGACCAGTCGATCCCGGGACCGAAGGAGGTTGATCCCAGCCAGATGGGGCGCTTCTCAGAGGGGGCGGAGCCAGGCCGCACCAAGCCCCGCCCCCCTCCCTGGCTTTGGCACTCCCAGCAGCTGCTCCAGTCTTGAGGAGGGCAGGGCTAAGACAGCCTTGTGCGAGCTATGCCACCACTGGCTTGGCACTGCCATCCTTAAGCCTGGAGAAGCTGCTGGGAGCTCCAAAGCCAGAGGCCAAGCCAGCCTTGGGGGCTATGCACAGCCTGGCTGGCATTGCCATCCTCAAGCCTGGAGAAGCTGCTGGGGCTCCAAACAGCAGCTTCTCAGGCTTGAGGAGGATTGAGGACGGCAGTGCCAAGCCAGCCTTGTGCTAGCTATGTCACCCCTTGCTTGGCATTGCCATCCTCAAGCCTGGAGAAGCTGCTGGGAGCTCCAAAGCCAGAAGGGAGGGGTGGGACTTGGTGTGGCCTGGCTCTGCCCCCCTATGGCTTCAGCTCTAACAGCAGCTTCTCCAGGCTTGAGGATGGCAATACCAAGCCAGTGGTGACATAGCTAGCACAAGGCTGGCTTGGCACTGCCGTCCTCAAGCCCGGAGAAGCTGCTGGTAGAGCGGAAGCCAGAGGGGAGGAGCCAGGCTGCGCCAAGCCCCGCCCCCTCCCTCTCCAGCCTAGAGGAGGTAGGTAGATCTTTCTGACTTGGTTTTATTATAAGTAGCTCGCATGCTGAAAAAGTGTGGGCACCCCTGATTTAGACTTTGGAAGAATTTGGAAGAAGAGATGTTAGTTCATTGGGGTGAATCAAGATTTAGATGTAATTTTCTGATTAATACATTATTTTTGTATTACACACAAATGCTTCTGTAAACACGAGAAAGAGTTAAGGGAATGCTTGAGTTCAGATTTATTTATTTTTGTGTCAAAAGCATTGCATAAATAAGCAAGTATAAAACCGATAAAATAGAGGGAATACAATTCGCTAAATAATTTTAGACCAAAAACAGACAATAGCGACTGCATTGACTGTAGCTTTAAACAGGTCTTCCTCTGTGCACAAGACAGGGCATTGTGGGCAAGCATACAGATGCTGAGTTGCGTCTTCTACTCCACAGTTGCACAATGTGGAGGATTCTTCTAGGTCAGGGGTGCCCACACTTTTTCAGCATGCGAGCTACTTATAATAAAACCAAGTCGGAAAGATCTACCGAGAGAGAAGCAGGGCGGAGCTGGGGGAAGGGGGCGAGGCTTGGCATGGGCTGGCTCCGCCCCCTCTCTCCTCTGGCTTCAGCGCTTCCACAACTTCTGCAGGCTAGAGGAGGGTAATGCCAAGCCAGTAGTGGCATAGATAACCACTACTGGCTTGGCATTACCCTCCTCTAGCCTGCAGAAGCTGATGAAACGCTGAAGCCGGGGAGGGGGTGGAGCTTGGCGCGGCATGGCTCCGCCCCCTCATAAGCGCCCCATCCAGCTGGGATCAACCTCCTTCGGTCTCGGGATCGACCAGTCGATCGCGATCTACCTAATGAGCACCCCTGTTCTAGGTAGTGCCATTTGGCCAGGTTATCTTTTGATCTCCCAACACCACTTCTGAGTCTGTTCAGAGACTTCTACGTTATCCATTCTGGTTTGCCCCTGGAGAAAGACCCTCATAGGGGGCTATTCCGTTGGAATTACCTGATTTTGCTGCCCACAGGGATATTCTTGCTGTTTCTGTGAGTGATGGTTCCAGAGGCGGCTCAACGCACTCAGCAGAGTAGGCAGCCACCGAGAGCGCCAGATTAGCAGGGGTGCGCCGGCAGTGGCTGGAAACTCCACCTCCGCGCCGGCTGGAAACTCCGCCTCCGCGCCGGCCGGAAACTCCGCCTTCGTGCCTGCTGGAAATGCTGCCTTCGCACCCGTGGAATTTCCAGCAGGCGTGGAGGCAGAGTTTCCAGCAGGTGCAGAGGTGAAGTTTCCAGCCAGCACGGAGGCGGAGTTTCCAGCAGGCGTGGAGTCTCCACGCCTGCTGGAAACTCTGCCTCCATGCCTGCTGGAAACACCGCCTCCATGCCTGCCTATGACGCCTTGAAAGTTGCACCCCAAAGGTGGTAAGGGTGAGAAAAGGACAAGTGATGGTCATCCCTCTCTCTCTAAATCTTCCTCCAATGCAGCGTTATGGCATTGCCTCTGCCCAAAATGTATACACTGTAAGGCAAGAGTGGGGATTTTGGGCTCCAGCTGCTATCAGTCTGATGGGAGCTGTAATCCCATCAACATTTAAATACAGTAATATAATAAATCATAAATAATACTTGATCACCACAGTTTTACACAGTGTATTTTTATTATTATTGTATTTATATTCACCAATTATTACTGTTTATTAGGTTATTATTTTCATTATAAATTATTTATATTTATTAGGTTATTATCTATCATATTCTAAATTATTAGTAGTTTTATAATTATTGGGGGGGAATGAGATGGGAGGCGCCAAAATAATGTTCACCTACCACTTAAAATTACCTAGAGCCGCCTCTGGATGGTTCTCATGATTTCCTTGATTTGAGTCTACTGGGAGGAGGCGGATAGCCATGCAGTGGATGGCTTTCACAGTGTTCCACCTTATTTCTCTTGCAATTGGCAGCAATTTCCTGTCACACATTTGGGAGGGGGGGGCAGCACCAGCTATCTTATAGAGCAGGGGTGACCACACTTTTTCAGCATGTGAGCTACTTTTCAAGCAACCAAGTCGAAAAGATCTACCTGCCCCCGCAGCGCGTGTTTGCGCCGCCGCGTGTGCGCTCCTGCTGCCTCCTTCTACCCACGTGGCGCTTCTTCCGCCCACGGGGCATTGTGAGAAGGAGGAAGCGCGAGGCGGGGCCTCTGAAGAGAGCACAAGGCGGGGCCTCTCTCGCCGGCAGCGGAGGCTGCACGGCTGCTTCCGGATGAGAGAGAGGCAGGGCAGAGCACGAGGCCGGGCCTCCGGAGGCCCCGCCTCGTGCTCCCTCTGGAGGCCCCACCTCGCGCTACCTCCTTCCCGCAATGCCCCATGGACGGAAGAAGCACTGCGTAGGCAGAAGGTGCACGCGCGCATGGCAGGAGCACCACGCGCAAGGTGCACACGCGCATGGCAGAAGCGCCCCATCTGACTGCAATCGACCTCATTTGGTCTCGCGATCGACTTGTTCGCGATCGACTTCCTGGGCAGCCCTGTTATAGAGTCTATCAGTGGGTGTAGGTTTGAGACATCCTGAGATTATTCTACTTATTTCATTCAGTGCTATATTCACCTGCTTCACGTCGGCAGACTTGTGCCAAACAGGACAGGCATACTTAGCAGTTGAGTAAGACAAGGCCAGGGCTGATGTTCTTATGAGTTTAGATGCATGGTGTCAATGGCAGTAGCAATTATTCAAGGGCATCTCGTGCTGGGATTAAGCAAAGTAATATATTTCACAGACATTTAGAAGGTTGCAACAGTTGATGCAATAGCAGTGGGACCAGGTCGAGATTCTCAACGTTGGTGGTGGGATAGTTGGAGGCCTCATAACCACAGTCTCAAGGGCTATGCTTAGACCTTTCAACATGTCTTGGGCACAGCTTGATTGCTGAATACACATTGGACCATAGATGTAATCATTCAAGCCATCATACTGCTTGGCATTTTCAAAACAACTCACGTTACAAATATTTTGTGGTCATATTGTATTTTCATTCAGTTCTGAATTTTTATTGAAAAAAAGATTAAAATTCCATAGTTAATTTGCCTTGGAGGAATTCCTCGCTAAAGAAAGACTCACGGTGATTTATTTCATATGAATGTCTTGAAGCAGCCCAAATTCTATGAGGATGAGTTGTAACCTATCATTTCTCTGATTCAACAATCCGAAACGATGCATATTTACTCAGAAGTAAATCTCTTTGACTTTAATGAGGTTTATTCCCAAGTAAATATGTAGGACTTCAACCTTAAACCTTCCAACAGCACAACAATTCCAAATTACTTGTTAGGAATGACTATGGGGAAATGGAGAGTGCGTAGGCAAGAGCCTACAGGGAAGTGTGAATTCTTGGACATTTGAAAAATGTGGACACAAAATGTTAGTCATGAATGCTTTCTAGATTACATCTAAGTCTTGCACAACTTCAAGAGCCGCATTTAGCTATTAAAAACAAACAAATAAACATCAGCAGCTGAACTCATCGGTCACATAGTGCCAGAATTTTTGTTTTGTGTACAGTTGTCAGCCAAATCTATTTTTAGTGATTGTGGTTAGTCATTTTTCTGAAAATACTCTACAGTTCTCAAATAATCTCTATCACATGGCTAGTTTTTGAGCGGTTTGTTCATATGGATTTAATTGAAGCAAGCAATCTATGAGCAAAGGTGGCGTAAATAGAGTTGTAATGAAAAAAAATAAATGGAGATAGTAAAAGGAGGATGCATGAAGCATGAAGTGCTCCATATGGCAAGAGGTGCAGCCGTCTTGTCTCATTAACCTACCGTCTTCTTGATCAAAGGCAGGAGGACATGCTCAGCATTGTTGTGTATTCCGTAGTGATTTGGAATTTTTTTTTAAAAAAATGTTTTCTAGCCTTCTCCTGCTGAAATGAAGACAGATTATTTATCAATCATAATGGATCCCGAAGAAGTCCCCCTAGACGAACAATGCGAACGACTTCCTTATGAGGCCAGCAAATGGGAATTTGCCCGGGAAAGACTTAAACTGGGTAATGATATCTTTGAATTTTTTTTCTGTAATTGTTCAGCACACTGGGGTTGATAATAATGAAACAGAGGTATGTATTTTTGCACGCTCTCTGTCACTTTGAATAGTAGTTTATTTAATTTACTAAAAGTCAATCGGGACAAATGTGAATCCATTCAGCAATGCTGCTTCATATGTGTGTGGTGTAGAGCAGTGTTTCCCAACCAGTGTGTCGCGGCACACTAGTGTGCCGTGAGCGATGATCAGGTGTGCCGTGGGAAATTGGAACCTCCAATACCCTTTCTTCCCCCTCCTGCCAAACACTTTTTCTTCTCCACTCGGGCTCCCTTCTTCCCAGCCTCGCTCTGCTCGCTTTGCCTCGCTTTGCTCATGCTGCCGTCATTTTGATCCGAGGGGCAACGTGAGCGTGTTCAGGAGGGAGGAGGGAGGGAGGGAGGAAGATGCGAGGCAAGTCTGCGCAGGAGTGCCCGCACAGGTCACGTCTTCCCCCCTCCCCCCTCCCCTCCTGAAGAAGGGAGCCCGAGTGGAGAAGAAAAAGTAAGTGTTCGGCAGGAGGGGGAAGAAAGGGCGCGAAGGGGGAAGGGGAGGAAAGGTCTCTGTCGAAAGCTGGCATGGGCAAACTTGGACCTTACAGGTGTTTTGGACTCCAACTCCCACCATTCCTAGCAGCCTCAGGCCCTTTTCCCTTTTCCCCCTCAGCCACTTAAGCAGGGAAGGGTCTCAGGCTGTTAGGAATGGTGGGAGTTGAAGTCCAAAGCACCCAGAGGGCCGAAGTTTTCCCATGCTTGTTTTAGGGACCTTAAAGTGGTGAGCCTCCTTCCAACATTGTGATTCTGGATAGAAAACAAACAACAACATAACATAAAATTGTTTGAGTCCACAGTGCTCTCTGGGTGTAGGTGAACTACAACTTCCAAACTCAAGGTCAATTCCCAAGCAAACCCTTTCAGTACTTTCTGTTGGTAATGAGAGTTCAATATGCCAAGTTTGGTTCAATTCCATTGTTGCAAGAGTTCAGGATGCTCTTTGATTGTGTGTTAACTATAACTATATAAATTGAGTAAGACCTTTGTGTGTCTTTCCGCCATTCCTGCCAGGATTCTATGTTGTGTTCATCGAAACAGGCCCAGGTTTCACACTGAGTGTATAAATACATTTAAAAACATATTAACTATATGTATTACTGTGTTAGAGTGTCATTTTGTGTGATTTTGGTTGGTGGTGTGCCCCAGGATTTTGTAAATGTAAAAAATGTGCCGCAGCTCAAAAAAGGTTGAAAAACATTGGTGTAGAGGGAGAATTAAGAAAATATTAGGCTGGAGATGATTCATCCTATCCTGTGTGCCTAGGTGCCTATCCATAAAATTTTGAGAAAGCAGGACAGAATCCTTATAGATCTTTTCCCTCAATATTAACAGCCGTTAGCTACTCCACGCAGTACTTGTAACAGCACCCATTCTTGGCTCTTGTCTCTCCTAAAGAATCCCAGCATCCTCTCTGGCTCCTGATCACTGTCTATTTCCACCAGGCTTGTACAAAAGATACTCCAAATAAGCTTGTTCTTTGCACTATTGCAGTGGTTCTCAACCTTCCTAATGCAGCGGCCCCTAATGCAACAGTTCCTTATGTTGTGGTGCTACTTCATAACTGTAATTTTGCTACCATTATGAATTGTAATGTAAATATCTGATATGATGTATTTTCACTCACTGGACCAAATTTGGCACAAATACCCAATATGCCCAAATGTGAATAGTGGTGGGGTTTTGTGTGTCTGTGTGTGTGTGTGTATGGGGTGTGTGTGGTTGTGGTGTAATTTTGTCATTTGGGAGTTGTAGTTGCTGGAACGTATAGTTCACCTACAATCAAGGAGCATTCTGAACTCCACCAATGATGGAAGTGGGCCAAATTTGGTACTCAGGACTCCCGTGACCAACAGAAAATACAGGAAGGTTTTGATGGGCATTGACCTTGAGTTTCACAGTTGTAGTTCACCTACATCCAAAGAGCACTATGGATTCAAACAATGATAGAACTGGACCAAACTTGGCATGAATATTCAATATGCCCAAATGTGAACACCGGCGGAGTTTGGGGAAAATAGACCTTAACATTTGAGAGTTGTAGTTGTTGGGATTTATAGTTCACCTACATTCAAAGAGCATTCTGAACCCCACCAATGATAAAATTGGACCAAATTTCCTACAGAGAACCCCCATGCCTTGAAAGGACTCGATGGCACGAGCCTCCCTCCAGCCTTGTGTACAGAAACTCAATATGTCTAAATGTGAACACTGGTGGAGTTTGGGGAAAATAGGCCTTGGCATTTGGGAGTTGTAGTTGCTGGAACTTATAGTTCACCTACAATCAAGAAGCATTCTGAACTCCACCAATGATGGAAGTGGGCCAAATTTGGTACTCAGAACTCCCATGACCAACAGAAAATACAGGAAGGTTTTGATGGGCATTGACCTTGAGTTTTGGAGTTGTAGTTCACCTACATCCAGAGAGCAGTGTGGATTCAAACAATGATAGATCTGGACCAAGCTTGGTACAGAAACTCAATATGCCCAAATGTGAACACTGGTGGAGTTTGGGGAAAATAGGCCTTGGCATTTGGGAGTTTGTAGTTGCTGGGATTTAGAGTTCACCTACAATCAAAGAACATTCTGAACCCTACCAATGATAAAATTGGGCCAAACTTCCCGCACAGAATCCCCATGACCAACAGAAAATGCTGTGTTTTCTGATGGTCTCTGGCGACCCCTCTGAAACACCTTCACAACCCTCCCAGGGGTCCTGCCCCCCAGGTTGAGAAACACTGCACTATTGGAAGTTTCTCCACTTTCAAAAGAGTTTCCTTCCATGCATATAAATGTTAATATAAAAATGTTGGGGTTGTTTTTGCATGACAATGACATCTTTTAGCATTTCCACTTTCAGCACTATGAATCTCCAAACCCAGGGTCGTTTGAAAAAAGTCCACATGTTTGCTCCTGATATACAGTAGTCCACAATGGATGAATATGAAGTTCTCCAGATATTATTGGGCTGCAACTAAAATCAGCCCTACCAAACATAGCAAATGATATGGAATGCTGAGAGGCGAACACTGTCTCCATCATTGCACTAGTCGCAGAAGGGGAGGGACCACATACTCCCGAGGCTTCAAGTCATGTACAGCTCAATCATGCAAAGCTTAAATGCAACAAAACTTTGGCTTTTTCAAATGTATTGTCGAAGGCTTTCATGGCTGGAATCACTGGGTTGTTGTGTGTTTTCCAGGCTGTATGGCCATGTTCCAGAAGCATTCTCTCCTGACGTTTCTCCTGCATCTATGGCAGGCATCGTCTTAGGTTGTGTGGTCTGAGGATGCCTGCCATAGATGCAGGCGAAACGTCAGGAGATAATGCTTCTGGGACATCACAATCTCTGAGGATGCCTGCCATAGATGCAGGCAAAATGTCAGGAGAAAATGCTTCTACCGTGTTTCCCCGAAAGTATGACACCCCCGATTGTAAGACGTATCGGGGGTGTCAGGGGGGTCTTCTAATGTAAGCCGTACCCCGAATGTAAGGCGTACCTGTCGCCACGCCACGCCGCCGCCGCCGCAACCGGCCCATCGGCCGCGGCACACCTCCGCGGCACACCTCCTTTCTGCCAGGCCTCCAAGGGACGGGGAAGAGAGCCAGAGCATGGCATGGCAGAGTGAGCGTGCCCCGCTGGCTCTCTTCCCCTCCCTTCCTTTGTCAGAGTGACTGACGCGTCGTCGCTTGCCCCGCCCCTGGCTCTCTTCCCCTCCCTTCCTTTGTCCAAGAAAGGGAGGGAGAAGAGAGCAGGGGGGGGCAGAGCGACGACGCGTCACGCTGACACAGCGGCGTTTTGCCATGCTTCTGGCTTTCTTCCCCCTCCCTTCCTTTGTCCAGAAAGCTGCGCCGCGGAGGTGTGCCGCGGCGGCATGATGGCGGCAGCGGCGGCGGCGGCGGCGTGGCGATGGGGTACGTCTTAGTTTATATAAGACGTACCCCGAAAGTAAGACGTAGGGGGACTTTTCGGGGGGGAAAGAAAGTAAGACGCTGTCTTACTTTCGGGGAAACACGGTAGAACAGTGTTTCCCAAACAGTGTGCCGTGGCACACTAGTGTGCCGTGAGCTATCATCAGGTGTGCCGTGGGAAATTGGAACCTCCAATACCCTTTCTTTCCCCTCCTGCCGAACACATTTTCTTCTCCACTCGGGCTCCCTTCTTCCCAGCCTTGCTCTGCTCGCTTTGCCTCGCCTTGCTCTGGGGCGAGTCTGCGCAGTAGCACCCGCACAGGGATGACCTGATGATCGCTCACGGCACACTGGTTGGGAAACACTGAGCTAATGCAATTGGCATTGGGGCTAATGAAGGCAAACAGGTGAATAGATAGATTGGATGTTGAAATATTATGGTAAACCATTGTTAACCGTGAATGAGCCAAAGGGAACCCAGGGGTTGTTTGTGTGCCAGAAATGATTGGGAACATCCACATCTAATATAAACTTAGCCACAGTTCCCTGGGACTTACAACTAGTGGGTTGCACCCTGGCTGGGAATAACCTATGTCCAGGTCGTGCTAATGGTGCTAAACTGTTTTTAATTGTCTTAAATGCTGTATACTGTAGTTTTAACGATGTTTTTATCTTTTGTCTTCTATGCTGTATTTGTTTTATATTGTTGCCTTTGGTTGTGAGCCGCCCCGAGCCTGTTTGGGAGTGGCGGCATAAAAGCCGAATAAATCAAATCAAAATCAAATCAACTTGGGAAGCTACACCGTGTTTACTTTAGCCCAGGGCTGTCCAACTTCTACCGGCCCAGGGGCTTGAATTCCGGTCACTGATGACCTGGGGGGCCGTAGGGTCTGCCCCTCCCTGGCTCCGCCCCCTCCCCGCCCCGGCTCCGCCCTCTCCCCTGGCTCCGCCCCTGCCCCTGCATGCATACAGTCAAATATAATCTTTTACTGAGATAAAATGCAGGGATAAGATATTAAATTATTTTAATTTAATATTAAATATATTTAATTCCATCCTCCCCTCCCCCTTATTTTAATTTAATATTAAATATATTTAATTCCATCCTCCCCTCCCCTTATTTTAATTTAATATTAAATATATTTAATTCCATCCCTCCCCCTTAATGTATCCCATTTCCCCTTATTTCATCTTTAAATATATTTAATTTTATATTTAATACATGAGGGAGATGGGGAGGGAATGAGGAGCCCCTGCTTCGGCCTACGCGCAGGATCCAGAAGTAACTGGACGACGAGAGAGGCGATGACCGACTGAGTTGAAGAAGGTCCTAATCGCGTCTGTGGGCCTCAGCGATCCAGTAGTAGAGTAGCCGAAGAGTATCGCGAGAATATGCAATCCACATGGGATTTCGCTGTCAACGCCGGTGTGATCTCGCGTTGACAGCGAAATCCGTGTGGATTGCGTATTCTCGCAATACTTGCTCCGAACCCGGAAGTAGGTATTTTTTAATTTTTTATTATTTATTTTATTTTTCAATTTTTATTTTTTATTTAAAAGCTTAGGGGGCCGGAGGGAAGGGGCTGGGGGGCCTTATACGGCCCCCGGGCCGCCTGTTGGACAGCCCTGCTTTAGCCCATGGAGTGGAAAGCATAGTACACCCTGCAGAATTGCAACTTATAGCAATTGTCTGTAGCTATAAACGTCAGTGAAGGATCTGTGATGGATTTCTTGGCATGTAGAATGCACCTTACATTTGTAACAAAACAGTTCTGCATGTAATTATCTTCCGAAGCTGCTGGAGGAATTTTATGTAGCTTGCAAAGTGAGTAAAATTTGGTCCAAGAATTAAAATATTCAAACATGCTCTCAAAGTGCTTAAGAGCCCATGTTTGGCATTAAAATGTAATTTGACTGAAAGCAGAATATTAGAATTTTTTTAAAGAGCTGTGAGGTTTATTAGATTTTTCCATGAAACTGAGACTGTGCAGATGGAAAGGATATCTGGAAAATGTACAAGTTTTCCAATACAACAATACCCCTGTGGTGTTTTACTGAATACAAAGTGCGGTTTACAAGTTGCTCATTCCCGTGTGCTAAATGAACTCCTATAAATAAAAATGAATTTGGGATCTTCCATCCAAATGATGAGCGCAGGGAGGTCCAAATGGCCTGAGGGCAAATATTAAGCTTATGCCATAATCAATTTCGAAACCACACATTCATTAATGTCGTCTTTTTTTCTCTCTCTCCTGCCTTTCTGCTGACATGAAACAATTTGTCATCCTGTTTGTCATATCATTTATTTATGTAACATAAGATATAATTTATATGTTTCTATTTTATTCCTTAAAATGACTTAGTTTAAATAAAATCTGTATATATAATAAAAAATAATGTTTGTATGTATGTATGTATGCGGAGGTGTTTGTGGATATGTGCCAGCTTTCTGATTGGTTGCTACTGTGGGATTATGTGCATAATGCCTCTGATTGGGCAGCCAACAGGAACATTCCGACACTCTAAAGTGACAGAGGGGGGTAAGGAAAAGCCCTGAAGCAGTCAGACATGGTGGGAGTTTAAGGCCAAAACACTTTGCGTCCCCCAACAATGAGAGAACAAGACCAAACTTGGCACACCGAACCCCCAAGACCCACTCTATATCCTGGTGCAGTTTGAGGGAGGATGGACCATGGATGATGGGATTTGCAGTACTTAAACTAACTTCCTTACAGCACTGTGGCCCACACCAATGACGGATCAGAACCAAACTTGGCACTCAAATCCCCCATGACGCACTTTACATCCTGGTGCGGTTTAGGGCAGGATGGGCCACAAATGATGGGATTTGCAGTTCCTTCACCCGATTCATTTCCGACAGACCACCGCAGCCCCTACAAATCACAAATCAGGCCCAAACTTGGCACACAGAATACTCATGACCCACTCTACATCCTGCTGCAGTTCTAAGGGGGATGGACCACGGATGATGGGTCTTGCAGTACCTTCACTCACTTACTGAAACCACTGCGACCCTCATCCAATGACCAATGCAGACCAAACTTGGCACATAGAGCCCCCATGACCCACTCTACATCCTGTTGCAGTTCGTAGGATGGTGGACCATGGATGATGGGACTTGAAGTACCTTTACTCATTTCCCGAGACTGCTGTGACCCTCATCCAATGACTGATCAAGACCAAACTTGCCACACAGAGCCCCCATGACCCACTCTACATCTTGGTGCAGTTTGGAGGAGGATAGACCATGGATGATGGGACTTTAAGTCCTCCACTCACTTCAAAAGACCGCTGCCAACCTCATCCAATGACTTATCAAGACCAAACTTGGGACACAGAGCCCCCATGACTCATTCTACATCCTGGTGCAGTATCAAGGAGCATGGACCACGGGTGATGGGACTTGAAGTACCTCCACTCACTTCCCAAGACTGCTGCCAACCTCATCCAATGACTGCTCAAGACCAAACTTGGCACACAGAGCCCCCATGACCCACTCTACATCCTGGTGCAGTTTGGAGGAGGATGGACCATGGATGATGGGACTTCAAGTACCTTCACTCACTTCCTGAGACCACTGCGAGCCAAATAAACAAATGATAAGGACCCACCTTGGCACACAATGCCTTTCTCTAATAACCCGGGCAGGGCCGGGTCCCCAAGCTAGTATATATATAATTCTCCCAAGGAGGCTTACGAGTCATATTTAATTTCTTAAAAATCGATTGGCAATAGTCAAGCTCCTGTATAGAGGACATCAGATTGGCCACCTCCCTCCTGTCCTTTAGAAGGAATCTCAAGACTTGGTTGTGGGACCAAGCGTTTGATCATTGAATAGCAGCAAGTGAGAAGAAGACATAAGGAATTTGAAGTGACAATGAACTGACCAGGACTTTGGTTTTAACTGGCATGTTTTATTTAATGTTGTGTTCGTGAATTTATTGAATGTTTTTATGATTGTGATGGCACTGAATGGTGCTTGCTGTGAGTCCCCCCTCAGGGGTGAGAAGGGCAGGGTACAATTATCTCTGGCATTACTTCGCAAATGAAGATTCTTAGGAAGGACTCATCCCAAGCTTTCTACAAGTGCGTTGATGACTAAGGAGGTAGGATGTGCCCTTCGAACCTGTGCAATGGACCTTTCTGGTGGAGTGCAGCGTGCACAGAACTGGCCTCACCCTTTAAACCAAAGGTTTGTCTGCCTCAGGTCGTAGGTTTGATTTGAATTTCCTTCTCTAGATGGTTGACCTTACAGGGTTAGACAAGCACCATCTGCCCGGGTTTGAAATTAGAGTTTTCCTTCTCTTAGGATGGTTGCCAAAAGACTAGAGAGCCCATCCTACCCATTGACGCTCTTTGTCAGACCCTTCGGTTGTGACCTGTCTGGCATGGGAGGCCCTACCCATGGCTATTATGCCACCGTCAGAAAGCTCACAACTCCATTAGGGTACGCAAGCCTCTGACAAATAAATAATAATAAATAGTCCACGGAGAAACATTTTGCCTGCTGTTCCATTGTGTAGGACCCTAACCAAATTATTTGAATTACAAGAAAGGAAATTTCAATTAAATATTAGAAAGAAGCTCTTCTCAAAGAACATGTGTCAGCAACTGATTGGCTGAGCATGCCAGGAGCCAGAATTCTGATTGGCTACTGTCTCTGGCTTGCTGCTGAGACAAATGGTTTTAACTGCCACTTTCATCTCATCTCAGAGAGTGAAGAGAGTGCTGACTGGAGACAGCCAGGAAGGAAAATGCTGCCAACTCTCTGAAGCCTGATCATTTCTAAGGCATGAAGCATATTTTGAAGACGGTTTTAAAAGGACTGTTTATTCCCTCTGTCCTCTGTGCGAATTCAGAGAGACTGCTGTATGGATTGTTGCCCTGTTTGATCTTTTGAATGGAAGTAAAGATACTGTTACTTGTTACACAAGCCTGGGTGACACTTTATTATACTGCAGGGTATATTTTGGTTCAGAAACTGTGGTAAAGCTTATATTTATTTATATATACAACCCACCACAAAACTTCAGCTCTCCAAGTGTTTTGGACTTCAACTGCCACAATTCCTAACAACCTACCAGCTGTTAGGAATTGTGGGAGTTGAAGTCCAAAATGCCTGGAGGGCCGAAGATTGCTCATGCATGTGTTAGAAGGATCTTGGAGAGAAGTGTGAAGCCTATGCTAATTCTCACTGTAACCTGCGTCTTGCTCTGCATTTTTTTTAGTGGTGACTGGTAGTTCCCATATCAAGCAGAATAGTGAATCTGCTCCAGGTTTTGCTTTGAACTTTAAAGGAACCATCCAAGTGCTGAACCTAAAGCACTGATTCTCAAAGTGGGCGGTACCGCCCCCCAATGGGCGGTGAGGCGATCCAAGGGGGCGGTGGGAGGCTCAGAGGAATTTGGGGGGCGGTGAGCCCCTTTAAGGGGGCAGTGAAAGATTGGGGGTTCTGTGTGCCAAGTTTGGCTCAATTCCATTGTTGGTGGAGTTCAAAATGCTCTTTGGTTGTAGGTGAACTATAAATCCCAGCAACCACAACTCCCAAATGATAAGGGCTATTTTCTCAAAACCCCACCAGTGTTCAAATTAGGGCATATTGAGTATTTGTGCCAAATTTCATCCAAATCCATAGTTGTTTGGGTTCATAGTGTTCTCCAAATGTAGGTGAACTACATCTCCCCTAAATCACCGCCAATTCCTCCCAAACCCCTCCAGTATTTTCTGTTGGTCAGGTGGGTTCTCTGTGCCAAGTTTGGTCCAGTTCTGTAATTTGTGGGGGTCTCAGTGGTCTGTGGAAGTCAGAGCTGAATCGGTCGAAGGTACTGTAAATCCCATCATCCGTTGTCCATACTCCCCAAAACATATTGTTTTTGTGATTAATCACTATGCTTTAATTATGTTCAATTTGTTACAATGAAAATACATCTTGCATATTAGATATTTGCATTAGAATTCGTAGGAGTAGCAATATTATCTATGATGTAGTAACGAAAATATGGTTGGGGGTCACCACAACATGAGGAACCTTATTTAGTGGTCACGGCATTAGAAAAGTTGAGAACCTCTGAATTAATACATATACTGTATCTTTCTGTTTAATTGCTATTAAATTTTTAAAAAAATAAGTTTTAGGGGGGCGGTGAGTAAAAAAAAATCTGGAATGGGGGCAGTAGGCCAAAAAAGTTTGGGAGCCACTGACATAAAGGGATAGCATGTTCCTTTAAGAATGAGACTAACATCTTGAGTAGACTCACTGCCAAACTGGCATGGCATCCACTATAGAATTCTTTCTGCAAGACAGCTATTCGTTATCATTGGTAGTTAGTTACTCCCTGAAACTGCCTAACTTCTTCGGTCCAGAGCAGCAGTTTTGCCTTGCCTATTGGTAGGGCTGGCCTCTGCTTGACCCCATCTATCTATCTATCTATCTATCTATCTATCTATCTATCTATCTATGTATATAATAAAAGTCAGTGTTTGCGGCGGGAGGTGTGGAGGGCGGGAGGTGTGGAGGAATATGTGGCAGCTTTTCAATTGGTTGCCACTGTGGGATTATTTGCATAAAGGATTCTCATTGGCCAGCCACAAAACTCCAACACTCTAAGGCACCAGACAGTTTTTCCGTTGGAAATGGAATGTTCATTTTCTAATAGGATTTCACTACAGAGAGAGGGTTTCCTGATGTACTGAGAGCATTACTAGCATTACAAGCTAGGCCCCAGATTTCACTACAGAGAGAGAGAGAGCGTTTCCTGATGTACTGAGAGCACTACTAGCATTACAAGCTAGGCCCAAAAATAGACATACATCCTTCCAGCCAAAGGTGAAAACACCACTTTTCCCAACAGGCCTCAGCCTGAATTGACAGTAAGGCTTCCTAGGCCTCAGCCTGCATTGACAGTAAGGCTTCCTAGGCCTCAGCCTAAATTGACAGTAAGGCTTCCTAGGCCTCAGCCTGCATTGACAGTAAGGTTTCCTAGGCCTCAGCCTAAATTGACAGTACGGCTTCCTAGGCCTC
The DNA here is from genome assembly GCA_030556195.1 of Anolis apletophallus. NCBI lineage: Eukaryota > Metazoa > Chordata > Lepidosauria > Squamata > Anolidae > Anolis > Anolis apletophallus. The sequence continues at coordinate 193,630,838 of JARBWK010000004.1, read as the reverse complement.
AGCCTCAATTGACAGTAAGGCTTCCTAGGCCTCAGCCTGCATTGACAGTAAGGCTTCCTAGCCTCAGCCTGAACGGACAATAAGGGTTCCTAGGCCTCAGCCTGAATGGACAGTAAGGCTTCCTAGGCCTCAGCCCATCTCAAATAACCCAGGCACCGCCGGGTCCCAAAGCTAGTCAAGTATAAATGTCAGATCAGTAGCAACTTTGTGCTAAAATTGGTGCTTTTCCTGAAACTGTTAATATTTCTAACGCCATTCATACTTTGATTACAACGGAGTTGATCACTCAAGGACTCCATTCATATGGCAAACTGGTGGTATAACAGTTTTAGACGTTCAGGAATCCCTTGTGGACTATTGTAATATGAGTACTGTTGGACATCTAAAACATAATGGAAAATGTAATATTATGAATTATTTAACAATGCTCTCTCTTTAAAACAACCACAACAAATCACCTATTCTTTATTTTCGATGCAGGAAAGACACTTGGGAGAGGCGCTTTTGGGAAAGTAGTCCAAGCAGCTGCTTTTGGAATTAAAAAATCCCCCACATACAAAGTTGTTGCTGTGAAAATGTTGAAAGGTACTGTGCGGCCGAAATCTATTCTTACTTAATGCTGTTCAGAGAGAGTGAGATGAGTTCCCAAATTGAATCTGTTCTGTGAGGTGTGTGCAATTAAATGCATGCATGATTGCGTCTGTATAATAATAAATTATAGGTTTCACAAACATCTCAGAGATTTCATGAGCTAGTAATTACAACCTCCACAGTTCTTTGAAGCAGGTTGTAAGAATTCATCTAAAACAACATGAATTATATATGTCATAAAAGAAAACATTTTTATGGCCCCCAACATGGCTTTGTAAAAGCTCACTGGAACAATACAAAGGGCTAGAAGTCACAATCAGCTCAACTGAGCTCTGAGAAGATACTCTTTTAGATTACAACTTCTAGAATTTCTCAGACAATGCACTCACAAGCTGTTGGTTTGGAGAAGTGTAATCCAAGAGCGTAATTAATTTCCAGTTTCTGCTACGAAGGTTTTCCTGCACAACTCTTGAATCCAGAGCCAACTTTTGGATAGAGCAGTTGCTTGGTTCCATAGTATGAGGAACTCACTCATTTAGGGCAGGGCCCAGACCAGCCTGGCAGTTTTGCAGACAGAACAGCCAGGAAAAGGAGGAGTGGTTGGGAGCCTTCCCTGGGAGGAGTTAGGGAGAGAGCTGCCTGGGAGGAGCTCTGAGTTAAGGGAGGAGCCGAACTACTGGAGGGAGAGAGAAAGGGCTTATTTGCCAGTTTCTGACAAGCTCTCGGAGAGAGAGGAAGTTCTTGTCAAGCTCTCAGGGAGAGAGGAGTGTTTTATAGACACGCTCTCAGAGAGAGGAGAGTTGCTGACAGCTCCTTGTCAGGACTCTGTTAGAGTAAAGAGCCTCTGTGTCAAAGCTCTGTTAGAGTATAGGGCCTCTGTATCAAAGCCCTGAACTATCTAGGATAGTTGATGTTATAGATAGCTCTCCACTAGTTGAGATATTAGTGGGAGTGAGTTCTAGTTTAGGCAAGTTTCGCACTGTCTGTGTAACATTTGAACATCTTACCTGTCCGAACGCATCTCTCCCTATGAATCATCGAGATGTTTAAGATCATCTGGAGAGGCCCTGCTCTCGGTCCCGCCTTCTTCGCAGGCGCGACTGGTGGGGACAAGGGACAGGGCCTTTTCAGTGGTGGCTCCTCGGCTTTGGAACGCCCTCCCTAAAGACATCAGATCGGCCCCCTCCCTCCTGACATTTCGCAAGAAAGTCAAGACCTGGCTATTTGAGCAGGCATTTGCTGATGAAATATAAGGCTTAATGAGATATATGGAATGACGACGATGCGATGGAAACTGATTTCAACATGACACTGAGGCTGCAATTGTATGTTTTTAATTGTAAATTGTTATTATATGTTTTTCTCTGGGGGGTTGACTTGTTGCTGTGTTGTATTGAGGGCAGAGACTGCCTGTGTAAACCGTCCCGAGTCGCCTTCGGGCTGAGAGGGGCGGTATAGAAACATGACAAATAAATAAATAAAATACATGGTTTTTAAATTCCAACAGCTCATTTAGCTGTTGGAGTACTTCTGGCAGGTCATTCCACAGTTGTGGGGCACCTGATGAAAAGGTCCTCTGGAGGGTGATTGCCATTTGGGTTCTGGCCGGTTGGAGCCCCTCAGAAGACCACAATTTGTGTGGGGCAAATTGTATGGGAGAAGGCAATCCTTTAGGTAACGTGGACTCAAACCAAGTGTCTGCTAGAATTTGGTTCCAGGAATACTCAAGTCCCATTATATGCAATTGTGTAGCAAACTGGTGTCCCTTATATAAAATGGCAAAATCAAGGTTTTTTTGGACTTCAGCTCCCACAATTCCTAACATCTGGTAAAATGACTGGGATTTCTGAGATTTAAAGTCCAAAACACCTGGAGGAGCAAAGGTTGTTTCTTCTTCTTCAGGAAGTTGATGTTAGAAAAGAAGGCACAGCAGTCTCACTTATCCAACTTTTGCTCATCCAACGTTCTGTATTATCCAATGCAGTCTGCCTCCTGCCCATATCCACAGCTGTTTCAATATATTGTGATGTTTTGGTGTTAAATTCGTAAACACTGTGATTACTACACAATGTTACCGTGTATTGAACTGCTTTGTCTGTCGATTTGTTGTAAAAACATTATGTTTTGGTTCTTAATTTGTAAAATCATAACATAATTTGATGTTTAATAGGCTTTTCCTTAATCCCTCCTTATTATCCAACTTTTTTTGCTTATCCAACATTCTGCCGGCCGGTTTATGTTGGCTAAGCAAGAATCTACCGTACATCCAAAACTGTGCCTTGCTCTGGAGCATGCCGACTGCTCCAAGAAATGATGGTGGTGGCAGAAGATTCAGCTGGATTGCAGAAGAAATCTTCTAAGTTTAGCAGAAAGTAAATAATTTCTCTTGGTTTTGCAGAAGGGGCCATTGCCAGTGAGTATAAAGCTCTCATGACTGAGCTGAAGATCCTGATACATATCGGCCATCATCTCAATGTTGTGAATTTGCTGGGAGCTTGCACAAAAAGCGGAGGTACTGTGGTGTCTTATTTGTGTGTGTGTTTAAAATTAGTTAGGGACTAGAAGATGACCCTGAATCAGGGGTGGGCAATTATTTTTTCCAAGGGGCCACACGAGAGCCAAAAAATATTATGGGAGGCCGCACCTAAAGGCTGAACTACATTCTACATAATATCAATTGAATTTATTTAATAATAATAAAAGGGCACTACATTACGTTTTTGATATATTAATAAGACTGATAAGAGTATATGTTATGAGCAATGAAAAAGAGAGGCTGTCATAGGAAAAATGACATTTATTCACTCAAATTTTATAAAACAATGGTTAACAAAATGTGAACATTTGTATCATTTGTGATTCATTATATCAGGTGTCAGGAACCTTTTTGACTCAGAGAGCCATAAAAGCAAAATATTTGGAAATTTATTTCAGTGAGAGCATTATAATAATAATGATGATAATAATATTCATTCAGCCTCTGCTAATAATAATAACAGAGTATAATAGAGTAGGAGGAGACCTCCAAGGGCCATCCAGTCCAGCCTCCTTCTGCCATAAGGGAAAAACACAATCAAGGCACTCCTCACAGATGGCCATTCAGCCAATAATAATAATAACAACAACAGGTTCCTAGAGTAGGAAGAGACCTCCAAGGGCCATCCAGTCCAACCTCCTTCTGCCATAAGGGAAAAACACAAAGCATTCCTCACAGATGGCCATTCAGCCATCTTGAACCAAACTTGGCACACTGAACTCTCATGAGACCAACAGAAAGTACTGAAAGGGTTTGCTGGGCATTTACCTTGAGTTTGGGAGTTGTAGTTCTCCTACATCCAGAGAGCACTGTGGACTCAAATAATGATGGATCAGGACCAAACTTGGCACGAATCCTCAATTTGCCCAAAGAGGCAGAAGAGAAGAGGAGGAAGACAAGGGAGGAATGGAAGCGCCCCCCTCCGTGCGCTCCGGCCTCGGCCCCACCCCTTTCCCACTCTGGCCCTGCCCCCTCTCCATCGCTGCACTCCCGCTCCTTCCCTCTTCTGTTCAGGTGGTGGAAGGGGGAAGGAATGAAAGGGGGAAAGAGGGAGGGAAGGAAACAGGAAGACAGGAAACAGAAGAAGGGAAAGAGCGGCGAGGCAAGAGGGGGGGAGCGCATGAGGAGGAAGTGAAGGGAGGAGGAGTAGGGCGAAGGCATGCTCTTGCTCTTGGCCGCCTCCCCTTCTTCTCCCTCCCTTCCCTTCCCCTCTGCTTGCCTGCCTGCTTCTTCACGTTTGTAGCCACCCCAATGGGAGTTCGCCTCCCTCTCTTCAGGACGAAGCCTCGAGGGAGCCAAGGGCCGGACAGCATCGGCTGCTGGGCTGGATCCGGCCCGCGGGCCGTAGGTTGCCTTCCCCTGCCTGAATACTCAGATTAGTAGGACTTTGTTAGTTTGAGAGTTCGCTGTCCTTGGCTTTGTATTGACCACTTGGGTATAAGTCATGAACCTTAACAAAATTCAACACAGACAAAACTTCCCCATGAGTGAATATGGAAAGCAAGTAAAGTCCAAATGTGAGTTATCAATTGTATTGACATTATTTCAAGAAAAACACATATTGATACGTTTTACTAGTGTTGTAGTTGAGCCTGAGGCTCTTGATACTCCTGGTAGTAGAGAGTTGGGTGGGTTGGGTGCTGTTAAAATGATCAGTTTTAAAGCACACTATCATTCCTTTTTCCATTAAAAGTTACCTACTTTGTTTATAGGTCCATTAATGGTGATCGTTGAGTATTGCAAATATGGAAATCTTTCAAGCTACTTGAAGAGCAAAAGAGATTTTTTTGTTACTAACAAGGTAAAGACCCAAATGATGTATTTTATATGTCCTGAGCTGTATATTACGTATTGAAATGAAGAATATATATTTTGTGTTGCTGCTCAAGATTATTTGTTTGTTTATTTACTGCATTTATATCCTGTCCTTCTCACCCTAAAGGGGACTCAGGGCAGTTCACAAAATAGGCATCATTCAATGCCATATGTACATACACAAGATAATACAACACATACATTAAAACCAATAATGAAAGCATACTTTGAGGCATATGGCTTATTATGGCTTAAAGACTGGACTACATTAGAAAAGAGTAACAACAACATTGTGCAGATCTGGGTGATCACAGAGGTTTTTACGAAGCTCTTAAAGCAGTATTTGGACCTACTTATCAGGTCCAAAGCCCCTTATACAGTACAGATGGTCAAACACTAATTACTGATAAAGCCTCCATCCTGAAGCGATGGACTGAACATTTTCAGAGTCTTTTCAATGCCAACCGAGTAGTCCAAGGTTCAGTTATCCAACACATAATACAACAACCAATGAAAAATGAACTAGACACAGCTCCCACTCTGGAAGAGACCCTTGAGGCCATACAGCAGATGAAAAATGGCAAGGCAGCCAGGATCGATGGAATCCCACCTGAAGCTTGGAAACAGGGAGGTCATGTACTGCATGCTAAATTCCACGAGCTCCTTGTGAGTTGCTGGGAAAAAGGTGAACTGCCATCAGATCTCCGAGATGCACTTATCATAACCCTGTATCAGAAAAAAGGAACAAAATCCGATTGCTCAAACTATTGAGGTATAGCACTGCTCTCCATTGCTAGAAAAATCCTTGCAAGGATACTCCTGAACAGATTAGTTCCTGCTATTACAGAAGAACTTCTCCCTGAAAGCCAATGCGGCTTCAGAGCTAATAGGAGCACTACAGATATGGTTTTTGCCCTTAGACAACTGCAAGAGAAGTGTAGAGAGCAGAACAAAGGACTCTATGTAACATTTGTCGACCTCACCAAACCCTTTGACACTGTGAACAGAAAAGTTCTGTGGCAGATCCTGGATCCTGGTTGGGGGTCACCACAACATGAGGAACCTTATTTATGGGTCACGGCATTAGAAAGGTTGAGAACCACTGCATTAATACATATATCTTTCTGTTTAATTGCTATTACATTTCTTAAAAAAATAATTTCTAGGGAGGCGGTGAGTAAATGTTTTTCTGGAAAGGGGGCAGTAGGCCAAAAAGTTTGGGAACCAATGGTCTAGCTCTAGCTTATTGATTATAATCAATGATAGAAAAGGACATTTTTATTTTTATTTATTTAACATCGTTTATATTCCGCCCTTCTCACCCCGCAGGGGACTCAGGGCGGATCACAATGCACATATACAGGCAAACATTCAATGCCATAGACATACAACATATATAGACAGACAATGGTCGAGAGCTCACCCCGACTAGGGCAGGCCTCAAACTCATGACCTTCTGGTCAGTAGAGATCTTATGCAGCTGACTCCCAGCCAGCTGCGCCACATTCCCAGTGACATGTTTAATTTCCCCTTGTTAAACCCTTGTGCCAGCAGGACTGCTGACCGAAAGGTCGGCGATTGGAATCCTGGGAGTGGTGTGAGCTCCCATATGTCAGCTCCAGCTTCTCATGTGGGGACATGAGAGAAGCCTCCCACAGGATGGTAAAACATCTGGGCATCCCTGAGCAAAGTCCTTGCAGATGGCCAAATCTCTCACACCAGAAGCGACTTGCAGTTTCTCAAGTCACTCCTGAGACACACACAAAAAAATCCTACTGAAATAAATGGGGTATAACTTGGGCTGAATCATATCATCAGATAATCTCTTTTCCCACCTTGTGCTTTGCTCATTTCCCCTCTCTGCTTATAGGATACATCCATTCAAGAAGAGCTGATAACAGAGGAGAAGGAAGCTGAACCAACCGTCAGTAGAAAAAAAAGATTGGAGAGCATCCCAAGTCACGAGAGTTTAGCAAGCTCTGGGTTTCAGGAAGATAAGAATTTAAGTGATGTGGAGGAGGAAGAGGAGGGTACGTAGGAATTCCTTCCTCTTTTGACAGCTATGTTTGGCATCTTTGACATTTTCTTTCTCCATTTATCATTCTCATAAACATCCGTGGGAGATACTAGGATCCAAGCAAAGATGGATTAAAATGAGTTTATTTACGGTGTTACTCAACCTGACAGGAAGACGTTGTGATTGTTTTTTGGTGATCTCTTCCTTGGGGGAAGTACTCGGTGTATCACAAGCGTTCCTTTTTCGTTCCCACTAAACTAAACTTCAAGTACTCTGTCGAGAGTAAATTAACTACAAGAAATACAAAAATAATGTTAACCTTGTATGTGCTGAATTGATTTCAGACTCTGGCGATTTTTACAAGAGGCCTCTCACCATGGAAGATCTGATGTCTTACAGTTTTCAAGTCGCCAGAGGTATGGAGTTCTTGTCATCTCAAAAGGTTAGTTTTCCTTCTGTGCATTTTCCCACAATCATTATCTTGAGATCCCGGAGCATTTTAAAATTCTGAGGAAGTTTTATTTTTGAGGTTTTATATATCAGTGGTTATCAATTTATTGCTCTATAGGTGTTTGGAGCTTCATCTCCTAGAAGTGTCAACCAGTCTCACCAATAGGGGCATGAGTGGTGCAATGGGTTAAACCAGGGGTCGGGAACCTTTTTGACTCAGAGAGCCATGAAAGCAAAATATTTGGAAATGTATTTCAGTGAGAGCCATATAATATATATAATATATTTTAAGACTGCATTCAACTAAATGTGAGTATATACATACATACTATGAGAAAAGGATTCCCCCGGAAGAATGACGGGACACTTCAGACCTGGCTCTGCAAAAGGCATGCTCAGGACTCTGAAGAGAAGATGGAAGGAAGGGGGAAGGAAAGAAAGAAAGAAAGACAGACAGAGGAAATAAAGGAGGGAGGGGAGAGGAAGAAAGAAAAGAAGAACGAACTATGGAAAGAGACAGGAGAGAGACAAGCAGGAGAGAGACAAGGAGGGGGAAAGAAAGAAGGAAACGGGAAGGGAGGAAAGGAAAGGGTGGGGAAAAGAAAGGAAAGGGAGTGAGGAAAAAGTGAAATAATGAAGGGAAAAGAAGAAAAGAAAGAAGCGGAGAGAGGGAAGTGAAAAGAAAGGAATGAGAAGGAAAGGAAGACTTGGGGGGAAAGCATAGAAGAGGAAGGAAGAGGGAGGGAGAATGGAGGAAAGAAGGAAGGAGAGAGGGGGGAAGGAATGAGAGAAGGAGAAGCTAAGGGTGAAGGGGGAGAAAGAAAGGAAGAGGGAGAATGGAGGAAAGAAGGAAGGAGAGAGGGGGGAAGGAATGAGAGAAGGAGAAGCTAAGGGTGAAGGGGGAGAAAGAAAGGAAGAGGGAGAATGGTGGAAAGAAGGAAGGGGAGAGAGGGAGGGAAAAGGAAGGAGAGAAGGAGAAGGAAAGGGTGAAGGGGAGAAAGAAAGGAAGGAAGGAAAGGGAGAATGGAGACTGTCACTCCCCCGCTGCATGCTGGGAAACCAAGGCCCGGGCTGCTCTGGAGAGCCAGATGCAATCATGAAAAGAGCCACATCTGGCTTCCGAGCCGTAGGTTCCCTACCCCTGGGTTAAACCCTTGTGCCGTCAATACTGCTGACTGAAAGGTCAGCAGTTTGAATCTGGGGAGCGGGGTAAGCTCCCATCTGTCAGCTCCAGCTTCTTGTGCGGGGACATGAGAGAAGCCCCCCACAGGATGGTAAAACATTCAGGCGTCCCCTGGGCACCGTCCTTGCAGATAACCAATTATCTCACACCAGAAGTGACTTACAGTTTCTCAAGTCACTCCTGACATGGAAAAAAAAACCTAATACGGATTAAAGAATTGAAGTTCAAAACATCTCCACCGACAATCAGTGGCTTCCATGTTAGGATTGTGATGAATGCACTTTGAATTTTATTCCAGGCTTCAAAGGAATTATCCAGGTGTTGAACCTATTTGGCGGATAGGATCATCACCATGGATAATTCATTTTAAATTTTAATCCAGAATTATTATTAATATTGTTGTTATGTTAATTTATACCGTTTTTTTTCTCCACCAGAAGACTCAAAGTGGATTATATTGGAAGAATTTCCATGAAATTAAAAAACTACTAATATAAAAACATTAAAACAGAATTATTGATATTTTTTAAATGAGTTAAAATTCCTAAAAACATATTCAAAACAGATTTTTCTTCAATTTCATAGAGTTCCCTGAAGATAGCTTTGGTTTATTGAATTCTACTCAAATGTGCTAAATATAGCTGGTTATGTAGATACATGCAATGCGTTCTTTAATATTATTATATATTTCAAACAATATTACAAAAGGTTGCTGTGAGTTTTCCAGGCTGTATGTCCATGTTCTAGGAGCATTCTCTCCTGACGTTTCGCCCACATCTATGGCAGGCATCTTTCAAGGTTGGGAAGTCTGTTGGAAACTAGGCAATTAAGGTTTATATAACAGTGGAATGTCCGGGGTGGGAGAAAGAACTCTTGTCTGTTTGAGGCAAGTATGAATGTTGCAATTGTCCACCTTGATTTGCATTTAATAGCCTTGTAGCTTTAAAGCCTGGCTGCTTGCTGCTTGGGGGACTCCTTTGTTGGGAGATGGTAGCTGGCCCTGATTGATTCTTATATGGAATTCCCCTGTTTTTTATTGTTGCTCTTTATTTTCTGTCTTATTTTTAGTTTTTTTAATACTGGTAGCCAGACTTTGTTCATTTTCATGGTTTCCTCCTTTCTGTTGAAATTGTCCACATGCTTGTGGATTTCAGTGGTCCACAATGGTCCACAGAAATGCTGGACCATTCTAACAACGACCATGTTAGTCTACACAGAGAAGCCACTGAAATCCACAAGCATGTGGACAGTTTCCAACAGACCTCACAACCTCTGAGGATGCCTGCCATGGATGTGGGTGAAACATCAGGAGAGAATGCTGCTGGAGCATTTATTTATGTTTCAAACTTATATACCGCCACTCCCCGAAGGCTCGGAGCGGTTTACAACAGTTTGAGTCATAACAAAACAACAGTGAAAAACATTGATACAGGCAACACAGGGTTAATACATAAGTAGGGAAGAGCATGACAGGGTCACAGACATTCAACAGTGGGTGGGAATAGGGCTGGGAATAGGGATTGGGTGGTCCTGGGTCCGTGCAGACTGACCCCCTACTATGGGTCATCCTATGGTGGAAGTTTTTGGCCATCAAAGGGAGGCAGCCGCAGGCCTCCCAAGGGGCCCTGTACGATCACAAGACTGGAAGGAGGAAGGGGACCGGCATTGACTCTAGGGCCTTGTGCTCTCCAGGTCTGCCTCCTTGCTGATCCAGCGCCCCGATTCCCGGGCTGGCAGTCCCTCGAAAAATGTCTCTGATTACCAATGGTTGAGCTCCAGAACGTCCTAGTATGAAATGTCCTTCGGGTCCTCGAGTTGAGCTCTTTAGCCCTCTTCCGCCGTTGGAGGCTAGCAAGGTTCACAATGGTCCTGGGGGCTCCCAGATCGCAATGGATCGTTGGTCCGGCACCGAGCTGGACAGTCTGCTTGGCCTCTCTATGCTCCTCAGCGTGGCCGGAAGTTTGCTCTTGCAGACTCTTCTTTCTCCGCCGTCGCTTCTGCTTCTTGGGGCGGTGACGTGGTTTCCGGTGAAGGTTTCCTATCGCTTTCCGGTCTTCAGCCGGAGGAGACATCCGGTCCCCTCTGGCATCCTCAAGGTCGGCCGCCATGTTTGGAGGGACCTTGACCATCCACCCTGCCCCCCCCCCTCCGGTGAGCTCTTGTCGACGGGGAGGTTGGACTTGGGGAGCTGAGAGGATCCCCGAAATGTCCAGCGCTGGCACAGAGCCATCAAAGGCAGGCCAGCCTGAACCCTTTCTCAGTGGCGAGCGCCCAGGCGGTGCGCCGGAGGCCTGTCCAGCCATACAGCCCGGAAAACTCATAACAAGCCAGTGATTCCAGCCATGAAAGCCTTCACAATATTACAAAGTCTAAAATAGTGCAATGTATACCTGGGTAATTCCTAATAAATTTACAACACAGCTATATTCATGTGTACTTAGAACAAGAATGCAATCCTTTGCATACCTGGAATATGTCCCCTTCATTTCAGTGTGCCATATTTCTTGGTAGACATATATAACATTGCACGAGAAACATGCCTATGTTTAGATTCTGAAATTGCTCAAATCTCATGGTTGTAGTTCTGTGTTCACTGCAGCAAATTTCATAAAACAGATTTATTTTTTTTTAAAGGCACAGGAAGAATAGCAGAGATATTATGTGTATGATCTATGTCCTGAACTGGAATGAGATTGTGCAACTATTTGTCTTGTAGTGCATCCATCGAGACTTAGCAGCCAGAAATGTACTTTTATCTGAAAACAATGTTGTGAAGATCTGTGATTTTGGCCTTGCAAGAGATATAAATAAGAACCCTGATTATGTGAGAAAAGGCGATGTAAGTTGATGATTATTTGTCTCCTTGTTTATCATTTTGAATGGCTCGCAAAACATGTTCTTCCAATGTTTACATTCTCTGCACTTTAAAGGCCCCTGAAAGGGACTGTACATTTTTTAACATGGAGATGAGCAATCCAGATGAGTTGTATACACTGCAATGACCTGCATCCTCTACAACAATGCTCGGAAATGCTCACCAGCTCTGTGTTTTAAATAGTTTACATGTTGTTATTTGTTCCTTGGCTAACCTCACTAGACGAGCCAGTGAAAGGCTTCAAGCTAACACACAAAAGAAAAGAGATACAGACTTCGGCTTTTCTACACTGAGGCTGGAATCGACCTGAATTAATGATATGGCCAACACAGTTTAGGGCAGGCCTGGGAAAACTATGGCCCTCCAGGTGTTTTGGACTCCAAAACACCTGGAGGGCTGAAGTTTGCCCAGGCCTGGTTTAGGTACAAATCTCAATTTCAAGTGCTCAATAGATAGATGATTCGTTGTAGAGAAAGTCCAGCATGTGTCCACCTATATTCATGAGTTTTATGGCCTTCTTCAGAGGCTGCATAAAAACATATTGTATGATAAAACACCTATACTTCTTTAGCTTTGGTTCGGAAAAATCGAAAAACCGAAAAACGTTTCGGAATGTGGCGCAGCTGGCTGGGTGTCAGCTGCATAAGATCTCTACTGACCAGAGGGTCATGAGTTTGAGGCCTGACCAGGTCGAGGTGGGCTCTCGACCTATTGTGTATCCTGTTGTCGACCTTTGCAACCCAAAAGACAGTTGCATCTGTCAAGTAGGAAATTAGGGTACCACTTAGTGGGGAAGCTTAATTTAACTGATTTACGAGGCCATAAAAAAAATCTCCAGAAAACACACTGAGGAATGAAGGAGTGCGACAGCTCTGTTAAATTGCCTCTGTCTGTCTTGTGTGTTTGTGTGTCTAAATGTAATGTGCACATTGTAATCCGCCCTGAGTCCCCTGCGGGGTGAGAAGGGCGGAATAGAAGTGAAGTAAAGTAATTAAATAAATAAATAAAATTTTGAAAAACCTACCAAATTTGGACTTTGGAACCAATTTCAAACCATGCAGGAAAAGTGGGAGGGGCAAATCCGAATTTGAACCACTTACCCATTGTTTGGATTTATTCTGTAATGTTCGGATGTCTCCCATGGTTATTTTGATTTTCAGAACCATTAAGCAACAATGGTAAAGCCTAAACAGTTTTTAAATCTCGTGGTTTCCCTTCCCTGGCGAGTGGCGATGCAAAGAGGAATGAGTGGGCGTGGCTAAGCACAGCTATTCTTGAAGGCCACGCCCCCAATGGTAGAGATTGCAAAAGGTCCTGTAGTTGCAGGACCTTTTGCAATTTGAAAACCAGAATTTATACTTCAGTGGGAAGCCAGTTCTTTTTTCCCCCTGTAGCGGGGTTAGTCTAGCCCCGATTCTCCCAAGACTTGAAGACATTCCTTCTTTCATCCTTTATAGTCCCCTAGGATTGCTGCACCAGGGAGTCTGGCTTGGTAAGGTACTTCGGGAAACTACTTCTCTCATGCATATAAAATTGCCTCAAAAGCTTCACATGCCTTCTGTTGTCTCATTTGTCTTGTGCTCCTGAGACTCCATTCCTTTCCCTTTGGTGAGAAACCATGTTTTTGACCCCAAACACGGATTTCTTCCCTCCGGCTTTCACCTCAGTTCTCAGGTGGAGGGAAGAAACCCGCGTTCAAACAAACTAGGGCGAAAGCTGGAGGGAATTAATCTGCGTTCAGACACCCAAAAACGGGGAGGAAAAGAGGCTCTCTCCCTCCTCCCTTCCGGAAAAGGGACAGGGTTTCCTCTTGGCGTGGGGGTTCCTCTCCACCCTTGAACTGCAGGCCTCACGACCCACTAAAGCAGCAAGCCTGAGGCAAGCCCCCCCCCCAATCTCTTTGCCAGCTTCTTTCAGTCCTTCCCCCCAACACCCACTTTCCTGGTCCTGGACTCACAGAGGAATGGAGGAGGGAGCTGGCAGGGAGTCTGGTTTTTTCCCTGTTTGATGCGGATTTCTCAGAAGGAAGAAATCTCCATCCAAACTGGGTTAAACATGCGTGTCCGCCATTAACGAATTAATTCTGAAATTTTTGGAATTTTTCCTAACTAATTTAGAATATTTTTGGAAAAATTTCGGAAGACATTCAGATTCGAAGCGCCAGCTCCCCCTACAACCGGAACGAGTTTTGAACCTTTTTTTTGGTGTGGATCAACCAAGCCTAGTATTTAAGCTGGGCCAGTCTATAAAAACGTTTTATAAAAACTTTGAAAATTTGCCAAAAATCCATGGATAAGTCAAAAGTTATGAAATTTGGTGAGCTGACAGTGATCCATGTGTTCTACCACTGTAGCAAGTTTCCTCATGATTGGTCTAAATATGAGGGAGGGACAATCCCCTGAAGTTTCCCCAGTGCCAGTGCTGTTTCTTTCCTACTGTGCATGCGTGTCTGCCATTAACAAAGCGATTCGGAAATTTCAGATATATCAAACTTTTTTCCAGAAAATTTCAAAAATCATTTCAAAATCTAATCTCCAGCGCCCCCTACATCCGAAATGAGTTTTGACCCATTTTCTTTGATCAAACAAGCCTACTATATAAATAAAAATGCAATGTTCGTTTGTGGGATTAACATAACTCAAAAACCACTGGGTGAATTGACACCAAATTTGGACACAATATACCTATCAGGCCAATGAGTGACCATCACTCATAAAAACACTGAAAAACACACAGAAGAGACTTAAAAAGCCGAAAAAACAAAAAATACATTACAACGCATGCCCAAAACCACATATATACACAAACACAAATATATACACACACAGATATGCATATATACACACACAAAACACATATACACAGACTGGGCCACGGCAACATGTGTCAGACGACAGCTAGTACATAATAAAGCATAAGGCAATTTGTGTTAATCTTTATATTTATTTACTATATTTCTATACCACCTCTCTCAGCCCGGAGGCGACTCAAGGCAGTTTACATGTGGCACTCCATGCCCAAATATAAAATACAATCAAAACAATTAAAACAATATCCATATAAAACAGTAATCAATTAATAATTAAAACCATTAAATATAATAAAATTCCCAGCGTCTCATCATTAAAATCTTTTCCCGTTGCATCGTTGTACCAGTTCATAAATCTTAATTAAACAGTTATACTGCATCTGCAAATGCCTGCTCGAACAGCCAGGTCTTAACTTTATTTCAATCTAATATCCCTGGGGAGGGCATTCCATAGGCAAGGGGCCACCACTGAGAAGGCCCTGTCTCTCGTCCCCGCCGACCAGGACTACGAAGAGGGCGGGACCGAGAGCAGGGCCTCTCCGGACGATCTTAAACACCTTGATGGTTCATAGGGAGAGATGTGTTCAGATGGGTAAGCTGGTTCACAACTAAAGCCAGCACTTAGAATTGTGCCTGGTAGCAGACTGGCAGCCAATGGAGCTGGTGCAACAGAGGAGTTGTGCACTCCCTCAGTGCCACAACGGTTATCAACCTGGCTGCTGTCCGTTGGACCAATTGAAGCTTCTGAGCCGTCTTCAAAGGAAGCCCCACATAGACAGTGTTGCAGTAATCTATGCGGGATGTAACCAGAGCATGGACTACCGTGGCCAAGTCAGACTTCCCAAGGTACGGGCACAGTTGGCACACAAGTTTTAACTGTGCAAATGCTTTCCTGGTCACCGCCGAAACCTGGGGCTCCAGGCTCAGCAATGAGTCCAGGATCACACCCAAGCTGCGAACTTGCGTCTTCAGGGGGAGTGTGACCCCATCCAACACAGGCTGTTACCCTATGCCCTGTTCGGCCTTTCAACTAACCAGGAGTGCCTCTGTCTTGTCTGGATTCAATTTCAATTTGTTCACCCTCATCCAGTCCGACACAGCGGCCAAGCACCTGTTCAGGACATGAACAGCCTCCTTAGTAGTAGGTGGGAAGGAGTGACAGAGTTGGACATCATCTGTGTACAGATAACACCGCACCCCGAAACTCCGGATGACCTCCCCCAGCGGCTTTATGTAGATGTTAAACAACATAGGAGACGGTATTGAACCCTGAGGAACCCCACAACACAATGGATGAGGGGTTGAACAGGCGTCTCCCAATAACACCATCTGGAAGGACTGGAGCCACTATAAAACAGTACCTCCAAGTCCCATTCCCGCAAGGCGTTCCAGCAGGATACCATATTTGACGGTATCGAAGGCTGCTGAGAGCTCCAGCAGAACCAATAGAGACACACTCCCCCTGTCCAGCTCCCAGCGTAGATCATCCACTAAGGCAGTGGTTCTCAACCTGTGGGTCCCCAGATGTTTTGGCCTTCAACTCCCAGACATCCTAACAGCTGGTAAACTAGCTGGGATTTCTGGGAGTTGTAGGCCAAAACACCTGGGGACCCACAGGTTGAGAACCACTGCACTAAGGCGACCAAGGCTGTCTCGATACCATGCCCCGGCCTAGGGTTGCCATTTTTTGATATAAGAAATAAGGGACATTTCACGAGATTTTTCACAAAAATAAGGGACACTTCATTAAAATCTTGAAACTCAAACATTAGGTAGAAATAGTTTTATTAATAGAATAAGATAATGATTGAAACTCACAAAAAAACTGACTTATGCCCTCTTAACAGTACATGGTATGTTTCTGCATGCTTTGTCATGCAGAAAAAACATTATTAGAACTACCTTATTTTCTCCATCTGTATTTAGTACTTGATTTTGCTGACTTTAAAAGTGCACTGTCTAAACATTAAAATAAAATAAATTTTATAAGACAGTACATCTTCATTATTATGTCAATAGTTAATGGTATAGAATAGTATGGGATACACAGGATTGTATCGTATTGGGATACACAGCTAGGCCTATTTTAAGAGTAACTCTCAAGCAACCAGAAACTATCTTTATCCAACATGATCCAACATTCCCCTTGGGTAACGGTTAATTAGTCTACTGTACTTTGAAAAAGTCCTGTATCGCCTCTTCCTTCCAACGGGGACGCAGCCTGCCCTGCGAGTTGGAATCCCCGGGCAGGCATTGCCGTGGAAACCACAGCATGCACCTTCCTCTGGTCAACCCTGCCCAGTCCTGTCCTGCTAGTCAAAAATAAGGGACAGGGCCTGAAAATAAGGGACATAAATTTTAGGGCCAAAATAAGGGACGTCCCTTAGAATAAGGGACATATGGCAACCCTACCCCGGCCTAAAACCAGACTGTGCCGTATACAGATAATCCGTTTCTTCCAAGAATACCTGGAGTTGTGAGGCCACCACATGTTCCAAGATTTTGCCCAAAAAGGGAAGATTGGAAACAGGCTGATAGTTGATAAATTGAGTGGAGTCCAGTGATGGTTTCTTCAACAGCGGTTTTATAACAGCTTGTTTTAAGCTGGCTGGAGTATTGCCTTCCCGAAGGGAGGCATTAACCATCACCTTTACCCACTCGGCCAATCCCCCTCTGGCCTCCTGTAGAAGCCAGGATGGGCAGGGGTCTAGGATGTATGTGGTTGCCCTAATTCCTCCGAGTATCTTGTCCATGTCCTCGGGTTTCACCAACTGAAATGAATCCATCAAAATCAGACAAGCAGGTGCTCGTGTTACATCCTCTGATACTGCCGTTAACATGGTGTCCAGACCTGAGCGGATCAAAGCGACTTTGTCCATGAAGAACCGAGCAACTGCTTCACAGCGGGCTGCCGAGTTGACAGGGCTCCCATCCTGAACGGTGGGATTTAATAGGCCTCTGACAACTCAAAACAGCTCCGCTGGACGGTTCTTTGCGGATGCAGTATTGCCTGCCAGAAAAAATTATTTGCAGCCTTTATTGCCGCACCATATGCCCTTAAAAAGGCATCAAGGCATGTTTGATTTGGCCCGCTCGGATCTGAATGCCACACGCTCTCAAGGCTCCTCTTCCTTCGCTTCATTGCTGCCAACTCCTCGTTGAACCAAGGAGCTGGTTTAGCTCGGCTACTTGAGAGGGGCCGTTCCGGAGCAATTGTGTCTATTTATTTATTTATTTATTTATTATTCCATTTTATATTCCGCTCCTCCCTGCAGGCTCGGGGCGGATTATAGCAATTAAAATGTGCAATAAGACCGGTAAAACATACAGTAAGAACAAATACATAGCCATAGTGACCGCAGGACTACGGTTCTTGAGTCAGGCATGAACATGTTGACCAATGTTGATGTCTATTACCCTAGACATCTCCCCATTCCAGAGAGTGACCAAAGCATCGACAGGATCACCAACCGTAGTGGTGGGAAATTCCCCAAGAGATGTCGGGAATTCATCAGGATCCATAAGCCTCCTGGGATGGACCATCTTAATGGGTCCTCCACCCCTGCGGAGGTTAGAGGATGCAGTAAGTCTAAACCTGAGCAGGTGATGGTCGGTCCATGGGAACGGAGCAATGGTCAGCTCCTCCACACCGCCACCGTTCTCCCATCACTGACAGAAAACCAAATCTAAGGTGTGACCAGCACAGTGGATAGGGCCAGATATCTGTTGGGACAGCCCCATGGCCGCCATGGCAGACATGAAGTCCTGAGCCGCTCAGGACTTCATGTCCTGAATGGCTCCCAAGCTTTCTGCAGTCCAATTTCAAATCAGTATGTATGGATCCTAGATAATGAAATTGTCCAATTCTGGTGGGGCGATGAGGAGGAACAGAATCCCAAGGCTGATATAACAATGGCAATAGTAGTAATGCTTCCTATTGTGGCTATTTCAGTTTACACAAGAGCCCAAGGCCAGTAAAAATCTACATTAAAATATACGGTTAATAATACTAATTACAAATATGTAAAATAATAAATGATAAGCTAGCAACATTGAGTCTCCACTTGGCACGGTCTTCAAAGGGTAATGTATTATATGTCATGGCTCCTGCCTGTGTCCATTTGGTTTCCCTCCAATTTGTACTGCAGCCCAAATGTGTCAATCTATAAATCCCCTTTAGCCAGGCTGACTGAGGACAATGAGCTTTGTATGAATCAGGAGGGTGGCTGGGAAAGGTTTTGGATATACATGACAGTTAATTCAAACTGGTAGATGAAGGCTCAATAGAAATAGTTGCAAATGAAAACCTAAAAGAAAGCCTCCTTGTTTTGCATGTGTTGAGTCGGATTCAAAAGACCATGAGGAGAAGGACAATATCTTCTTGTGTTATTCTCCACATTTTTGTGCGTACATTTGTGATACAATCTTAACAATGGAAATCACTTCCGTAAAACACATTGTCTTTCTTACAGGCCCGTCTCCCTCTCAAATGGATGGCACCCGAATCAATATTTGATAAAATCTATAGCACCAGAAGTGATGTTTGGTCATATGGGGTGCTACTATGGGAAATATTTTCCTTAGGTAAGTCGTATTTTTAGCAACCCACAGTATCCTAAAGAGCTAAAAGAGGTTGGCTTTGGCTAAATTTATCTGAAGTCTACAATTAACAGTTCCATATATCTGGTCCTTTCCTGAAGCGAGAGGTGGCGTATATATTTGTTTGCTACTTATGGCATGTATGATTGAAGATAACATTATTTATTTATTTATTTATTGTGTCAGACGTGAATTGAGGGCACAGTTATGTATTTAAAAGCACAAAGTCATGCTAAATGTCCTTTGAACAGAAGCTGGCCACTTGGAGTTCCTCTGGTGTCGCTGTGAGAAGGTCCTCCATTGTGCACGTGGCAGGGCTCAGATTACATTGTAGTAGGTGGTCTGTGGTTTGCTCTTCTCCGCACTTGCATGTCATTGACTCTACTTTGTAGCTCCATTTCTTAAGGTTAGCTCTGCATCTCGTGGTGCCAGAGCACAGCCTGTTCAGCACCTTCCAGGTCACCCAATCTTCTGTGTGCCCAGGAAGGAGTTTCTCATCTGGTATCAGCCACTGATCGAGTTAAGATGATACAAGTAAATGAACAAATGTGTGCTCATGGGTCAAGTCAAATCTTGGCAACAGGGCCGTAGCCAGGATTTTGATTCGGGGGGGTCTGAGTTTGGTTGGGGGGCTGAGACTGGGTGGAAGAGGGTCTACCCTAGCAAACCTTTTGTATTGTTATCCCAATAGCCCCATTAATGTGGGATATAATGAGCATGGTGATCAGATCATGATATGAATAAACATAACAGTTTAAATAATGTACCTGTAAGGTCTTTTCACGGACCACCCTGAGAATTTCGGGGGGCTGAAGCCCCCTTACCCCCCCCCCTGGCTACATGCCTGCTTGGCAACATTATCTTTTGTGACTATGACTTCTAGAACTGCTTGGCTAGATTATCCACTGCTCACATTGTATGAAAGCTTCTGGGAGTTGTATTCGCAAAAGTATTTTTTTTTCCAGGCTGTAGTATTGGACTGGGTATGGGAAAGAAGAGCCAGTCACAGTTGTTCCCGGGGTCACTTAGTGCCTGGTGTTGCCATTGCAGCTGCTTCCTTCTTGGATTGATCAGTAGGGCTCCTAGAAAATGCTCAAATATCCCAAGACAATTGCATGCAAGAGGAAAATGCTGAGCAAGGCATTAAAAAAACGAAGATGAAAAATGCAGGATACACAATCCATCCTAGAAAGGAAACCGGTTTCATTCATCAAAGAAGAATGGTAGAAGAGGCAGACACAACAGCAAAGGAAGTCAGTCCAGGCATACAGTTCCTTAGACAAACAGTCTCTTGGTCGTCTAGCGCAGGCTGCCCTGTCAGTTCTTACCTTTGAATTACCCCTTGTGATTCTGGGAAAGGAAAGCCAGTTGAAAATCTAAGTTTAAGAAAAAGCATATATGGCTGTAATACGATACCTCAGTCAGTCGGTAGCCTTTATTTCGGTCAACAAACCATCGGCTAAGTCAAGTGAAAGAACAATGGAATACAACATTTAAGAAATTAATAATATCACATTTGGGTTATGATGAATAAAAACAAGTATCACCATTCGCTATAGGTTGAATGACTATATTTATAATTTAAAGCAGGAACTGATTGCCAATTAATAATAATTTCTTACACAGCAACTCTTCCTAAACCTCTTAAGCCCGTAACACTATCTAGACCAGTGTTTTTCAACCTTTTTTGAGCCGCGGCACATTTTTTAGATTTACAAAATCCTGGGGCACATCACCAACCAAAATGACACAAAATGACACTCTAACACAATAATATGTATAGTTAATATGTTTTAAAATGTATTTATACACTCAGTGTGAAACCTGGGCCTGTTTCGATGAACACAACCTAGAAATCTTGGCAGGAATGGCAGAAAGACACAAACTTTCCATAACCAAGAGAAAATACTATAAGAGTTTGGTGGGCATTGACCTTGAGTTTTGGAGTCGTAGTTCACCTATATCCAGAGAGCACTGTGGACTCAAACAATGTTGGATCAGGACCAAACTTGGCATGAATACTCAATATGTCCAAATGTGAACAGATGGACTTTGGGGAAAATAGACCTTGACATTTGGGAGTTACAGTTTCTGGGATTTATAGTTAACACACAATCAAAGAGCATCCTGAACTCTTGCAACAATGGAATTGAACCAAACTTGGCATATTGAAGTGTTCGGCAGGAGGGGGAAGAAATGGTATTGGAGGTTCCAATTTCCCACGGCACACCTGATGATCGCTCACGGCACACTAGTGTGCCACGGCACACTGGTTGGGAAACACTGATCTAGACAAATCCACTCTAGATATAAGACACAACAGACTTAAATGGGGCACAAAAAAGCGAAGCAGACCTCTAGCAACTTCAGACCCCATGCTACTGGAGGAGATGGGAAAAATCATAGCAGAAACGTAAAATGCAGAGGAAGCAGTATCAAAATACACACAACTTGCCGATGAATTAATTGTCTCTGGAATAAATGTAGAAGGCAGACTTAGGATCCATAACCAAGGAGAAGGGGCCACAGACACATAGAAAGAATGTTCAAAGCTAAGAAAGAAGCTAAATCAAATATATCAATCTTATAGAGCAGAAAACTCCAGGAATCTCCCCAAATGTACCAAACTATCAAAAAACAATAGAAAGCCATGTTAGTGAGGAACAAGCGGGAGAAAATAAACAGAAGATGGAGTGCCCTGGTTGATGCTTCCCTAAATAACAACTCCAAGCAATTCTGGGCCCTGGTCACGGGAATGCTGGAATCTGGGAAAATAAATCCCAAATGCCATATACCAGCACAGGTGTGGGAAACATACTTCACTTTACTATATGGATCAAATGAAGAAAGAGTTAGAAGGGAGGGGGAAGAAAATACAGTCATCTCCATTGATATCATAAACCAGTGTTTCTCAACCAGTGTGCCGTGGCACACTAGTGTGCCGTGAGCGATCATCAGGTGTGCCGCGAGAAAAGCTCTCTGCCCCCCTTCCTTCCCCCCTCCTCCTGCCGAACTCCTGCTGCTTGGGAGAGGCGGAGGAAGGGCCGAGTGGCGGTGAAGAAAAAGAAGAAGGGGCCGGGGCACCGCCTCCTTCAGCCATTTCCCCAGCCAGCCTCCAATACGCCATGACTCCTGCCACGACTCTCACCCCTCGCTCGCTGAAGCCGAGTGGAGGAGGAGTCCTGCCTACTGAAGCCCGTCCACCGCTCATGCTTCTCCTCTGTGGGAGAACTGAAGCTGGGGGGAGGGGGCGGGGCATGGCACAGCCTGGCTCTGCCCCTCCCCGGCTTCAGCGTACCCACAGCTCGGTAGTTACGCCAGCCTTGAGGGGCAGTGCCAAGCCAGCATTGTGCTGGCTCTGCCACACGCTGGCTTGGCACTGCCCCCTCAAGGCTGGCAAAGCTGTGGAGAACTGAAGCGTGAAGGGGCGGGGGCATGGCGTGGCCTGGCTCCTCCCTCCCCCAGCTTCGGCACTCCCAGCAGCTGCTCCCAGCAGGCCACCATCCCCAGCTGTTCTTTACTGTGTTAGAGTGTCATTTTGATTGGTGGTGTGCCCCAGGATTTTTAATGTTAAAAGTGGAAGAATGGATCTTGAAAGTAATGGACATCATACAGATGGACTCCCTTTGGCAAGGAATGAACAATGGAAAAAGAGGAATGGACTGGACGGACTTTAGGAAATATTTACAGAATGAGGGAAATAACATAAGAATAGATCTAAATGAACTATAATTTGAGCCATCGAAAACAACTTCTCATCACAAAAGAACAACTGATTTAACCCAAAAACAACCTCTCGGACTAACCCTTGGGAAGTCTTAGACACCCCCTCCCCCTCGACCAACACCCCTACCCCCACCCGCCCACTCCCCCCAACTCCCTTTTGTTTAGGTATAGACATAGACGGATTTGTTTCACTACATGTCTGCATATGTAAATACTCCCCTTCCCCATTTGTTCCCGAAAAAAAAAACCCAATTAAAAATCTATATTGGAAAAAAAGTGTGCCGCGGCTCAAAAAAGGTTGGGAAACGCTGTCATAGACATACCACCATGGCCCCCTGTGACCAGTAGGGAGATAAAAAGTCTGATCTCATCACTTAAAAATGGTAAAGCCCCAGGGCCAGATCAAATAGCCCCCGAATTTCTAAAAAAATAACATCTCATGATGGACAGCTCTCCTGGCCCCTCTCTTCACACACATCAACCGCACAGCCTTAATTCCTGCTTCGTGGTCAAAATCTACTCTAAGCCCAATATTTTAAAATGGGGACAAAAATGATGCAGCGAATTACCGTCCCATCAGCTTACTCTCGGTGGTGGGAAAACTTTACGCTCGCCATCTATATAGCAGGCTCCTAGACTGGCTAGACTCAGAAAAAGTAATAGATGAGGAACAAGCAGGTTTTATAAAAGGAAGGTCTACCATAGACCACTGTATCGTGTTAAGCCACCTAGCAGAAAAACACCAAACTCCCCCATACAAAGGACTATTTATCGCTTTTATCGATCTGAAAGTGGCCTTTGATTCAATTCCAAGAGATTTGATAAGGCAAAAACTGCAGAAGACCACAATTGACAAAAGATTGCTCTGGTTGATTAAGAACCTATATTCAAACACTTCAACACAAGTAAGATGTTAAACTAGATACAAATCAGTCTGAAATATTTGAATGTTTATTGTCTCCTGTACAACTTTTATGTTTAAAAAACCCCATACCTTTTCAGGTGCATCTCCATATCCAGGTGTTCAAATTGATGAAGACTTTTTCAACAAATTAAAAGAAGGCATACGAATGAAGGCTCCAGATTTTGCGACCTCAGAAATGTATGAGTGCTGGTATTTTTACTCAGTAATATTTTAAGAGTTTCACTTGTTACATTCTAAACAGGTAGGGACTGTGTACATGTGTACCGCACACCTAAATTGTGGATCTGCACCTGGCCATATGTGTTTCTGCATTGACATCTGCCATGTTCATGTGGTATACTGTTCATGAGAATGTTTGTGAGAATGTTTGTTTTGCCAGGCTCTATTTTGGGACTAATGCCAGGGTGAGGAGACATTTTTGGACCGAGAAACTGAGTAATTGACATAAGAGCAATTTCTAGGATCCCAGACTTAACAGCAAATATGACCAGAGTACAAAGTGCTATGTTTCCCTCACACAGCTTTCACACAGATATGCACACAGTCAACAACACCAGTATCCAATTTTACACAGATCAGTTTGCCCTCTATGAAGGTCTCCACCATTAAAAAAAATATATCTATATGGATAAAATAGTGACACCTTATAATTATAATGGAACCCCCGGTAGCATAGATCAGGGGTGCCCACACTTTTTCAGCATGTGAGCTACTTATAATAAAACCAAGTCAGAAAGATCTACCGAGAGAGAAGAAGGGCGGAGCAGGGGGAGGGGGCAGGGCTTGGCACGGCCTGGCTCTGCCCCCTCTGGCTTTAGCGCTACCACAGCTTCTCCAGGCTAGAGGAGGGTAGTGCCAAGCCAGTGGTGGCATAACTAGCCACTATTGGCTTGGCACTACCCTCCTCAAGCCTGGAGAAGCTGTGGTAGCGCTGAGGCTGGGGGAGGGGGCGGGGCTTGGTGCAGCATGGCTCCGCCCCCTCTAGAAGTGCCCCATCCAGCTGGGATCGACCTCCTTCGGTCCTGGGATCGACCAGTCGATCGCGATCGACTTCCTGGGCAGCCCTTGTATAGAGGGTTAAAGCACTGAGCTGCTGAACTTGCTGACCGAAAGGTCACAGGTTCGAATCTGGGGAGCAGGGTGAGTTCCTGCTCTTAGCCCCAGCTTCTGGCAACTTAGCAGTTTGAAAATATGCAAATGTGAGTTGATCAATAGGTACCGCTCCGGTTGGAAAGTAGCGGTGCTCCATGCAGTCATGCTAGCCACATAACCTTGGAGGTGTCTACTGGCTCTTCACCTTAGAAATGGAGTTGAGCACCAACCCCTAGAGTCGGACACAACTGGACTTAATGTCGGGGGAAAACCCTTTACCTTTACCAATAACAACAACAACTTTATCATTATACCCCACCTCCATCTCCCCAAAGGGACTTGGGGCGGCTTACACATGGGTCGAATGTCCGCAAAACATCAAAACAAAACAATCCATTAAAACAGAAACACAATTAAAATGAAAACAGCCAAACATAACAATCAAATAAAAACACAATTAAATACATCATAAAGGTATAAAAATCATTTTTAAACCTCGGTCAAACAATGCACGACAAAAACCAAATAACCGGAAATACTAAGATGGGCATGAGTTTGCTATAAAAAGGATTGCGCATGGGATGTGCAAAATAGTGTAGCATAGGGCCGGGGATTGGAAGAGGTGCAGAGACAAAGTATCTTAGTTTTCTGATGTATATCAACTTCATTTCATAAAATGTTTGGACTTCCGGGAGGAGGCAAGATGGCGGCTGCAGCAGGCGTCTGAGGCTCCGAGAGTACTCAGAAGGTCCTGGTCCCCTATCCACAGGGAGGTGAACCTAGGTTTCCACAAACCGACGGGGAAGAGGTCTGGTTTGTTGGCAAGCTCTTGCCTGTGACTCAAGGGGGTCCGCCAAACTCAGGCACAGACAAGAGTAGCCGCCTGGAAGGGGAACACGCCGCGAAAGCGGTGTTTAAGCCGACCGGCTCCTTTTTAACTCAAGAGGATGTCACGATGCACGGACTTGGCGGGCCCCTTAATCACACACACACAGACGTACTGAAGGCTAACTACTTTATTGAATATAAAAACAGTTCCAAAGAATATAGTCCAATATGAAGTGAGTATCCAAAAGGCTTGAAGTAACAATGTCCAAGATAACGTAGCAAATAGGCAAAAGGCTTGGCAGGGCTCCGCAGCCAATGCGGATCAGGAAACAGAGCAAGGCTTCGCAAACCGATGCGAATCAGGAAAACAAGGCAAGGCAAAACAAGGCAAGACTTGATGACCACGGCTTGTGGTCCTACTCCCGCTTCACGCCTGTTCAGGTAAGACGTGGCCGGAGAACTGAGGATACGTTCCCACGGATCCTATACTTAATCCTTCGGCCGAGGTCCTCGGCGCTCTAGGCTTCTTCGTCTCCAATCCCTGCTGATGGACCTCGGCCGGTCTAGGGCCCGGGACCAATCCCTCCTCCTAGACTCGATGTTCCGTCTCCTATCGAAAGTTCGACCTTGTCTCTCGGCAGCTGTGTCACTATCTCCCTGAGAGCTTTCCTCCCTATCCATTTCCCATTCGCCTTCTGCCATATCTTCATCCAAGGGCTCCTGGGAAGATCTCCCTCCCGGGTGTTCATAACTCCCTGGATCGCTATCAGACTGCACCTGGTGATCTGAATCATCCCTTGGACCAAAACACATTTCTTCCCATGCCAAGCTCTCTGTAGGCGAAAGAGGCTCAGCAGGGGAAAGCTGTCCTTCACCCCAGTCATCTAGCTCATCCTCTGAATCCAATTCTGGCCCTGCTGGTTCGAATGCTAGAGAGGATCGAGCTAAAGAAAGAGAGATTGGATAACTAGCGGAAAGGAAGCAGGGTATGAAATGCCGGCTTGGTAAGAAACAATCTCAGAGTGGCAGAGACTGGAGAAGGGACCGGGAGAGAGAAGGAGGGAAAGGAGGAAGGGAGAACCCCGGCCTTGGCTCCTGACCCCTGGTCCCCTGCTACGTGGATAAAGAAAGATAAAAGAAGAAAGAAGAAGAAATACTATAAGACAAGGACTAACATACCATCTATGAAATCTTAAGAAGAGGTAATAAAGAAAGTAATCTAACCTGGGGTGGTCCCTTTAAGGAAACAGCGCGGACGGAGGCTGAAGGAGGAGGTGTTCCGACGGGGGACGACGAACGGAGGGACGCTAGAAGAGACGTAGAGACGTAGACGTCCGACACGAGGGTAGGCTGAGAAGGCGTGGTGACGTTGCACAAGGAAGGAGTGTCTCGCAAGCGGGAAAGCACCAACACTGAGAGAGAAACCGGAAAGCGCCGAAAGTGTCGCAAAAGTGTTGTAAGTGCTGTAAAAGTGTTGTAAAAGCAGGAAGATAAAAGAAGAGATATAAAAGGAAGGGACAGAACTTGACATAGAGCAGATAAACGGAGAAATAAAGAAAAATTGGGGACTAAATTTGAGATCAAAGGCAACTCTACAGGCAATCTTGCAGATAAGATGGATAAATTTACAAATATGAGTAAATTGAACAAGAACTCATCAACGCCCTCTGCAAGGAGAAATTCTCTACCAGGTGAGCTGTCAGGCAAAGAGGTTATAATGGAGATACAAAAAATGAAGGAAGATCTGCAAGATCAATTCAAGGAGAACATAGAGAAGATGCAAGATACAGTAAGAAACCTGTTCAAAGAAGAATTAGGCATAATGAAAAAAGAGCTTAAAGAAGAACTAAAAATAGAAATGGCTGGCATGAAGAAAGAGATGGAAGGGATCCAACAGGATCTAAAAGAGGTGAAGAAAGATAATATAACGTCAAAAAAAATGCAAAAGAGGGTGGAAGAAAAACTTAATAAAATGGAAGAGGCCAGTCAAAAATTAGAAAGGCAACAAGAAATGATAGCAATCAAGGACACAGAATTTCAGTTGAGGTTTAGAGGGATAGAAGAACGACAGGCTCAGGATTTGAAAGGCATCATAGCCGAGGTGACAGCAAAATTACTAAGTTTAACGGCGGATCAAATGCTAGCTAATATTGATAAAGTCCAAAGAGTAAACACCAATTATGCCAGGAAGAACAAACTATCAAGAGATGTACTGGTGTCCTTTACTAGAAGAGCAACGAGAGATGAAATACTGCAAATTAAATCAAAGACACCCGCATGCTATAAAGGCAAGACTATTATTATCCTCAAAGAATTTACTCCCTTGTCCCTGAGTAAAAGGAAACTCTATTATTTTCTAACGGATGAACTGAAGAAGCATCATATTAAGTTTAAGTGGGAGAGAATGGAGGGAATCTCACTTGTTTTTAATGATAATAAAAGATGGATAACAACGGAGGAGAAAGCAAAGGAATTCCATAGAGAACTTATGGCTTCAACGGAGATAAAGAAAAAAGACCAAGGAAAAGGAGAAGAAAAGCAAAGAGACAAGGGGAAAAAGGAAGAAGAAAAGCTACCAGCGCAAAAGATAGATCAAAGATCGGATGACTACAGGAAGCAAGACAAGAAAAGGCAGAGGCCGAACTCGTCGGAAGACAAAGAAGATGTACCAGACTCAAGAGACAGTATGGAGGAGGGAAAGGAGGATCCAGAAGAAACCCAGGATGATGGATGTGACAGTCTATTTGAATAATGTAAATGGGATAAATTCCCCTAATAAAAGGAATCTGATTTTTAATCATTTACGGAGAGGCAATTATGATTTGATAGGTCTCCAGGAGACACACATTATGCAGAAGCATGCATCACATTTAATTAGAAAAGAATTGGGAAAAGAATTTCATTCCTTGGCGCCTCAAAAGAAAAGAGGAGTTGTAATATATGCAAAGGAAGCATTAAACCCCTCACTAGCCTTCAAGGACCAGGAGGGAAGAGTAATAGGAGTCAAAATTAGAATTAATCAAAAAGATATTTTAGTGTGTAACATATATGCACCCACAGGACCAAAGTCTAAATTTATTCAGCAATTAAGAGTGAGACTCCGTGAGGAAACATATGACGACATGATCCTGATGGGAGATTTTAATGGAGTGATGGACACTGCCCTGGATAAAACCCAAAAGAAAGGGAAGGGAGAGGAAACAATGGCAGGGAAACTCCCAATGGCTTTCACAACCCTGATGAAGGAGAACTCGCTACAGGATATATGGAGGGAGAGAAATCCAACTGTAAAAGATTACACCTTTTTTTCCCATCGGCACTCTACTTGGTCTCGAATAGATATGTTCTGGACCACTAAAATGCTGGCAACAAAGATAAGTAATATTAAGATCTTGCCCAGAACAAACACTGATCACTGCCCTTTGGTAATGACAACGAAAAACATAGGTGTCAAAAAGAGATGGCGACTAAATGAGAACTTATTGAAGAGTGAAGAGGAAATAGAACACAACAGGAAATTGTTAAAGGAATATTTTGAAATCAATAATACAAAAGACATTTCAAAAGAAACTCTCTGGGACGCTAGTAAAGCGGTTATGAGAGGGCACTTTATACAACAAGGTGCCCAAAAAAACCGGAAAAGAAGGGAGAAGGAAAAAAAGTTACAGGCGGAACTACAAGAAAAGGAAAATATTCTTAAAAACAAACCCTCCAGTAAGAAAATAAAAGGGGAAATAGATGTGATCCGACAAGAATTAAACTCCTTCCAGTTGGAGTTAATGGCGAGGAATATAAAGAGGTTGAAAGCTGCATACCTATTAAGTGCAAATAAACCAGGGAAGATGCTGTCTAAGAAATTAACAAAGAAAAGACAACACCAATGGATAACTCAGCTAAAGAAAAATGGTACTCTTATTACTGAAGAGAAAGAGATAGCGGAAGAATTTAGGAATTTTTATAAAACATTATACCAAAAGGAGAATATTGAGTTGGACGATCTAACACAATATATAGCCAACCAAAGATTGGATAAGATTGATGACCACCAGAGAGAACAATTGAATAGACCAATAAATGAAGAAGAAATAAAGGTGGCAATAAAGAAATTAGCTAATAACAAGACCCCAGGACCAGATGGGATAACGGCTATTTATTACAAATTATATAAAGAAGAAATGATGCCCTTTTTGAAAGATCTGATGAATAATGCTCTATGCCACGCGTCAATTCCAAACACATGGAAGGAAGCATATATCACGCTGATACACAAAGAGGGGACAGACCCATCAAACGTCAGGAATTATAGACCCATATCCCTTTTAAATAACGACTATAAATTATTTACGTCAGTTATTGCTAACAGGTTGAAGATTCTATTGAACGAGATGACCCATGAAGATCAAACGGGGTTTCTGCCTAACCGACAGTTAAAAGACAATATTAGGACTGTAATAAACGTTATTGAGTATTACGAAAATCATAATCAGAAGGAGGTGGGCATACTCTTTTAGACGCGGAAAAGGCGTTTGATAACGCAAACTGGGACTTCCTGTTACAGCTGATAAAGGAGAGGGATATGGGTTTTCAGTTCAAACGTGATCCAAGCAATATATACTGATCAAAAGGCGAATGTATTGGTGAATGGCCAATCAGCAGGTAGTATCAACATCCAAAAGGGACGAGACAGGGGTGTCCCCTGTCCCCCTACTTTTTATTATGATTTTGGAACCTCTCTTGGATTCAATTAGAAAAGATAAAAACCTCAAAGGGCTTAAAACACAAGGAGAAGAATTTAAATTAAAAGCTTTCGCCGATGATGTGGTGTGTTTTGTGGAAAATCCGTTGGAAAACATAATGAAGTGGAAGGAAAAATAGATGACTTTGGCAGAGTCGCGGGCTTTAAAATAAACCAGGAAAAAACAAAGGTATTAACAAAGAACATTAAAAATGAGAGGAGGGAAAGACTTCAGAAGCTGACAAAATTTGAAATAGCGAGGAAGATAAAATATTTGGGAATTTATATGACCGGAAGTAACAACCAGCTTTTAAAAAATAATTATGAGGAGACTTGGAGGTTTATTAAAAAGAAATTGGAAAGCTGGAAATATTTGAAACTGAGCCTGACAGGTAGGATCGCGATAATTAAGATGAATGTGCTGCCGAAGATGATGTATCTGTTCCAGACAATCCCCATCTTAAGAACAAACCATTGCTTTGAAAAATGGAGGAAAGATATAGTTAAATTTGTATGGGAAGAAAAAAAAAAGCAAGAGTGAAATATAAAATCCTAATAGATAAAAAAAGAGAGAGGAGGGTTTTCCTTACCCAATTTACAACTATATTTTGAAGCAGCAGCTCTGAACTGGTTTCAAGAATGGGTGACATTAAAAAAAAAGGAGACTGCTTAAACTGGAAGGAGAAGATCTGAGAAGGGGTTGGCATGCATATATATGGCATGCCAAAGATAAGATTGAAAAGAACTTCTCGCACCACTTCATTCGGGCTGCTTTAATGAAAGTTTGGAAAAAATATAAAACACGATTTTATTCTAAAACCCCAATGTGGGTATCCCCCACGGAGGCTCAACACATAAAGCAGACTGCCACAGGCAAATGGTATAGATATAAAGACCTAATACAAAAAGATGCAAGAGGATGGAGGCTGAAATCTTTAGAAGAACTGAGAGAGCAAGATGAATCGTGGACTTGGTTTCACTACACCCAGTTAAATGAAATTTTTAAACAGGACCAAAAGGTAGGGTTTGAGGCCAAGGAAACAAGTTGGGACAAGCTTCTGAAAGGTTGAAAAGAAACAAATAAGCCGAATCTATGAAGAACTCCTGCAATGGGATACCGAAGAAGAACTAATAAAAGACACAATGGTCAAATGGGCGCAAGAATTAGAACATCCTATCCCGCTGAAAACCTGGGAAGGGCTTTGGAAAAAAAAAAAAAGGTTAAATACTCAGAATTTACCAATATTCTTGAAACTGGGTATAAGATGTTCCATCATTGGCATCTAACACCAATGAAATTAGCAAGGTTTTACAAACATTTGAAAGATAAATGCTGGAAATGTGAGGAAGCCAAAGGAAGCTATATCCACTGTTGGTGGACATGCAAAAAAGCCAAGAAATTTTGGAGGAAAATACACATCCATGTGGAGAAAATTCTACAACGGAGAATACAATTTAAACCAGATGCTTATCTTTTAAATATAACAGAGTTAGAGACGGACAGTAATGAGGACAAGATCTTCTTTTTTTTATCCTCAGCTGCGAGACTTGAGTATGCAAGGAAGTGGAAATGCAGAGACCCTCCACCAGTTGAAGAATGGCTGTTAAAGCTTAGAGAGATTATAGATTACGATATTATAAGAAATACAATTCAAGATAGTAATTTAAGGAAAAGAATAGATTGGCAATGTGTCAAGGATTATTTAAAAGAACTAAAAACTGAGTAGGAAACAAAGAGAAAGAAGGACTGTAATAAATAGATAAAGCAAGAGAAAAAGAAGGAACCGGCAGAGAAGTATTTGGAGGAGGAAGAGAAATTATTAACATCAAGATATAATTCTCCCCCTGCGGAATGGACTGGAAGTGAATGTTGTGAAGATAGACTTTGCTCTACTCTACTCTATTTTCTATTCTAACTATACTTACTATATACCCTCCCAACTCTACCCTCCATCCAGATCCTAATCTATCTATGTGCACACCTAACCTCCCCCCACTTCCCTTATCCCTTCCCTTTCCTCTTCTTAATCTGTTCCCCCTTCTTTCACAAGTTTCGCTATTTTATTATATGTAAAAACTGCAAAAAAGCAGCTGCTCTCAGCAGGCCACCATCCCCCAGCTGTTCTTTACTGCGTTAGAGTGTCATTTTGCTCCCGGATTTTTTTTAATGTGAAAAGTGTGCCGTGGGTCAAAAAAGTTTGGGAAACACTGGTCTAGATGGATTTATGAACAGCCAGATAAGATAGTGGAACTACGAAGTGAAACTTTCTGGTCTGGCTTTTGTGGGGAGTGCCAACACAAGAGAGAGAAAATTCAGCAGAGACCATCAAAGGTTATCCAGGACTGTGATGGAGAGATCTGTGGATAGTAAGGAAGCTGCAGAAATGTAGCCTCCAGCAGAAGCTACCGTGTTTCCCCGAAAGTAAGACAGCGTCTTACTTTCTTTCCCCCCCGAAAAGTCCCCCTACGTCTTACTTTCGGGGTACGTCTTATATAAACTTAGACGTACCCCGTCGCCACGGCCACGCCGCTGCTGCCGCCGTCATGCCGCCGCCGCCGCAACCGGCCCCATCGGCCGCGGCACACCTTGCGGCGCAGCTTTCTGCGCGTCTTGCCGAACATCTACAGGCGCCTCTTGCTCTCTTCCCCCTCCCTTTCTTCATCCAAGGAAGGGAGGGGAAGAGAGCAGGAGGCGGGGCGGCGGCGTCACGTCAGAGGCTTCGCCCGCCTCCTGCTCCTTCTCCCCCTTCGTCCATTCGAGCTCACGGGGGGGGAAAGGAGCAGAAGGCAGCTTGTGAGCGGCATTACGTCAGAGGCCAGGCCTCTGGCCGCGACGCCCTTCACCCCCGCCTCCTGCTCCTTCTCCCCCCCCCTTCGTCCATTCGAGCTCACGAAGGGAGGGGGGAAGAAGGAGCAGGAGGCGGGGCGAAGCGGCGTCACGTCAGAGGCTTCGCCCCGCCTCCTTCTCCTTCTCCCCCCCCCACATTCATTCGAATGGACGAAGGGAGGGGGGAGGAGCAGACGGCGGCACGCCGCGGCGTCCCGTCCGCGGCCCGGCCTCTGCCGCGGCGCCGGTTAACCCCCGCCTCCTGCTCCTTTCCCCCCCCCCCTTCGTCCATTCGAGCTCACGAAGGGAGGGGGAAGAAGGAGCAGGAGGCAGGGCAAAGCGGCGTCACGTCAGAAGCTTCGCCCCGCCTCCTGCTCCTTCTCCCCCTTCGTTCACTCGAATGGATGAAGGGGGAAGGAGCAGAGGCGGCGCGAGCGGCATCACGTCAGAGGCCAGGCCTCTGACGCGACGCCGCTCACCCCCGCCTTCTGCTCCTTTCCCCCTCCCTTCGTGAGCTCGAATGGACGAGGGGGGGGAGGAGAGCAGGAGGCGGCGAAGCCTCTGAAGTGACGCCGCGCGCCCCACCTCCTGCTCCTTCTTCCCCCTTCCTTCGTGAGCTCGAATGGAGTACGGCTTACATACGGGCACGGCTTACATTAGCCGACCCCGCTGACACCCCCGATACGTCTTACAATCGGGGGTGTCTTACTTTTGGGGAAACCCGGTAGATAACACGTCTTCATGTACAATGTACGTGAAAATTGGATAGTTACAACAGAAGAAGAGAAAAGAAGATATAATGGGCTTATACTGGGGTAGGGAAGATCAGAAGTATTGAAGCAGCAGGGATTATTTTAGATCTAAAATTAATCAGTCAAATGAGCAATTAAGCCACAGAGCCTTTGTGGAGCTCAAGTAAAAGTCTCTTGATGATTTGTATGTTGAAGGAGAAAGTATTAGAAGTAAAGAGATTACTTGAATATAAGCTGAGGCACCTAATTTTTCCAGAAAAAACTGGAAAGACGTATTGACTCAAGTATAAGCCGAAGGTGGGAAATGCAGCAGCTACGAGTCAATTTCAAAATAAAAATAGATAGCAATAAAATTACATTAATGGAGGCATCAGGAGGTTAAATGTTTTGGAATATTTACATAAAACTGTAATTTAAGACTGCCCAACTCTGATTAAACCATTATTCTAAACTCCTTCTATGTAAATGTGTTTACGTATCCTTTGAATAATGATAGAGTAAGATAATAAATATATTATTATTATTATTAAGAGCACAATTATGGAAATGTAATAATAACAATAATAAATAGGTAAAAATAATAAATAAAATAACAAATGTAAAAAATAATAAAGTAAAATATTGTAAATTTAATAATAACTAGAGTAAATAAATGTAATAAAAATAATAAGAGTGAAATAATGTAAATGTAATAATAAATAGAGTAAATAAATGTAATAAAAATAAAGATAGAGTAAAATAATGTAAATGTAATAGAGTAAATAAATGTAATAAAAATGATAGAATAAAATAATGTAGATGTAATAATAAATAGAGTAAATAAATGTAATAAAATAATGATAGAGTAAAATAATGTAAATTTAATAATAAATAGAGTGAATAAATGTAATAAAAATAATAATAGAGTAAAATAATGTAAATGTAATAACAGAGTAAATAAATATAATAAAAATAATAATAGAGTGAAATAATGTAAATGTAATAATACAGTAAATAAATGTAATAAAAATAATAATAGAGTAAAATAATGTAAATTTAATAATAAATAGAGTGAATAAATGTAATAAAAATAATAATAGAGTGAAATAATGTAAATGTAATAACAGAGTAAATAAATATAATAAAATAATAGAGTAAAATAATGTAAATATAATAATAGAGTAAATAAATGTAATAAAAATAATAATAGAGTAAAATAATGTAAATGTAATAATAAACAGAGTAAATAAATGTAATAAAATTAATACTAATAACAGAATAAAATAATAAATAGACTTGGCTCGAGTATAAGCCGAGGGGAGCATTTTCAGCCTAAAAAATGGGCTGAAAAACTAGGCTTATATTCGAGTATATACAATAGTTCCTGGGATTTTTTAACCCCTTTAGTTACTTGTTTCTAAATTGTTTGACTATTTACAATAAATTGTCTATTTACTTTACTATAGTCACTTTATTCCACAATTACATTAATGTTCACTTTTAATTTCCGCATCTTCTTCTGCTCCCATTCAAATACCATGACAATAACTAAATAAAGGTTGAGTATCCCTTATCTGAAATGCTTGGGACTAGAAGTGTTCCATAATTCAGATTTTCTTTATTTTGGAATATTTGCATATACATAATGAGATATCTTGGAGATTGAATTCAATTTTTATTTTAAATTCCTTTATGTTTCATATACATCTTATGCACATTAACCTGAAGGCAATTTTATACACAATATTTTTACTAATTTTGTACATAGACCACAATTTATGTATCTTCAGCCATTAAATAACAAAGGTGACACTATTTCAGCCATTTATTTTGGATTTTGGAGTATTCTGGATTTCGGAATTACAGGTGCTCAACCTTCCAGAAGATGGGAGTCACCCAGGAAAGCACCAAATATGAGAATAGTTCCTTAAATCAGTACAAATTCCTGAAATTCTTCAGATTATCAATGCATTTTCCAACGTACCCAAAAATTTACCACTACACATTTCACATTGTTATTTGGAAGGGGGATTGTTCTAACAGCATTTTATTCTGTTGAGACTCATCTTAGTTTTTGTTTTAATGATATTTAAAGAAAGAGGCCCTTTGGTGGTATGGCAGGTTAAACCACTGAGCTGCTGAACTTGCTGACCGAAAGGTTGGCGGTTCAAATCCAGGGAGCGGGGTGAGCTCCTGCTGTTAACCCCAGCTTCTGCCAACCTAAGCAGTTCGAAAACATGCAAATGTGAGTAGATCAGTAGGTACCGCTTCTGCGGAAAGGTAACGGCATTCTATGCAGTCATGCCGGCCATATGACCTTGGAGGTGTTCATGGACAATGCCAGCTCTTTGGCTTAGATGAGCACAACCCCCTCAGAGTCAGACACAATAATAATACACTTTATGGGCCGGAGAGATAGCACAGCGGTAACAACAGCTGTGTTGTAATCTGAAGGTTACACGTTCGAATCCCCGGGCTGGCTTGGACACCCAGCTGTGAGCCCCGTCCACTGTCCACCTAACAGATCGAAAACAGCCAGCTGCAAGTAGATAAACCTAGGTACCGCGCAGTGGGGAAGGATTTTTAAGGACTTATAACAAAAATAAGGACTTACAACAAAATTAAGGAAGATCGGCTGCCGGAAGGTGGAAAGCGGAACCAGGCTCTCGTCTGAGGATGAATCAACAGCACCCCCTTGTGACGTATGGAGCGACTGCACCTTTCAAAAATGCAGCCAGATGGAAATCCTTCTAACTGTACAAGTGTCTGCACCAGTTTGCCTGTTTGTCTGTACAACTGTATTGTAATTGTATGTCAATTCGGCAGGGATTGTCTGCCCTATGTGTAATGTAATCTGCTCTGAGTCCCCTTCAGGGTGAGAAGAGCGGAATGTAAATAAAGTGTATTATTATTATTATTATTATTTATATTCTGCTCTTCTCATCCCGAAGGGGACTCAGAGCGGATTACAGGTACACATACTTAGCAGACAATCCCTGCCATTTCCACATACACACATATAGACAAAGGCAAACTCTGGCCACCAGGGGGAGCTGACACACTCCTCATCTCTCAGCGTCCCTTGTTGTTCCTTCCGCATTCTCAGCGTTCCTGGAGTTCTTTAATGGCCTCATAATTCAGTCAAAATTTGCCTCCCCACTTAATGTGGTACCTTTATCTCTTATTTGACAGATGCAACAATCTTTCGGGCTGCAAGGGTCAACAGCAGACTACACTTAAAGGTCGAGCACCCACCTCGACCCGGGCAGGCCTCGAACTCATGACGTACTGGTCAGAAAAATCTTATGCAGCTGACACTTAGCCAGCTGCACCACATTCCCGGTGCACAACAATACTTAATGCCAAGGGGGAAATGGAAGAGAAAGATGGACATGTATAGATTCCATATTGCTGAGTTAGATTATAGGTTGCTTCCAGATGTGGGAATGAAAACAACTGTTCAGATGTGACCCTAAATTAGGGGTTGGACTGTGATATACTATACTTTCTTTTCACCATGGTTTTTCTACTTTTGCCAGCTACCAGATCATGCTGGACTGTTGGCAAGGAGATCCAAATGAAAGGCCAAGGTTCTCAGAACTGGTCGCGAGATTAGGCGACCTTCTTCAAGCAAACGTGCAACAGGTTAGCAGCACAATCGGGTATTCACCAAGCTTTTTCATAGTGAAAAATTCTCAAACTATACTAGACTGATAGATATGAATGTGTGGCATCAAATTGTTGCCAATCTGTAGCCTGCCTTGAGTTGCCTTAGGGCTGAAAGAAATACCATAAATAAATAATAAATATAAGTATACAGTTTTTGCCTTGAGGGCCATACATTTTGCTATATGGTGACCACGTTGGTTCCACTAACCGTATTTCAGAGAAAGGAACTGAGTTTTCTTTACCCCACTTTCCCAAATTAGTTTTTTAAAAAAAATAATTTACACTGCCAGTTTCTTTTAAAATATACAGTAGAGTCTCACTTATCCAACCTTCGCTCATCCAACGTTCTGTATTATCCAACACAGTCTGGCTCCTGCCCAGATCCACAGCTATTTCAATACATTGTGATGTTTTGGTGCTAAATCCGTAGATCCATTAGTTACTACATAACGTTACCGTGTATTGAACTGCTTTTTCTGTCCATTTGTTGTAAAACATGGTGTTGGTGCTTAATTTGTAAAATCATAATGTAATGTATATGGTTCCATCCCAGTTTACCTGTCCGAACGTATTCTCCCCTACGAACCATCAAGGCAGTTAAGATCTTCTGGAGGGGCCCTGCTCTCGGTCCCACCACATTCGCAATCGCGGCTGGTGGGGACGAGAGACAGGGCCTTTTCTGTGGTGGCCCCTTGGCTGTGGAACTCCCTCCCAACTGAGATCAGATCTGCCCCCTCACTCCTGACCTTCAGGAAGCTATTGAAATCCTGGATTTGGAAAGAAGCATTCCCGGAATAATGGCTGAGTTTAATAATCGATTATGTATGCCAGTGTTTCCCAACCGCTGTTCCGCGGCACACTAGTGTTCTGTGAGAGATCAGCTAGTGTGCTGCGGGAAAACTTCTCTTCCCCCCTTTCTTTCTAGTGTTCCCTGGGGGTGCCTTCCTCTCATGTGGGAGGCCCTCCCTCCCTCCTCCCCCTCCTTCCTTCCTTCCTGCCTCTCCCTCCTGCCTGGCTAACCGGTGTTGTTAACCAGGAGGAATCTTTCCTGGGGCAGACCCGCGCCTTCTTCTCCCTCGCCCTCCATCTGCCGGTGGGCTTCCCGGGTGGTGCGGAGGAGGATTTGGGCGGCGTGGGGCTGGGCGCGGGTGGAGGCACGGCCAGTCCTGGTGGAGCAGCGCCTCCATCTCCCGCAGCGGGCCCTCCGCCCGGCCCGAGAGGAGCAGGGCCCAGCCCGGGGAGAGGAGCACGGCCAGGCAGAGGCACACGGTTCGGCCCAGGCCCCGCAACACCCCCGTCACCACGCACAGGCTCCAGTCCA
This sequence comes from Anolis apletophallus, assembly GCA_030556195.1. Taxonomy (NCBI): domain Eukaryota; kingdom Metazoa; phylum Chordata; class Lepidosauria; order Squamata; family Anolidae; genus Anolis; species Anolis apletophallus. The sequence continues at coordinate 193,592,109 of JARBWK010000004.1, read as the reverse complement.
AGCCGCTCGCCTCCATCGCCCCCGAGAAGCCAGGCAGCCAGGCAGGCAGGAGGGAAAGGAAGAAGAGGGAGGGGCCTGGCCCAAAAGGGGGGGGGCGGGTGGAGGCCACGCCCCAAGTGACCAGGTGTGCCGTGGCTCAAAAAAGGTTGGGAAACACTGATGTATGCGGACCGAAATTGGACATGTTTTTAATCTTGGCGATCTGGTTTATGTATTTTAATCTACTTGTATTTTAATCTTTTATTGTTTTTAATGATGTTTTAAATTGTAATTTGGCATTGAATCCTTGCTGTTGAAACCGGCCTGAGTCCCTCTGCGGAGGTCGAGAAGATCGGTATATAAAAGTTTTAAATTAATTAATTAATTAATAGGCTTTTCTTAATCCCTCCTTGTTATCCAGCATTTTCACTTATCTAACGTTTTGCTGGCCTGTTTATGTTGGATAAGGAGACTCTGCTGTATACACAAACATAATACACTTTTCTAAAACCAAATCCCAGTTTGTATATTGTACTTTTCAGAGCTTGCAACTCTGCACAGTATGTATTTCTTCAGTAGCGCAGAATAATATTCCATTGCCAGTTTGGAGGCACTCAAACTATGTTTCTGAATTAGTCTTCTTCACCTATGAGTCACTGGTTGATAATATGGTTTCCTTGCTAATATAACAACAACAATGAGTAAACAGGATCATCCAGTGTCAACAGAAATGGATTAGGGCTCTTAAAGGGAGTTTTAAAAGTCCAGCAACATCAAGATGACAACAGATCTTCCTCCGTTTTCATATTATTTCTCTGCCGTTGATGAAGTTGTATTTTTATGCACATAGGATGGCAAAGACTACATCCCCTTGAAGAATATTTTGTCAGTGGACTCTGGATTTGACTGTTCACCTCCGATTTCTCCTAATCCTCATGGGCTGGAAAATGATTCAGTGACCGTACTGAATTATACTGTTTCTGAAAATACTGGGTAAGATGGAACACCATGGTGCATATAGAAAGTAGATGAATATCAGTATGTTGTTGTCGAATACAGAAAGTCATCTTAAAGTGATTGCTTTGCTTTAAAAAGAAGACAAATGTAAGAAGAACGTGATTAAGTCATTGGTGTGATGTGAACAAGAACCACACCAATTTTGACCTAGGCCCTGCTCCAACAATGCAAAAGGTGTGATAAGGCAATTTCACAAGGAGTAGTGGGGTACCCTCTCCGTTGGTGCCCCCTTCTTGTGGGGAAGAGGATTGCGTATCTTAATGAAGTTATGAGCTATGCTGGCGGTGGCATATTAGCCACCGGTAGGGCCTCCCATGCCAGACAGGTCACAACCGAAGGGTCTGACAAAGAGCATCAACGGGCAGGATGGCCTCTCTAGCCTTTTGGCAACCATCCTAAGAGAAGGAAAACTCTAAATTCAAACCCGGGCAGGTGGTGCTCGTCTAACCCTGTAAGGTCAACCATCTAAGACAGGGGTGGGCAACCTACGGCCCACGGGCCCGATCCGACCCGGCAGCCGATTCTGTCCGGCCCGGGGAGAAGGGCATCGGGGGTGGGGCCAAGAAGAAGGGGTGTCGCTGCTGCCATCCTATTGCAGACTCTGTGGGGCCTGTGTCGGCAGACAGGCCGGAGTAGTGGGGGCTTTGGAGTGCCTGCCATTCCTGGAAGCAATCTGGGCCTGCAGCGGGAGCACTCTGCGGCCTGCAGGGGCTGATCACCCTGGCGACCCAGAAGACTTGATCGTCTTCCGGATAGCCAGGGCTTTCAGCCGCCTCAGATCGCCGAGTGCTCCCCCTGCAGGCCCAGATCACCTCCAGGAATGGGAGGCACTCCAAAGCCGCCGTTCCTCCGGCCTGTCTGCTGACACAGGCCCCACAGAGCCTGCAATAGGATGGCAGCAGCGGCACCCCTTCCTCTTGGCCTCCAGGGATGGCAGGCACTCCATAGCAGAGCGATCAGCTGGGGAACAGCTGAGGGCGAGAGCGGGCGGAGGCCTGCAGCCTCCGATCGCCTGCTGCTCTGCTCTCCTCTGCTGCGGCGGCGGCTGGGTCCGCTTTGCCATCCTCTGGGCTGGGTCCATTGGGCCATTCCATCTTGGTTCGCACCTTGTCTTCTTGAATTTAATTTAATTTTCGTGTTTTTTATTATTATTTTATAATAATTTTATAATAATAATATAATAATAGAATAAATAATATAATGTTATATTATATTATAATTTCAATATATTATAATGTTTATATATACTATAATATAATAATTATGATATTAATACTAATAATTTATGAATATTTCTTGATATATTAATGTTAATATTAATGATGTGTAATATATAGTAAATATATAGTAAATATATATAATAAATAAATTATGTAGATTAGAATGTAGTTCAGCCTTTAGGTGCGGCTCTCCATAATATTTTTTGGCTCTCGTGTGGCCCCTTGGAAAAAATAATTGCCCACCCCTGCTGTAAGGTCAACCATCTAGAGAAGGAAACTCGAACCAAACCTATGACCTGAGGACCTCGTTGCCACCGTCCCAGCTTGCTAGGCCCCGGCAGATGAACCTTTGGTTTAAAGCAGGCCTGGGCAAACTTCGGCCCTCCAGGTGTTTTGGACTACAACTCCCACAATTCCTAACAGCCGGCAATTGGAATTGTGGGAATTGTAGTTCAAAACACCTGGAGGGCCAAAGTTTGCCCAGGCCTGCTTTAAAGGATGAGGCCACCAGAAAAATCCATTGCACAGGCTCGAAGGACACATCCAACCTCCGAATCATCAACGCGCTTATAGAAAGCATGGGATGACTCCTTCCTGAATCTTCGTTCATGAAGAAAAGCCAAGAAGAGTGGGGTACACTACACGGCTTTCCCTTTTACATACCAGAAAAATCGGTTAAGTGCAGGATTCCAGGTATTAATAAATTTAAACTGTTTCCCATCTGCTCTAGCCGACAATGCCAGAGACAATTTCAATGCAGTAGGAATTTCTAACAGACCTGAGGAACTTGTATCCTGTGGCGTAATGTAAAATAAACCACGTGTAGTTCACGTTTGACCAGTAGTTTGTTGCTCATGTTCTGTATGTGGCTTGTTTTGCATTCATTCAACTAGATTTCTTTCCTTCTCTCCTGCCTTTTAAGAAAGCACACGAATGCCTTCAGAATGAAGCCACCACAGAGGGTCAAGACCTTTGAGGAACTTTCGCCCAAGGACAAATCCGAACACGATGTAAGTTGCAGTCAACCTCCTAGAATCATAGCATAAGATGGCTTCTGCGTACAGAGCATTTTTGCACTGATCTTCTCTTCCAACATCCATCATAAGACCCAGGGCCGGTTTGTCCATTAGGCGGACTACGCAGGCGCGTGGGGTGTCGCCACCTGGGAGGGGCGTTGCCACCTGGGAGGGGCATCGCCATGCCGACTCTGCCCCGCCCCACCACCCGCGGCACGTCGCGCTGCCCGCCATTGCACCGGCCAGACCTCCGCAGCCGGCCCTGTGGCCCGGCCCCGCAGCCAACCGGGCTTTGTTAGGCGGCCCCGCAGCCCCGGGCACTCGGCCACGCCTCCACATGCGCGGACGCACGGCTCAAGCATGTGTACTGGCTCCAGAGCGCACCTCCCACTTTGGAGTCAGTACGCGTGTGCGCAGTTTCACGCATGCGCACTGGGCTCCAAAACGGGAGGTGCGCTCTGGAGTCAGTGCGCGTGCGCACAGATTGGCGCATGCGCACTGGGCTCCCCTCAGGAGCAACTGGGGGCGCAAAAATTTTTTGCGTACCCCCCAGGAACAGGTAGGTCCGCCCCTGATAATACCTAATAATCTTTATCTAAAGAAAAAAAAGGAAAGTTTGTGTGAAAGAGAGGTACAGGGATTTATGGTTGGAATAAAATGGAAAAAACTGGGAATTTCTTTCTGACCCAGATTTCAGTCTGAGCCACAGAACAATTTGGGTGCATATAAAATTATTGCTAGAGGCAACCTTTTGAGCTGCTCAAAACTATCTCCAAATGAGTTAAGAAAACTCTGCTAATATCTTATAATAGTTATTATAAGTCTACTGGGTCACAACACAATAAGTCACAATATAGGAATAACTGTATGAATGGAATTCCTACTGAACAACATTTTGTCAACCTTAGACAAATAATTTGGTTTTTGCTCCAGAAAATAATTATGATTGTTTGACAAAACTGATATAGGCACCATTATTGTGAAAAACATTGTGTGTTACCATCTCCCTCACCTGTTGTGTCAGGGGATGTGAACCTTTTGGGAATTCCACAGTGGTTACACAGTATGATCCTCATATCTATGAGACTGATATATTTGGCTTCAATTATCCTTGGGTTCACTTATTCAGTTATGCACACAGGGCCTCTTGTACAAGTGCCTCTTTTCACTACTTCTGTGACAGCTATTCTCAATTACTGGCTATACCTATGCTTCTCCCCATGTGGTCTTGCCCCCCTAATCATGAAAGATGACTTCCAGTCCACATGGATTAAAACAGTAGCAGCAAAGATCGCAACACTAGGTTTCTCCCAAGGACAATTGCTAAGCATGAGATGGGACCAAGGCAAGGATCTCATTAAGCAACGGATCCTGGACATAGAGCGCCAATCCGACCTAGCCTGTTCCCCAGCCTTCTTTGTTAGTGAAGCCACTAGATACCTCACTGTCCCCATGGCATACCTAACGGACCTGGAGGTGCCCAAACACCGAAGGGCTTTTACCCTGGCAAGATGCCATGCCCTCCCATCAGCTGTATTGGAGGGGAGGTATCAGAAGACCTCGTTCAAGCAGAGACTATGCCCCTGTGAGTCTGGTCATGTGGAAACAACTGAGCGCATGCTTCTTCAATGCATGTTCTACAGAGATCTTAGATCTAATCTCATTAGACCATGGCTTTCAAAATACCCGGGGCACAGTGAAAAATATTATTCCACCCTGCTGCTTTCGGACTCTAACACTACAATAACTTACAGTGTTGCTAAGTTCTGTGCTGCCGCACTTAAAATCAGACAGAGGATGATTGACACCGTTAGGCAACACCCTGCTGGGAATGCAGTTAGAGCAACATGTTACAGCTGAAATGCTACTAGACTCGCAGTGTGCCCCCCTTCCCCTTTAGTGCCCCCCACCAGTGTTTTCTACCTCTCTCATCAACCACTCCCCTCCCCCTTTGGTTCCATACCTGTTACAATATCCTGTCTTTTGAAATATATTTTATACTGATTTCTAATCTAATTTTAAATAACTGTTTACTGGGGAGTTATCCTTCCCCTCTTAGGGTGCTTGTGCCCATTTTGTGCTGGTCAGTGACGGTAATAAAGTTTTGATTGATTGATTGATACTTCTGTTTTAATATGGTTTGCTCTTATTCATGGGTTCACACATCCACATAAAGTATTATAACTGATCCCTTGTGGATACAGCAATGGTTCCCAACCTGTTTTTGACCAGGAACCGCTTGACCATGGATCACTCTCCAATATTAGTACCAAAATGGGTATGAATCACATTTTGGTCAACTTTAGATTTGGTTTGGTTATTTGGGGCATCGATTCAGAAAATTGCATTGAATAGACCACATCAACTCTAGTTTCTGATAAAAGAACATATGCCATACAGTAGTTCCATCTGCTCGCCCACAGACAGGGCCGTAGCCAGGATTTTGTTTCGGAGGGGGCTGAGTTTGGTTCGGTGGGGGGGGGGGGGCTGAGACTGGGTGGAAGAGGGTCAACCCTAGCAAACCTTTTGTATTGTTATCCCAATAACCCCATTAATGTGGGATATAATGAGCATGGTGATCAGATCATGATATGAATAAACATAACAGTTTAAATAATGTACCAGTAAGGCCTTTTTGCAGACCACCCTGAGAATTTCGGGGGGGGGGGGGCTGAAGCCCCCTTAGCCCCCCGGGCTACATGCCTGCCCACAGAAAACCATATTTAATAAGCCTCGGCACTATGAGAGGGTTTTGCGAGTCCAGTCCCTCTCATTGCAATGATGTAGTAACTGTGAGGCTGTGGATCATATTTTAGTTCTTGTGGATCACTGGTAGTCCACAGACTACAGATTAGGAACCACTGGGATGCGGGGATCATATTGTACTGATGTAAAATGGGGACTGAATTAGATTTGTTCTGTGCTAAATAGAACAGAGCATTTACAGATGGATTTTCTCTCAGGATTACCAAGCAGATAGTGGAATTGCACTGCCTTCAGAAGAGCCGAAACGTTTTACATGGACTGGAAGCAAACAAAAGCACCTTTTCTTTGGGTAAGTCCAGTCATGTTGCATCCCCTTACAAATACGAGGCAGGGGTGGCCAACATCTTGGTACAGGTGTGTCACTTTCCTACAAGGCCGAGTCCTCATGCCCCACCTAGAATTCTATTAAAAATTAAAAACCAAAGAGAAACACTGCGTGCAGCATCTTCCTTGTATTCCACAGAACTGAATTTTATTTGGTTTAATGCTTTCATCAGTTGTTGGATATACAAAAAAATACCTGAAAAAATAGGACATATATGTTTTTCTTGTGCAAAAGACTCTTGCTGACAAGGCAGGATATGAAGAGGGACCACTCCATGTCATTTTTGCAGGGGAGGGGCTAATTTATAAAGCTCCTCAAAGTGAGAACTCCAATATTTACCTCTCTTGGCTCTGCCTCCATCCCTGCTCTCCTCAAAAACAGGATATTTCAAGCCTCTCCATATATGCCTGCTCAAGAGATATCAGAAGCTTGAACAATTTCTAAAAACTTGTGTTGCCCATACTTTAGTCACAATAAACCATTTCTCTGACCTCAGTTTGAGCTTTGGGATGGAGGTTGATAGGGATTGCCAGAAGTGTTAGATGATGTTGGTGATGCCAGTAGGTTCTGGGAACCACCCAACCCAGCAATAGTGACCAGTAGGGGTGGATATCTCCTGTTTAAAATACTTTGAAATCCGGTATTTTTCGTATTTGAAATTATTTCTACCATATATCGACTCTCGGGGTCCAACCCGGAAGAGAACTTTCCAAACCGAACCCGGGGTCGCCATTTTTACTAAAGGTCACATTATTAGGTCATTTTTCCCCACCTCAATTCTCAACTTGAGGGGAGGAGACTGGAGGGCAGAAGCACCCACCTTTCTCCTCTCGCCAGCTGACAGCTGAGGCGGGTAATTTATTCCCAAGCAGGGAAAGAAGTGGGGAGGCGGGCCCCCACTTCCTCCTCTGCATGGGAATAAACCGGGACCCTTGTCCCAGTTTATTCCTTGCATCCCCCTCCTCCTCCTCTCCTTGGAAATAAACCGGGACAATGGCAAGAGGAGGGTGGAAGGTGCAGCCTGGCACCCTCCTCTCGCCAACCGAGACCCAAACGGGGGTTAATAACCCCCATTTGTGTGTCAGATGGCGAGAGGAGGGGGGAAAGTGCAGCCTGGCACCCTCCTCTCGCCAACCGAGACCCAAACGGGGGTTATCTTTAACCCCCGTTTGGGTGTCAGCTGGCCAGAGGGAAGTGCAGGCAGTACCTTCCACCCTCCTGTCACGCATGCATGGAACAAATAACGTAATAATAACGAAATTCGTTATTAATTACGTTTTAAGTACAAAAATTATTTAAAAAATTTTGGATTAATTTCTATAACGAACCAGCAACGGAAATTCCCCCCCCACGAGTTTAGAATCAAATTTTTCATGGATCAACCACCCCTAGTGACCAGTATCACTGGAATGGAGCAGGCTTAAGCTCTCTTCAGATGCATGATCAGCAAGAGCAAGCTGCCTCTCGTTGCTTGACATGGGCTTGACATCAATGAGAGGAGTCTATTATTTAATAGCAGGCCAAGGGGCACCTCAAATATGATCTGTCATGTTGAGGAAGGAAATCTTTTCCCTCTGTGCTTCCCAATAAGTTAATGTCTCGATGGGGTTATTGTATAGCCATTCCAGAGATAGTTTATATGGTGTCTCCTGGAGTAAATATTGACAGGGAGTAGTTTTCTTCAAGAAAGGGACGTGAAGGAGGGTTAAGCTTTTTCTGCCCCAGGACTGAAATAGACATTTTCCTGTGCTTTATAGTTTATACTCAAAACCAAAAAAGTAGATTCAAATACAGAGCTCCCATTTTTAGATAATTCCTGGATTAGAATTATCTAATAATTATCTCTCAGGACGGGTCCCCTGATGACTCGGCAGCCCACTGTGAAGCTCTTGCTCAGTTCTTTGAGGACAAAGTCGTTTTGATCCATTCTGGCTTTGACACCACGTTAACGGCAGTTTCTGGGGAGGTAACACGAGCACCTGCATGTCCAATTTTGATGGATTCGTTTCAATCTGTTCAGCTCAAGGATGTGGACAAGATACTTGGAGAGGCGCGAGCGATCACATGCATCCTAGACCCCTGCCCATGCTGGCTTGTAAAGGAAGCCAGAGGGGGTTTGGCAGAGTGGGTGAAGGTGGTGGTGAATGCCTCCCTTCGGGAAGGCAACATTGCAGCCATCTTAAAACAAGCTGTTATAAAACCACTGTTGAAAAAACCATCACTGGACCCCACTCAATTCGTCAACTACCGGCCAGTTTCCAATCTCTCCTATTTGGGCAAAGTCTTGGAATGTGTGGTTGCCTCGCAACTCCAAGAATTCTTGGTAGACACTGATTATCTAGATCCGACACAGTCTGGCTTTAGGCTGCATCAAAAGGAGTATAGTGTCTAGATTGAAAGATGTTGTGGTGCCTCTCTATTCCGCTTTGGTTGGACCTCACCTGGAATACTGTGTCCAATTCTGGGCATGACAGTTCAAGAGCTGGAAGGTGTCCAGAGGAAGGCAACTAAAATGATCAAAGACCTGGAGACCATGCCCTATGCGGAGCGTCTTAAAGAACTGGGCATGTTTAGCCTTCAGAAGAGAAGGTAGAAAGGAGACATGATAGCCATGTATAAATATGTGAACGAATGTCTTAAGGAAGAAGGAGCAAGCTTGTTTTCTGCTGCCCTTGAAACTAGAACTCGAAACAATTACAGAAAAGGAGATTCCACCTGAACATTAGGAAGAACTTCCTGACTGTAAGAGCTGTTCAACAGGAGAACTCTCTGCTTCAGAGTGTGGCAGAAGCTCCTTCCTTGGAAGCTTTTAAACAGAGGCTAGATGGCCATTTGTCGGGGATACTTTGTGCTTTTTCTGCATGGCAGGGGGTTGGACTAGATGGCCCATGTGGTGTCTTCCAACTCTATTATTCTATGCTTCTATGAACTACACCCTGTCTTTCCTCGGAGCCTATCTCTCTCATACTTGTGCTCCGATGCCTTTGCCATTTTGTGTCTGGCTTTGGAGACATAGGCTGGCTTTGGAGACATGCTCTCTGTCTCCAACATCTACCATGTTTAAGGAACTCCTGCGTGAGACAGATATTTAAGGAGTTGTTTGTTGCACAATGGAAGTACCGAATAGTTTCCTCTTTATTGACCAAAACAAGAGACAGGCTAGCATTACAAGATGCCAACCTTAGTTTGACCTTAAGCAGGGCTGAGATTTACTTTTAAAGATTTCATGTCAGCATTAGCAGCCCCTCTTGCAAGTGCTGTGTACATTCACAGTATAATGCTAGTGTACCACATGAGAAGAGCTGTACCCATATTTCTGCAGAACATACACTAGGACAGCTGCCAGTTTGAGGCAACATGAAAGGTATTGCACCAGGAAAGTGGTGCAGCTGGCTAAGTGTCAGCTGCATAAGATCTCTCTGGTCATGAGTTTGAGGCCTGCCCAGGTCAAGGTGGGTGCTCAACCTTTAAGTGTAGCCTGCCGTCGACCTTTGCAGCCTGAAAGACAGTTGCATATGTCAAGTAGGAGATAAAGGTACCACATTAAGGCAAATTTTGACTGAATTATGAGGCCATTAAGAACTCCAGGAACCAGGGGGAGGCAAGGGGCTGATTTTGACTGAAAGGGTTACCCTAGCAAATCTTTTGTATTGTTATCCTAATAACCCCATTAATGTGGGATATAATGACATGGTGATCAGATCATGATATGAATAAACATAACAGTTTAAATAATGTACCAGTAAGGCCTGACCACCCTGGAAGCCCCTTAGCCCCCGGCTACATGCCTGCCAGGAACGCTGAGGAATGCGGAAGGAACAACAAGGGATGTTGAGAGATGAGAAGTGCGTCAGCTCCCCCTGGTGGCCAGAGTTTGCCTCTGTTCATCTATATGTTGTATGTGGAAACGGCAGGGATTGTCTGCTAAGTATGTGTACCTGTAATCCGCTCTGAGTCCCCTTCAGGGTGAGAAGAGTGGAATACAAATAAAGTGTATTATGTATTATTACTTAGGAGTAAGGTATGTTTTTAATGTACAGAACTGCATCCTGACCAACACACAATAAGGAGAACATCATATAAGGATGCATGCTTGCCCCTTCCCATTCATGACTCAGCGAGATGTACACGACTTGAAACTCAAGGGCTCAGGATACTAAAATGGCAACATGACAATGAAGGGATGCGGGAGCGTCATTTCTCTTCCTGCTCTCTGCTGTTTCATATTAACCACTTTCCTCTGTTTGGCTCCTTTTTAGAGAATAAGAACTTCCTAGGAGGGGGGGAAAAGGTCCTAACAGGAATTATTTCTGAGACATTAAGGACATTAAGGAAGTACACAGTCTTAAAAAAGCACAGATGATTCTTGTGTTGGGTGTGGGAGACTGGCTCCTACCGACCTCAGTAGGACATTCTCTGTGAGAAAAAGGGAGAAGGACTGGGCTATCACGAGATTAGAGAAGCTGAATGAAAACTCTTTGAAGGGAGATTGTATCTTATAACTACCAGGCAGGAGCTCTTGGTTGCCTTCATGCCATTCTTATTACTTTCCAAAAGCATGTGACTTTCCAGAAGCATCTGGCTTGTGTCCTTTTGGTAATTTATGCCAGCATATGGAGATTTTACAGCAGTCTATGTACTTTTCCCAACACTGTGAAAGAGCTATCTATTAGTAACTCCTTGAGCAGTTTTTTTCCCCAGGCTGGTCAGATGCCACCTGGGAACAAAATCCACCATTGACCTAAATACCGGTAGCTCCAGAGCAGGGGTGCTCACACTTTTCCAGCATGCGAGCTACTCTTAAAGCAACCAAGTCCAAAAGAGCTACCTGCCCCCACTGCCATGCGCGCTCCCGCCGCTGCGCGTTCTCGCCACTGCGCGTGCTCCTGCTGTTGTTTTCTGCCCGCGCAGTGCTTCTTCCGCCTGCGGGGCATTTCAGGAAGGAGAAAGCACGAGGCGGGGCATCCAGAGGGAGCGCTCCGCCCTGCCTGTCTCGCCGGCAACGGAGGCTGCACAGCTGCTTCTGGGCGAGAGAGAGGCAGGGCGCTCCCTCCAGAGGCCCTGCCTCGTGCTTCCTTCTTCCTGCAATGCCCTGCAGGCGAAAGAAGCACCGCAAGAGCGGAAGCCAGCAGCAGGAGCACGCGTGCACGCAGTGTGTGCGCGCGCATGGCAGGAGCACCCCATCTGGCTGGTGACGCCCGAAGATCACCTGGAAGAGGGCCGAAGATCTACTAGTAGCTCCCGAGCTACCTAATGAGCATCCCTGCTCCAGAGTGACCTCTTCCATAAGTGTGCTGGTGGGAGTACACTGCATCAGGCTCAAATAGCATCTTAGGCTGCATTTCAGGCGATATAACAGTGTGCATTTCTTTTGTTACTATTATGAATGGAAACCATGAAAATGAACAAAATCTGACAAGTTTTTTTTTTAAAAAACCCTTCCAAAATCAGGACAGGAAACAAAGAGCAAAACTATGGTGAACTCGCCATGGGTCAGCGCAAGAGAGGCGCCCCCAAAAGAGATATAAGGACTCCCTGAAGCAACATCTCAGGCTCGGCCAGATTGATCACCAACAATGGTCCACCCTGGCCTCACATCGGGAGGCATGGAGATGCACTATCCACAATGCTGCGGCCTCTTTCGAGAAGACACGCTGAATGGGTCTTGAAGAGAAACGACAACGCAGAAAGAACCACAACTTGGAAACAACATCACCCAAGGAGACTTTCTGCTGTGCTTTCTGCAACCGAACTTGCCTATCTCAGATTGGCTTTTTTAGTCATCAACGCTCTTGTAAAAAGTGTGGGATGAGTCCTTCCTAAGAATCTTCGTTCGCGAAGTAATGCCGAGGAGGAAGGAGGATTATGAATGGCCTCTCCGTTGGCGCCCCCTTGTTGTGGGGGAGAGGCTTGCGTATCCTAATAAAGTTGTAAGCTATGCTGGCGCTGGCATAATAGCCACCGGGAGGGCCTCCCATCCCAGACAAGTCACAACCGAAGGGTCTGACAGAGAGCGTCAATGGGAAGGATGGGCTCTCTAGCCTTTTGGCAACCATCTTAAGAGAAGGAAAACTCTAAATTCAAACCCGGGCAGATGGTGTTCGTCTAACCCTGTAAGGTCAACAATCTAAGAGAAGGAAACTCGAACCAAACCTACGACCTGAGGACCTCGCTGCCACCGTCCCAGCTTGCTAGGCCCCAGCAGACGAACCTTTGGTTTAAAGGGTGAGGCCAGTTCTGTGCACGCTGCGCTCCACCAGAAAAATCCATTGCACAGGCTCGAAGGACACACCCAACCTCCGAATCATCAACGCGCTTGTGGAAAGGGTGGGATGAGTCCTTCCTGAACTTTCGTTCGCGAAGAAAAGCCAAGAGAGATTATGAATGGCCTGAATACTCTAAAGCAGGAGTCCTCAAACTTTCTAAGCAGCGGGCCAGTTCACGGTCCCTCAGACCGTTGGGGGCCCAAACTATAGTTTGAAAAAACGTGAACGAATTCCTATGTACACTGCTCATATCTGATCTGTAGTTCAAATTAAATAAAACATGAAACAAACAATACAATATTTAAAATGAAGAACAATTTTAACCAACATAAATTTACCAGTATTTCAATCGAAAGTGTGGGCCTGCTTTTAGTTGATGAGATAGTCTTGTTAATTAGGATCGTTGTTGTTGTGTGCCCTCAAGTCGTTTCAGGCTTAGGGGTTTGTAGGGCCGCATCCAGTCCACAGGCCTTAGTTTGGAGACCCCTGGTCTTAAAGGCACCAGATCCTATCTTCTTTTGGATGAGAGACCACCAACCAATACCCAGAGCTGTAGGCTATATTTTAGAGGAAGGAACTGGCAAATCACCACTGAGTATTCCTTGCCTAAGAAAACCTTATGAAATTCATGGGGGTCACCATGAAGACACAAACACATGCACAGAGACAGATAGGGAGAGCAGTTGCAAGTACTCTATCCTTTAGCTCAGGGGTGCTCAACTGGCGAGCCCTAGGTGGCCGTGATCCGGCCCCGCTGGAGCCTGTTGGACACGGCCCCACCTATGCCCTCAGCCGCCATTTTTAAATTAAAAAAATCGGCCGGGGGGGGGGAGGTGGGGCAGGGGGAGGAGGAAGAGGCTAGCTCCTCCTGCTGCGCCCCTCCCATACCTAGGAAGGGAGGGAGGCGCCGGGGCGAGGCAGAAGGGGCGCCAACGGCAGCTGAACCGTCACAGGCCTGGCGTGACTGCTGCTTGTGCCCTGGCACCGCCTCACCCTCCTCGCCCTCGAAAGAGAAAGGCGGCCCCCGGCCTAGGAAGGGAGAGGGAGAGAGAGAAGAGGAGGAGGGTGGCTCCCAAGGAAGGGCAGCAGTGGGAGGGGTGCCACGCCAGGCCTCGAAAGGAAGGAAGGAGTGCCCCCGCTGCATCTGTCTCTTTGGGGAAACACCTCTTACACTCTTCCTTCTCCTGCCCAGGTAAGGAAGCCTCCTTTTCGGTGGCTTTAGGAGGGGCAGGGCCTGGGCTGGGGCGGGGCCTGGGGCGGGCCTGGGGGGGCCGAGGCGGCCCTGCAGGTCATCAGTGACCTCTTATCCGGCAAGTAGGATCCCCTGGACCCGCCAGAAGTTGGACAGCACTGCTTTAGCTTAATTGCAAGTGGGTTTCAAGGGGCACATAGGGGGAAGAGATTGTAGACATGGCATCATGGCTTGGCTACATGTTTGATGTAAGATCTCAGCCGTTGTTGCCTGAGATGATGATCACTTTATTTTATATCCCACCACCATCTCCCCAAAGGGACGCGGGGTGGCTTACAAGTCGGACCAAGTCCAACACAAGGTTTACAAACAAAAAACACTTTTAAAAATACAATACACATATAACAATCGAATTAAAACAATTAAAAACAGCAGCATATAAAAGCAACCATTAAAACAAATCAAAACAAACCTCAATAACCAGAGCCATCGATAAGGTGGGCAAGATAAGAAATTGGGAGAGGGCTGGGCGTGGGCTTGTGCAAAAAGCAGATTAAAGGACCAGGGCTGGAGTAAAGTACTGAGTTCATTGTAATGGTCAGTTTGGGCTAGTCATTCATAGGCAGGGGCCTAATCATTATCAAACACACACTGGAACATCCAGGTTTTGAGGTCCCTGCGAAAGGTGGGCAAAGTGGGTGCTGGCCTAATCTCCCTGCGGAGGGAGTTCCAGAGCCTGGGGGCCACCACCGAGAAGACCCTTTGTCTCATCCTCACCAACTGTGCTTGTAATGGTGGCGGGATATTGATACTGATACTGGTACCAAAATTTCTCTCTCCGCCTTCCACAGATAGTTGGGCACGTACACACACACACACACACAGATTTATGCACATACACACAGTTGTTCATAAAGTCGTGGAGAGAGGTTACCTGCTGCAACAATAGTTGGCAGGAATTGAGCAGTTTAGCAGCTAGGCAGCCTAAATATAAAGGTGTATGAACATATTTTCTCTTTTTGATACTGCATTGCTAGTCACTTGTTGATACTGAACAGAGCAAGTTACATTTTATATTTTAACTTTAGACACAAACTAAAGCTATCAAGCCTTGAAGCCGTTGCTGGTTGGCTGCATGCCAGTAGATTGAGGGTGAATCCAGCAAAGACGGAGATACTGTGGCTGGGGCGCCCGGTTGGTGGGGAGGCCCGACTGCCTAGCTTGGATGGCAAGGCATTATGCCTGGCATCCTCAGCTAAGAGCCTTGGGGTCGTTTTTGACCCGTTACTGTCGATGGAGGCCCAGGTCTCCAGTGTCAGCAAAACCGCCTTTTTCCATCCGCGGCAAGCTAGGCATCTGGCCCCCTACCTATCCAGAGACGACCTGGCCACGGTGCTCCAAGCCACGGTCATCTCGAGACTGGATTACTGTAATGCCTTTTACATCGGCCTGCCCTTTTCAGTGATCCGGAAACTTAAGCTTGTCCAGAATGCCGCTGCACGACTTCTCACTGGGGCTCCAGTGAGATGTCACATAACACCTATCCTCCAGCAGCTTCATTGGCTTCTGGTTGATCACTGGATCACCTTCAAGGTGATGGTGTTAACTTTCAAGGCCTTGCATGGTCTAGGGCCGCTGTATCTGAGGGACCGTCTTTTCCCCTACCAACCCCAGAGGTCACTTCGTTCCGAACAAATGAACCTCCTTGAAGTACCGACCTTCAAAGCAATCCGTTTTACATCAACCCGGCACAGAGCCTTTTCTGTAGTGGCGCCGTCAATATGGAACACTCTTCCAAGCGATGTATGGGCCATGCAGGACCTTCTCTTCTCCACTGGCCGGAAGGCCTGCAAAGACTCACCTTTTCTGGCCTAGCCTCTGATTGCTAGGCCAGAAATCTTTTTTAAGCTAGTTTAATATGTATGCTTTTACCTCTCTGTGTTATACCTGATTGTAAGCCGCTCCGAGCCCTCAGGAAGTGGCGGCGCACAAGTCCAAATAATAAATAAATAAATAAATAAGGGTTTTAACATAGTCAGGAATCTAGAACCTGAGAGATCCTTTGTGGACTACAGTTTGTTGATATTTTAATTGAAACATTAGAACTTTATCCATTATTTTATGTGAAATTTTGGTTGAAACAAAGCTTGCAGAATCAACCACACCAAACCATCAGACTGGATAGATACCTGATTTTATTTTTTTTAATGAAAACAAATGGTGAAGCTTGCTGTCTCTTTGTGATTCTTTCATTTCAAGAGTATCTTGTTTTTACTTACAGCCTCCACTCTGCCAAGAGGAGCAAAGAATCTCTCCTTTCCAACATCACCAAACGAGATTTCTACAGTTTCAGTTGCGGTCATATCAGTGATGTGGCCCAGCCCTTTACACATGACAGCGTAACATTGGGGGAAAAACATGGCTTCCCTCCACCCAACTATAATTCTGAGGTTCGGTATTCAACTCCCCCAGTTTAACAAAGGACTTTTTAATCATTCAAAACAGCTGTTCCTCTTACCTGTCATCATTTAAATACTGAACTGTGCTTCCTGCTGATGCCTACTGATGCAATACTACCTATGATGTATAGTATTATATTCTATGAAGTGCCATACATGAACACGTCCACATAGTGCATCTACTGTGGTATTAGCTCCCCATCCAACAGGGAAAACTTGATAAAGAAAAGATGGTGGCTGAGGTGGAAGAGCAGTGTTTCCTCGCCAAGAAATGACTTATTGCACATTTGTGTGCTAGTCTTAAGCAACACAATGGTGAGGAAGTTGAATTAACTGAACTACAAAGCTGCTTCCAGTGTAGTCTAGCCCAGTGATTTTCAACCAGTGTGCCGCGGAACACTAGTGTGCCGTGAGAGATCATCAGGTGTGCCGTGGGAAATTATTTTCGAGCTTCATTCATATATACACTACTAGCTGTACCCGGCACGCGTTGCTGTGCCCTATTTAGGAGATGCGAGAAAGTCTGAGTATGTAAGGGTTGGAATTGTTGTTAGTGAATTGGGTGTTTTATGTTTGTGACTCAGCTCTTTGCCTGCAGTCCTTCGGGTTTGACTTGTACTATGGCCAGGACGGATCAGCTTGGGGAGGGCTTGTCCTGTCAGGGGATCTCTATCTTCACAGGTGCGTCCAGTGTCTGTTGGGGGACTGTTAAAAATCCTTTCCGTATCCTTTTAGCCACCTTTCTCAAGATCTTCATGTCTAGCTTACTTTCTGCTCCTCTCTTGTCAAGATGTCCTGCTCTGTGTCTTTTGCACCCATTGGTCGATGTCCGATGAGGCTTTCCTCATGGACAGGCCATCTGAGGGAGCTGTTCCAGCGCTGGGCATCAGAAGGTACTTGGTGATGACCTCCATCCCTTGGAGCCAGCATATAGAGGGGCTGGAGCACCCTCCTTGGCAAACCCCATTGTTGCTGGATGGTCCTCTTATTAATGTGGAATTCCAAGCCACTGGAGATCTTTTGGGAAAGGAAGAAGAGCTCCCCTTGAATGGTGTTGATCTCCATCATGGTCTTCTGATTTGAAAGTGTTGGAGGAGGTTCTGGCAGTCATCTGACAGTTTGTTATGGGTCGGAATGTTCATGTTGGCTGGCCAGTACAGCAGTTATGCAAATCCGCCCTTATTGGCAGCCAATCATGTTGTCAGAATGTAGAGGCTGGGGGAGTCTTTGGCAGCCCTGGAGGATGCTGGGAAATGTAGTTCTATTTTTACTCGTTGTTTTGGGGGCCTTTTAGGTTTTGGGGGGGAAAGTTTCTTTGCTACAAACGTACCTTGCTTGAGGCCTATTTCTGTTGGCAAGTTTTGTGTTTCTGCGTTGTAAGGTTTCTCTGTTTGAGGTAGTCTTCACATGACGGCTCTTCCTTTATATATATAGATAAGGCGCATTTGTCCCTTTACAAAATGGAACCATAGCACTCTCGCATTACCTAAGAAGTGACGCGAGAGTGCTATGGTCGCGCCATCTTGGATTCGCTCAGACGCGGCTAAGTAAACAAAGTTAGAGTTAGTGCTGCAGCTGCGCGTCAATTTGGGATCACAGCAAGACAAGCGAGTGACAGTGATGGAGAAGTTTTTGAGAAGGGAAAATGCAAATGCCGAACAAGGCCCTGGACCAAATTATGACACAGATGAAGGCCCTAATATGAGTGGTGGACAAAAGAAAAAAGAAAAGACGAAACAGGCCCAGGTTTTACACTGAGTGTATAAATACATTTTAAAACATATTAACTATATGTATTACTGTGTTAGAGTGTCATTTTGTGTCATTTTGGTTGGTGGTGGTGCCCCAGGATTTTGTAAATGTAAAAAATGTGCCGCGGCTCAAAAAAGGTTGAAAATCACTGGTCTAGCCAATTCTGTTCCCTGCTGAAACTTTGCAACTCTGTTCTATGCACAGTTGAGTACTCGTGTATTCATTCTCTCAAAAATAATTTTTAAACAAAAATCAGTCAGTCACGTTTATTGAGTAACCGTCAGGTCATTTCAAGTAAAAGCTCCAACAGCAGTAGTAGTATACAAGATAAAAGATGAAATCAGTACCTAATGTACAAGGCAAACAATGTAACACATTAAAAACTAAACTTATTGCAGTTAAAATGCTAAAAGCCATTCTGGCAATGTTCTGGTTATATCCGTCAAGGTGGAAGAAAAATACAAAATTGGCAGAAGGTAATTCTGCCCATCAGACTCAAACATGGACATTTTGCCTATTTGGCTTTCTGGGGAATAGCTTCCACTTCTCTAGATCTTACATTGATTTAGATGTTCATGCAGACAAAGAAACCACTTTTAGAGAGCTTTTTCCATACAGTACCAGGCAAAAAGACCTCATAGGGTGCTATTTACAATCTCAAACCTTCTAAAAACTCAAGAAACACTGTCCAAGCATCCTCAGACATTTACAGTACACTGCCTGGAAAATAAACCAGGGCAAGCCTATTGGGAAATATCCCCCCCCCAATTCCTACTACTGAGTAAATAGGGTGCAAAACTTTTGTGCTTTGAAATATGCTTACAGCAATTGTAGTAAGACTAGGACAAAAGTAGGATGAAGTAGAAATAGAAGAAAGAGCTTGGGACAAGTGACTAAAAGTGAGACTGACCCTGCCAGATTTGGAAAGTTGAAGGCGATGCTTAAGTGGCTAGAATCCTATCACTAGGTGGTGGCAATAGGAGAAAGTGCTGCAGCTATGAAGAAGTGAAGATATTTGAGAACTAGGCTCTCCAGAACACACACATTGTGATCAAGGTCCTGCAACTCATATTTATGTGTGTTCCTAAGTCTGGGATGCAGTTTCAAATGTGCTCTCCAAAACCCCCCCACTGTCTAGCAGCTGTCAAAGGGCCTTTACTGCTTATGCTTGCCAATAGGGATGGGAAGGACCATGAATTCAGACCATGAAGGTCTGGCTTTCCCAAGTTTCCGAGGAGAGGGAAAAGCAACTGAAATGAGGGTGCATGCTCAAACAGAGAGCACTCTCATTCTCTCTTCCTGAATTGAGACCAGTTGCTTTTCCATGGTTTCAATCACCTCCTTTCAATAAAGAAGGGACCCTTCCTAGGGCTTGGCAGTTGCTGGATCCTAGATGGATGAGTAGGAAACACAGGCAGACGTGGCCTTTGTTTTTGTCACTACTGTGCATCCCTGCAAAAATTGCAGTGTGACAAAAGGATTCTGGTTTTTGTTTACAGTGCTGAGGCAGATCCTTGAAAGAAGCCAAGAATTGGGCTGTTGCTGAAGCCATGTCAAGACGCACAGCACTGTCCTATCTCAGTGTTAAGTATCAGCAACCCCGTATGCCATGGCACTGGCACAGCACTAAACAACAACACAGGGACAAGACATATCAAAAATAGTGAATATGTATTCATAACAGTGAGTTAAGAGCTAAGACACACTGACATAGTATCACATACTTATATGAAACTCTGATATAGAGGATGTATAATGGCACATTTACATATCATACAATATAGTAAGTCACAAATCATAAAATGAGTCCAAGCGCAATGCTATCCGGTACAGTACCTCAAGACCTGGCAGTCGAGTGTTCGGACGGAGGAGAAGGAAAACAAACAAGGATGGGAAGTGCAGTTCACAGGAGATGAGGAAGGTATATGCAGGAGGTATAATCCGATGTATTCCCAGACCGCTCAAATAGCGGTGATGATGATATTGTCACTGTTTGTAATCCACGCTCCGTTGGTGGCCAAAATAGCCATGAGCGGTGAACGCCAATACGTGTTCCATCCCTGGGGAACCAACCCGGAATGCCAGAGAGGAGACCGGAGCAGATAGGTAAGTGGACAGCTTCAAGGCAGGATTCAATACCTAGGGAATCAGTAGTTACTGAAATGGACCCTGCCACCTCTGTGTTGAAGGCAGGCAGAGGCTTTGTCAAGTGGCCAGGCGCGGAGAAATCAAGGGCGTTTCATGGGATGACAATATCGTGCGTTGACATGGCATCTACGCAAGCTATCCCATGGACACCTTCGTCAGTGTGTCTTAGCTCTTAACTCACCGTTATGAATACATATTCACTATTTTTGATATATCTTGCTCCCTGTGTTGTTTAGTGTACTATCTACAGTACATTTCTTTTGTATTGAACTGGCACAGCACTGCCATAGCCAGTGTCACTAAAATGGGGGGAAACGGAAATTGTGATCCGTCAGTAAGCAACATCTACAGAAAGTGTCCCAAACCCATTCTATCAGTAGTCTTCCACAGACACCACAATGCTGTCCTCACAGTGTTGTGGTATTACATTTGATCCTGTGGTGGAGCACAGGGTTCTAAGAATGTCAGTATCCACATACACAGACTTCTTGTCTTCATGACAAAAGGAAAACATGAAAAGTAGGATGCAAGTTAAAATTTCTAAACTACAAGTTGGCAACTGAGCAGAGTTGCCCTGAATCATCAGTATCTTGCATAGCTCTTTATAGCTTACTATAGCTCACAGCACTATTTGTTGATGTTACTCAACGCACTATTTGGGAGTCCCTAATTCATTTTATTGTTGTTGTTTAACCTTGCGAGACTTCAGAATTCTGTATCTCTGTCCTATTATATTTTCCTTTTATGTTCCAATTCCAAGTGACAGCACAGTGATTGATATAAGTTGTGGCAGCTAGTCTTTGGTGAAACCATTGTGTCTCATTGCAACTGTACTTGCGAATTGGAAGGCCAGTTAAGCTATGTCTAATATACTGCTGAATCTAATGTTATTGCTGCTATTTACAATTATAACATTTATTTAGTGCAAAGAGCATTTATGCTAAAATGTGGAGAGAACATTAGTGAAGTATTCTTTCGGTTTACAAAGAAACCATTGAGAAAATTAGGTAACAACAGTCATGGTCAAGCACCTGAGAAAGCAATGCAAACTCTACATTGTGGGGTTCCTCAGGGAGCCATTCTCTCCCCTTTATTATTTAACATCTACATGCGACCACTTGCCAAATTGGTGTGAAGTTTTGGTCTGGAGTGTCATCAGTACGCCGATGACACCCAGCTTGTGCTGAGGATGGACGGCCGGCCGGACTCTGTACCCGATGGTTTCCAACTTTGCCTGGAAGCTGTGACTGGTTGGCTACGAGCCAGTCGGTTGAGGGTGAACCCATCAAAGACGGAGATCGTTTGGCTGGGTCGCCCAGGTGTGTGTGCGTGGGGGGGGGGGGGGGTCGGCTGCCTATGCTGGAAAGCGAGACACTACGTCTGGTACCCTTGGTTAAGAGCTTGGGGGTCCAATTAGATCCACTACTGTCAATGGAGGCCCAGGTCACCACTGTCAGTAGATCTGCCTTTTTTCACCTACAGCAGGCTAGGCAGCTGGCCCCTTATCTCACTGAACACGACCTAGCCACAGTAATCCAGGCAACTGTCATCTCAAGGCTAGACTACTGTAACGCCCTTTACATTGGTCTTCCTTTGTCGGTCATCCGGAGGCTTAAGTTGGTGCAGAACGCTGCTGCGAGACTCTTGGCGGGAGTACCGGCCAGGGCTCATATCACTCCAACTCTGCAGCGACTGCACTGGCTGCCAATCGAGCACCGGATTATCTTCAAAGTGTTGGTCTTGACCTTTAAGGCCTTGTATGGTCTGGGGCCAGTGTACTTGAAGGACTGTCTACGCCCATATGTTCCCCAGAGATCGCTTCGATCAGAGGATCATAACCTCTTACAGATTCCATCTCTTCAAAATATCCATCTGTCTTCAACAAGACAAAGAGCATTCTCTGTGGCCGCACCGAGTTTGTGGAATTCCTTGCCACCTGAAGTCCGGGCAATTACCGACTTACTCGCCTTTCGGAAAGCATGTAAAACAACCCTTTTCCATCGGGCATTTAACCAGTAATCACCTTGGTTGAGCTAATGCTACTAATCTGTCTTGAATTGCTATTGTGTACTTGGATTGTTTTAACTGTTATTGGATGATATGCTGTAAACCGTCCTGAGCCATTTGGAAGGACGGTATACAAATTGAAACAATAAATAAATAAATAAAAGTTGTAAACAGGTCCCATTGTTTTCATGGGACTTCATCATAACAAATGTAAATTGGGACCAAAGTTCAATAGATTTACGATATAAATGCATACCGGATCTGGGATAAGTGCCACTGATCTCAGTACATACTTCTGAACAGAAATGTGTAGGATGACACTCTCAAAAGAGCTTTTCAGTACAGAAACATTTGAAACTCCCACTTCTAAAACCCAAAGGAGCGCAATCTTTGTGCACCCTCTCAAAAGAGTAGTCCCAGACATCTTTTGATACATGGTTCATTTATTAGCTATTGGGGAGATAAAGAATGGGAGGTGTTAGCGTCATCTTCAAATAGGATACTAACAGTTGTAAATATAATATTAAAAATTAAAACTGCTTTAATAAATCACTGGAATTTTATTTCTTTTAAGTGAATTTTGCTATGGATAAGTGTATGTAAATAAACTCATACTTATGCTTAAACATTTAAATCTATTTTCACACGCATTTTCTAAATTTTCACAATAAAACTGATTTCCAAGCTTTGCTTGTTAAGACTTGTGTTGTACTAATACCCCATTGACTTGTTGCAGTGGTATCTGGTAGAATTACTACTCTGAATTTGAAGAAATTTCAAAATTTTATATGATGTCAACATTGGCACTAAAATACAACACCGCCCGAGCTCTGCGAGTGCAGCGTTCTTATGAATGACGAAGAGACTTGGACATCCGTAGAGATACCAAGGTGCTTGCATATGATGTCCACAGTATGTCCAAAAACTCAGACCCTTCATGAAGCCACTGGTGAGATTATCATGAGAAGCTTGTTTTGTGAATTGTCTCTGTGAAGGATGAGTTCTCACATACATTTCCTTCTGCATCATCACTATGCAGGACATCATGTTGTATGTTCTAGATCACGGATTCTCAAAGTGGTACCATTCCCTGGAGGGCAGTGAGGTGATCCAAGAGGGCGGTGGGAGGCTCAGGGGAATTTGGGGGGCGGTGAACCCCTTTAAGGGGGCGGTGAACAATTGGCCATTTAGGAGGGGTTGCGCAGCCCTCTTCTTTGGCCCCGCCCCCTTCGCTTTGACCTGCATATTAGATATTTGGATTAGAATTTGTAAGAGTAGCAAAATTATTTATGAAGTAGCAACGAAAATATGGGTGGGGGTCACCACATGAGGAACCTTATTTAGGGGTCATGGCATTATAAAGGTTGAGAACCACTGCATTAATACATATATTTTTCTGTTTAATTGCTATTAAATTTTAAAAAAATAATTTCTAGGTGGCGGTGAGCATTTTTTTCTGGAAAGGGGGCGGTAGGCCAAAGAAGTTTGGGAACCACTGTTCTAGATCCTAACTGAGGAGCCTGTTGGCAACCATATGTTACACTAAACACCTTTTACTTTAACTCAGTGGTTCTCAACCTTTTTTTGACCAGGAACCACTTGATCAGGGACCACTCTCCAACATTAGTACAAAAAAGCATTACGGATCAGTTTTTGGTCAACTTTAGATTTAGTTTGGTATTTGGGGATGGCAATGCCAAGCCAGTGGTGGCATAGCTAGCACAAGGCTGGCTTGGCATTGCCATCCTCAAGCCTGGAGAAGCTGCTGGGAGCTCCAAAGCCATAGGGGGGAGGGGGCAGGGCTTGGCACAGCCTGGCTCTGCCCCCCTCTCGCTTTTGCTCTACCAACAGCTTCTACAGGCTTGAGGATGGCAATGCCAAGCCAGTGGTGGCATAGCTAGCACAAGGCTGGCTTGGCATTGCCATCCTCAAGCCTGGAGAAGCTGCTGGGAGCTCCAAAGCCATAGGGGAGGGGGCAGGGCTTGGCACAGCCTGGCTCTGCCCCCCTCTCGCTTTTGCTCTACCAACAGCTTCTCCAGGCTTGAGGATGGCAATGCCAAGCCAGTGGTGGCATAGCTAGCACAAGGCTGGCTTGGCACTGCCATCCTCAAGCCTGGAGAGGCTGCTGGTAGAGCTGAAGCCAGAGGGGGCGGAGCCAGGCCACGCCAAGCCCCGCCCCTCCTTTCTTCAGCCTTGAGGAGGTAGGTAGATCTTTCTGACTTGGTTTTATTATAAGTAGCTCGCATGCTGAAAAATTGTGGGCACCCCTGATCTAGACAGTGGGGCAAAGTAAGATACAAGAAAAACAAAAGCAGTTTAAAACACCTAGCCAAGGAGGAACACAATACCCACAGTTTCAAACAAAGCCATTGTTATTTCTGGAATTCTTTATTAAAAATACTGCTGTACACATGAAAAGAATGAAAAACAGGATTAAAAGGTAACACATTGTGGGATCATGACATCAGAATGTAACATACTGGTGCTTTTTAGGGGAAGCGGTTCACATCTAACGCATTATTGAAACAAGGGCAAAATAAAAAAGCAAAACAAAAAAAAGAGTACTCCCCAAAGTATTTACAGTGTAGCAAAAACGAAACAAAACAAAAAAACCCAGACAAGCAACTTAAAACAGGTAATAAAATGTAAATGGACGAACATCACATGATTTCAAAAGGTTGTCCTTTCTGTGCTTTTAACTGTAAAGATAGGAAGGTTGGAAGTGTTTCCCATGTGGAAAAAGGGTGCCTTGCAAGGATCTTTTATGCTGCAGCTCTACTTTAGGGATTACGTAACTCTTCCTATAAAAGGAACATGCTATTTAATGGACAGCCTTCTAAATGGAATTATATCGGAGTAGAAGGGTTCTCCCCCCAAAAAACACCAAAGCAGAAACTTCCAAAACATGGACCAAAGAAAATAAACAAAATTCCACATTGTTTTATGTATTACCCAACAGCAAATATTTCCTGGATGGCATTTACTCATGGAAACTTATCAGATCTCTGCTCTTTATTTTTTTTATTTTAAATATACTTTAAACCAAGTCCTGAGATTACTGGGGCTAAAGCAATGGACATGTGTGTCGACAGAAGTTTTGCAAAAATGCAACTTGTCTGTTTTAAGAGGTGGATCTTTGCTGGTATAATAAGCGAAGATGAAACTGAAGAAGCCCTGCTTCACCCGCCTTTGCTTTTCCCAAAATATTGGTCCACAAAATAATCGGTCAAAAAGTTCCCAAATTCCCGCAACTCAAAGAGATGATCCCCTTTCATTTTCAAAGAAAATAATATTGGGAAAAAAAGAAAAGGACAAAAAAAAAAAAGCCTCAGCCCGCTTATAAATTAAGCATTCAATATTTCTCCTAGAATACAAGTACTACTTTTTTTGTACAAAAGAATTACAATATGATTTCTCAAAAACATATAAAAGACAGCTGCTCTTCCTCAAATACATGAGCGAACGATAAAAGACTGGTTTGCCATGTTCGTATCCCAAAGTCTCTTGTTCCTCTTGACATTTTAAAAAAAGAACAATATTATGGCAACGGTAATCCTCTGAATATTAAACATTATGCTCCGTTTAAAACTTATTTTCAGATCAAACAATAATTAATTTTATTTCTTTAAACTCATCAACTGATGCTCTGCCACGTCTCCTGAATGGTGTCCCTAGGCTTTCAAAGCCTCGAAGAGCTCTGCTTTCCTTGAGGCAAATCCACAATAGGAGTGTCGTCTTTAAAGCTTATAAAACTGGAGATAATTATTAAAAATTTATCTGAATTTACAAATATCCAGAATTAATAAAATCGATGCCAGTAACATCAGTTGCAAGTGCTTTGAGCCAGTCCGACACCTTTTGAAGAGAGTTTCCGCGTGTTTTCTTCGTAGCGAGCACCCAGTGCTTTTAAACATTCAGTGCTGGAAAAAAGATGCAGGTATACACAATCTTCACTACTGTTTGTTAAGAAAGAGCAAAGGAAAAAAAACAGTCCTACTTATTTGGCAGTCTTCAGTATCAAAGTGGAGGTGTTCTACTACAAATTCCCTTGAGTACCCAAAGCTTGCAGACAACAGCGGGTCCAGTATCAGAAAACTAGTTGCGGGCAAATAAGAGTAAAATAAGAAGAGAAAATAAAATAAAAATCCAGGCTTGAAGACTGAATATTCATGCGTTATCAAAAGTAATATTACTTTGGGCAAAGCAGTGACTGCAAAGGCACAGCATACCATCAATTCCTCCAGAATCAGGCTATAAAACTTCAAAAAAGCTCTCGATGCCAGACAATTGCTGTGTCTTAAACTTCTGGACAGTGTCTCTGTATCTGTATCCAGTGTAAAGTACCATAATAAAGCTGTGGTTCAAAGAACAGAACTTTTATACAAAAACGAAAAAGGATACTATAAGTAACTTAAAAAGAATACACTCCTGAAACATCAGACCTGTAACGCAATTTCTCTTTTTAAAAAATTTCTATTAAAAATTGCATAAATGTAAATGCATTGATTAGCAGGAAAAATATACAAACAGGTATTTTATTTAAAAGGCGCTGGTTGTGTTTATAGAGAATTTGGGTATGCTCTCGAAGTTACAGATCTCAAACGGTGCTTCGACCAAATAAAGGGGGATTTTTTTTTACATGTGACATCTCTACAATATCTTACTTGATTTTTTTTCTTCATTTTTAAATACGCATCTTCTGGTTTGATTAGTTAACCTAACAGTGGGTGGCATATGACACAGTTTTACAGAGGTTACAAGCTACATTTTAATTTACAGAACACAATTTTTAGGAAATTATTCACCTGGTCCTTTATAGCATTCTGGGGTGCAAATAATATCAAAATGAATAAAACCTGTGGTGGCAAAAAAAAAATATAAGGGGGAGGGAGAAACGAAAGCAAAGAAAAAGAGTTTATCCCAGAAAAGTCTTTGCAAAGAGATTCCCTTAGTAAGTATCCAATGTGGCAAAACTTCAGAGATCAGAAAGTCTTCTTAAAAAATTAAAATTAGTGCATATACGAGTGGAAAAAATAAAAGCAGGAACATCACGCCCCTGATGTGTTCCTTTTTTTAAAATAAATTCTTCACAGATAAAGCCTCCAATGGCAGCCAGAGCTCAAGGGTAAGCAAGATCACTCTTCCCTTCAAGTAACAGTGTACCTGACCGAAGTGCAGCACATCTCCTGCTGTTTTGTTTCCCAAAGTGTGAAATGAGATGATGACAATCAGTTGTAGTGCAATTTGCTACTGGTTCCTTTCCTCAGCAATGTCCGGCATGCTTTCAGCAAGTACTACAACTGACCGTTTGCAGCTGCAACCAGTTCTTGAAAAGTGTTTTCAAAGCAGCGTTTTAGGTCGCTATACGTTACCACAAGTACACTCTTCTCGTCTCTGGAAATGAGGCTTATTTTTTCTGGCACACCAGCATCTAGCTGAAAGAAGAGCACAGGAAACCTGATGCAGATTGATGGCATGGGACTCGCGATCAAAAAGTAATCATAGCGTGTTGAAGTCTTTTTGGCACACAAAGGCCTATAAAGCCTTGCCTTCATCTTCACAACATTCTGCTAAGAAATATCATTATTTTTCTATTGTATAGAAGGAACAGCCTGGGATTAACAGATTCTCTAGCAATCTTCTCCACTTGTAACAAAATGTGCATCGTAAAAACCCTGAGCAAGTCATGCCGCTTTGATAATAACAATATCTAAACAAAGCGGAGAAGGGTTGCTGTAACAACAACACAACTACAAGTAGATCCATTTCAAATATAAATTATAATATCAAAAGTGAATACATTGAAAATGTACATCAAAAGTAGTAACCA
The DNA here is from genome assembly GCA_030556195.1 of Anolis apletophallus. Taxonomy (NCBI): domain Eukaryota; kingdom Metazoa; phylum Chordata; class Lepidosauria; order Squamata; family Anolidae; genus Anolis; species Anolis apletophallus. The sequence continues at coordinate 193,564,132 of JARBWK010000004.1, read as the reverse complement.
ACACGCCCATAGTAGGCTCCTACCCTCAAAATGATAGAGCGTTTATAATCGCATATATGAGTCCGTGTCCATCTCTTATAATCAAAGTTCGGGGTGCAAGTTCCTCCTAGTTGAACACACGATTCGAGGGGTAGGCGAGTCACGGGGTTATATCCACAATTATTTTTATTTATTTATTTGTCAGACTTCTAGGCCGCTACTTCCGGGTGGCTCAGGGCAGCTCGCAACATTAGTCCCAACAGTGGCAATATCCCAGTGTATTATCAAGCCTGGTGTGGAAAATGCAATCAAGCTGCATCCGATATCCTCGTCGGCCTTTTCCAATACATGGGAGATCCAGTCCTCATTTGAAACCCGGATCACGTTTTATGCTTCCTGGATCATTTGAAACCCGGATCACGTTTTATGCATCCTGGATCTTGCCCACACACAACTCTCCGAGTGATGTTAACAGCTGATTGAAATATGGATGCGGCTTGATTGCATTTTCCACACCAGGCTTGCTAATACACTGGGATATTGCCACTGTTGGGACTAATTGTGGATATAACCCCGTGACTCGCCTACCCCTCAAATCGTGTGTTCAACTAGGAGGAACTTCCACCTCGAACTTTGATTATAAGAGATGGACACAGACTCATATATGCGATTATAAACGCTCTATCATTTTATTTATCATTTCGATTTCGATTTGACAAACCGCCCTTCTCGAGGCTCATATAAAAATATATAAACAGCATATACAACATAAGAACAGCATATAAAAACATTTTAAACACATAAAACTCCATATTAAAACAGTCACATAAAATCATGGCCAAAAGGTGGCTCAAGGAGGGTGGTAGTGATGTGGCAGGCTGGCAGGCGTCAGTTAAGCGCTGTCAGACTCCGAACGCCTGTCTAAACAGCCAGGTCTTGCAGGACCTGCGGAACGCCATCAGGTCCTGCAAGGCTCGTGTCTCCGGCAGCAGCAATTCCATAGAGCCGGCGCCGCCACTGAGAACGCTCTCTGCCTCGTGGCAGAGATCTTACAGAGCTTCATGCCCGGGACTTCGAGTAGATTAAGCCCCTCTGAGCGCAGTGATCTTCTGGGTGCGTATGGGGTAAGCCGCTCCTTCAGGTACACTGGCCCCAAAGCATATAAGGCCTTGAAAGTCAGAACTAACACCTTGAAGGAGACCCGGAATTCGATGGGGCAGCCAGTGCAGTTCGCGCAGGAGTGGCATTATATGTGCCGTTCGAGGGGCTGCTAGCAGCAAGCGAGCTGCCGCGTTCTGCAGCGTAGGAGCCTACTATGGGCGTGTTGGTTACTACTTTTGATGTACACTTTCAATGTATTCACTTTTGATACTATAATTTATATTTGAAATTGATCTACTCATAGTTGTGTTGCTTTGATAATAACGGCACAACTTGAGACTCGGAGGCTCGGGAAACATTCCAAACTGCAGACCAATTGTTAAAGGAAAAACAAATGTTCAACAACATCCAAACACTTCTGAAAGCATACTGTACAACCACTTGTGGGAGGGAGTCTATAGGATTTCATAAGAGACATAAGCAATCTTTCTTATGTTAGGACTCTTCCCCAAGTTTCTATCCTGCCACACACACAGAATGCTTACACTTATCCTTGAAGAACATGCTTTCCATGTACAGAGATATTCTAATATGGAAGAAGAGTTAAGGCAAGTAATCCATGATGTGACTAATGGAATAGTACAGGCCCAACTGCAGAGTGTATTACTTTATAAATGGCATACCACATAGTCTCGTGTATATTTTGAAATATTTATGACAAAAAAATTTACCCTAAAATCTGGGTCAACTTGTACACAAATCTTTAATGTAATATTGATCTGAAAGCTGTCTACCTGGGCATAAAAGAAACAATGACCCCCCCCCCCAAACCTCAGTGGGGCTGTTTAAATCTCTCACCAAGGAGAGCAGAGTTCAGGTGTTTCTGTTAAAGGCAGCACAGGAAACTGCAATATACACACACATAAGCAAGCATGCATTCTTCATGCCTCAATAGGGCTCTATAGATTTCCTGTGAAGGTACAGGAGACAATGCTTGGACGGAGTAAGCAGTCCTTCTAGAACAACCTTGTGGGAAAAAAAAAGTGCTGATCCTGGCAGGGAATGCCTAAGAGTCCTGTTGCAGCAAGTTGTACCCTTGACTTATCCATGGGTCATGTAATTTTGGCCTGCAAACACATCCTCAGTTTGAATATGAGGTCAATTCATACATGAGTATGTACAGTAAGTGGAATTAGCTTTAAAATTAAAGCAAATCTAGGGCTACAAAATGAAAATGTAATTGCAGATTTGCTACATGGGAACATTTTACTCCTTAAAGACTAAAATCTGAGAAGGAATTCACTATATGCCAACACATAATGGTTTCAAGCATTTAATGTTCAGAGATATCAAGATATGATATTTTATTTGAACTGAATATAAAATATTGGGCCCAATTTAGTCACAATGCTAAACCCACTGTCCAGGTCTATAGAAAGCCTGAGTGGATATAATAATCATCATCATCATTTATATCCCGCCCTATCTATTTATATCCCGCCCTATCTCCCCGTGAGGACTCAAGGAGGTAATTTGACTTGCATGCTGCCTATTCCTCCTCTAGCACAGTGTTTCCCAACCGCTGTTCCGCGGCACACTAGTGTGCCGTGAGCGATCACCTGGTGTGCCGCGGGAAAACCTCTCTTCCCCTCTTTCTTCCCCCTCCTGCCGAACTCCTGCTGCTGCTGGTTGGGGGAGGAGGAGGAGGAAGGGCCGGGCGGCGGCGGCGAAGAAGGGGCCGGGGTGCTGCCTCCTTTGGCTGTTTCCCCAGCCAGCCAGCCTCCAATCGAGGGAGGGCGGGGAACGGAAGCAGAAGTGAAGAGTGCAGTCCAAGGCAGGCCCACCAGCTTCTTCTTTCGAACTGCAGGAAAGAAGGAAGGAAGGCAGGCAACTGCAGAGAGAGTGAGTGCCTTCCCTTCTGGTGTGGAAGAGGGAGAGAGCCATTCAGGAAGGGAGCCACCTGGGGGTTCTGTGTGGGAAGTTTGGCCCAGGTCTATCATTGGTGGGGTTCAGAATGCTCTTTGATTGTAGGGGAACTATAAATCCCAGCAACTACAACTCCCAAATGGCAAGGTCTATTTCCCCTGAACTCCATCTGCATTCATGTTTGGGCATATTGAGTATTCATTTCAAGTGTGGTCCAGATCCATCATTATTCCAGTCCACAGTGCTCTCTGGGTGTAGGTGAACTACAACTTCCAAACTCAAGATCAATTCCCAACCAAACCCTTTCAGTACTTTCTGTTGGTAATGAGAGTTCAATATGCCAAGTTTTGTTCAATTCCATTGTTGCAAGAGTTCAGGATGCTCTTTGTTTGTGTGTTAACTATAAATCCCAGAAACTGTAACTCCCAATTGTCAAGGTCTATTTTTCCCAAACTCCATCTGTGTTCACATTTGGGCATGAGTATTCATGCCAAGTTTGGTCCTGATCCAACATTGTTTGAGCCCAACTACAACTCCAAAACTCAAGGTCAATGCCCACCAAACTCTTATAGCATTTTCTCTTGGTTATGGGAGTTCTGTGTGGGTAAGTTTGTGTCTTTCTTTCATTCCTGCCAGGATATCTATGTTGTGTTCATTGAAACAGGCCCAGGTTTCACACTGAGTGTATAAATACATTTAAAAACATATTAACTATATGTATTACTGTGTTAGAGTGTCATTTTGTTTGGTGGTGTGTCCCAGGATTTTGTAAATGTAAAAAATGTGCCGCGGCTCAAAAAAGGTTGGGAAACACTGCTCTAGCATATCACAAGTATTCATTTGATGTATCTACTTTTAAATTAATACTGTGTTAGCACTAACAAGCATAGGCTGTGCATCAATTATACTGTACTATAAGTGACATAGTGAAATGTGTCGTATTAAATGGCAATTGAATTGAAGGGTGACATCTGTTGATGCAGAATCTGTAGATGTGGAGGACTTGCTCACATTCCAATTAAAACAACAGTCAAATAATAAACACCAGGCACCAGCAATTGCCTGACAGAAAAAGCAATCTACTTTGAAAAGACAAGTATAATGAGGTGCTGAGGTCATGACTAAATGAACAATAATAGCATGATATTCCAGGTTTTTTTTTTAAAAAAAGCTTAAACCAGACCCTGCTTGTCCTTGTCAGTTTTAACAACATGGCTTCTTCATCAAAGTAAAATTTTAACGTTCTTGAAAGTACAGTCCATCTTTTAGAAACACCCTGTACAATAGTTTCAATTTACCTTGTTAAGACAAGAGATAATGTGACTGAGGTCTATCCATGGAGTACCTGCTTCAGTCACCTGATGGAATAGATGATCCCTAAAGAGCTTCAGGAGATATCGGTCTCCAGTTTCCGACCATGTTGGGTCCTTCTGAAATCTATTGTAAAAAAGAATGGTTGTGGTTCCTATTAAGAGAACGAGTTCAAAATCATCTCAGGTGAAGTAATGCCTGAGCTTCACGCCAACTGCCCCACCCCCCGAAACATACAATTTAAGAAAAAACAAAAAGTATCATCCATTCAGGTCATTGAGTTTAAACTGTTAAAAAAAATCTTCATGGGTCCAAAAGTATGTTAAGTTAAACTATACTGGACATTCTTTGAATATCATTTCATTGATTTGAAAACCGGGTTAATAAGGTTTTCATGTGAATTTGTGCAACTTCTAATGCTCTGCATGAAATGCTGTATTATTTTTATTTTATTTTATTTTTTTCTTTTGCATTGTTAGTTATTATGAGTAGACTTACAGTGTCCAGGAGAATGCAATCTCTACAAATATCAACTACTGTTCCCAGTTTCCAGAATTGGCATTGTAGCACTGTCTGCACTTGGAGGATATTTGCTGCTGTTGGGAGAAAAAACTGAAATACCTTCCCAAAAAAAGCACTGCTAACAGCTTGGAGTTTTAAAGTTAAGTCTTTCAAATATGTCAGAATATGGGCAAATCTATTATGAAACACACATTGCATGAATTATTCTCTGTATCCAGACAAGCCACAAACCAGGATGGTAACATCCATTTTAAGCCATGAGTAGCAAATACATTTATATTCACGCACAAGGAAGTTCTGACCTGTGTGCTACAAAACTGACCAGAATCACGTAATCATGGAGTTGGAAGAGACCTCGTGGGCCATCCAGTCCAACTCCCTGCCAAGAAGCAGGAAAATCGCATTAGAGTGACAAAACACAAGAGCTTAGCCCATTCTAAAGTGGCCAAACCCATCTTTCAAAGGTTTCTTTATGTTTTGCAAAGTCCAGCGTAACATGGGAACATTTGGACTCTTTGTGGTGCCCTTGGACAGAACAGTGTGAGGGAGAAAATGCTCGGTTCCTTACTCTGGCCTCTCATTGATTGTTCCCAGTTTCGCAAGAAGTCGAAATAATCTTCCATTCTGAACCTCCTAGAAGGTAAGATTAAGAGAAAAATAAAAACTGGTCCATGATATATTTACACACCATAATCAAAAACCAACCATTTACATAAACACATACCATAATCATAAAATCAAATATAAATGTGTTACGTTTAATTAGTAGAACAAGCTGAAACCTGTTTTGTCTTCATTCAGTTATGTACTATTGTTTTTTTAAAAAAAATATTCTATGGTATCTATTGAACTGTGTTTACATTGACCAACACACATTTTGGTGCCTCAAATGTTAGACCTGTTTCTGAGTATATTTATTTATTTATTTACTTTGCTTCTAGATCGCCTCTCAGCCCGAAGGCGACTTGAGGCAGTGTACAGATGGCAAGAACTGCCCAAGACAAACATATCAACAATTATCAACACAATTTCATCATATACAAATTAGCACTTAACGTTAAAAACACAATATTAGCGTCTCATTATTAAATCGGTATCCAATTGCATCGTCGTCGTTCCGTAGGTCTCAATTTGGTAATCATACTACATCTGCAAATGCCTGGTCAAATAGCCAGGTCTTGACCTTCTTGCAAAATGTCAAGAGGGAGGGGGCTGATCTGATGTCATAAGGAAGGTCGTTCCAAAGCCGAGGAGCCACCATTGAAAAGGCCCTGTCTCTCGTCCCCACCAATCGCGCCTGCAAAGCAGGCGGGACTGAGAGCAGGACCTCTCCGGATGATCTTAAGCATCTTGAAGGTTCGTAGGGGGAGATGCGTTCGGACATGTAAGTTGGACCAGAACCGTTAAGGGCTTTAAAGGCTAAAGCCAGCACTTTGAATTGTGCCCGGTAGCAAACTGGTAGCCAGTGGAGCTGGCGCAAGAGATGTTGTGCGCTCCCTGAGTGCCGCTCCTGTTATCAACCTGGCTGCTGTCCGTTGGACCAGTTGAAGCTTCCGAACAGTCTTCAAAGGCAGCCCCACGTAGAGAGTGTTGCAGTAATCTATACGGGATGTAACCAGAGCATGGACCACCGTGGCCAAGTCAGACTTCCCAAGGTACAGGTGCAGTTGGCGCACAAGGTTTAACTGTGCGAATGCTCCCCTGGTCACCGCCGAAACCTGGGGTTCCAGGCTCAGCTATGAGTCCAGGATCACACCCAAACTGCGAACCTGCATCTTCAGGGGGAGTGTAACCCCGTCCAACACAGGCTGTAACCCTATGCCCTGTTTGGCATTTCGACTGACCAGGACTGCCTCTGTCTTGTCTGGATTCAGTTTCAATTTGTTCACCCTCATCCAGTCCGACACAGCGGCCAAGCACCGGTTCAGGACCAAGACAGCCTCCTTAGTAGCAGGTGGGAAGGAGTGACAGAGCTGGACGTCATCTGCGTACAGATGACACCGCACTTGTACGCAGATGCTGACCTGCTGATTTCAAAAATGGCATCAGTTTTCCCCTGTCAGTTTTTGAGATAGGAAATATATATTATATACCAGTCACCATATCCTTGCCCATAGAAAAGCATATTTAAGAAACTAGAGCTGATGCAGTCTATCCAATGCAATTTTCTTAATCAGTGCCCCAAATGACGCTGGGAACAGGCCTAAAAACAAAGACACAATGGGGAAAAATGTTTTGTTGGGCTGCATTATCAAGAACTTCCCAATGATTTAAAGGGGCCTTGAATTCAATGAGATTTTGGAAAAGTGGTGAGCAGTGGCTATGCCGGAGCTAGGGAATCCTGGGAAATATAGTCCAAAAAGTGTGTCCCTCCCCCTTTAATTCTGAGTCAACTACTTGTCCCCGAGAAGATGTCTCAGTGGACATAAGTGAAAATAAGAGTGCCCTGTCCGCATTGTGGCAAATGGGAAAACCTCTGTAACCTTTGCACCTCCAGGATTGGTACTTTGACCTAGAAAAACCCAGAGGACTTGTTAGAGCAGGCCTGGGCAAACTTCGGCCCTCCAGGTGTTTTGGACTTCAACTCCCACAATTCCTAACAGCCTACCGGCTGTTAGGACTTGTGGGAGTTGGAGTCCAAAACACCTGGAGGGCTGAAGTTTGCCCAGGTCTGTGTTAGAGGATGCCGGGATACTTGGAACCACAGAATCCTAGCATTTCCTTGTTTCCCAGCTTGCAGCAAAATTATGACAGTTCAATCACAAACCCAGTAGGACACAGCAAAAGGAGATTTGGCTATTTGGAGTTCTCACTAGCCTGGCACGGCTGCTTTGGCCATCTGTCATTGAATAACAGGAACAAACAAAAAGTACAACCTTCAACCTCTTTAAACAGATTGAACCAGTACATACAAAGATACAACACAAGGGGGCAAAATTGAATGGTAGAACAATAGTGACTCTGGGTATATGTTAGGAGGCTGGGGGAAAATCTAATTAAAATTACAGCTAGCTTGCTTTATTTCTGACTCATTAAGTGTACTTAGTACCAAGCAATCCTTCTTTGTTTTTCTTCTTTGTTTTTTGCTCTTTGTTAATCTTAGGAATTTCAGCAATAGCTCTTTAAGTCTTCTCCTGAGTTTTTCTCTCCCTTTTTCCTACCTCAGAAATATTAGCAGCACTGTCTCAGAAAATGCCTATCTGTTCCCCCATTAGTTATACCGGACACATCTTACTTTTACTCCCTGCTTGGGATATCTACTTGAAACTGCCCACTACACTTTGTGCATCAATCCCCAAAATCTTTTAAATTTGGAAGAATTCACCAAAATCTCTCACTTAGGTAAATTGGAAGTCCCTTTTTTAGCTAGAATATACTTCTCCAATTTGAAGTTTTACCTTTTCAACTTGAAAATTACATACTTATCTCTTTATTTATATTCAGTGTATATTGTTCAAATTGCAGCTAAGACTGGATCTTGAAGGTATGATCCAATTCTATGTCCTTTCTGATATTGCAGCCCTCTAAAAATGAGCAGACATATTACTTGGAAAATAAAGAACTAAATTTATGTTCTTTTCTAAAGCAGAACACATTAAAATATTCCTCATTCTCGCCTAGTCTTCTTTCTACGGCTTAGCCAGAAATGAAGAAGTATTGGTTGAATAGTTATTTTTAAGATAATAAGTTGATCGGAAAGTATATCTTAACTTTGTAAAGAGATTAACTGCCAGTCTGGGAAATACTTTAGTCAGATGGATGAATCCTTTATCTATAAAGATAAAAGATAATGTTTCTGGAAATCACAACTCACCTTGAGATCATGCTAGGCCAGGCCTGCACAAACTTTGGCCCTCCAGTTGTTTTGGACTCCAACTCCCACAATTCCGGCTGATAGGAATTGTGGGAGTTGGAGTCCAAAACAACTGGAGGGCCAAAGTTTGCCCAGGCCTGTGCTAGACACTTCAAACATTGACAGAATGGTTTTGACTATCACCGCAGTTGTAGTGCTGAATTTCAAGTCAAACTTCCTAATAATAGGCTAGATAGAAGCAGAAGAAGGGTAGGGCACACATCGGAAAATTGTGGTAGACTCTAAAAACAGGACAGATTGTTTTCGCTCTCTTCCATTTTGCGAAGTCAAGATCTTCACACACCTCCCATGGTGAATGAGCAATATTATCTGAATACTACCAGAAATTAAAGGTGGGTGTGCTATATTCTACCCGTTATGTAGTAAGCACAAGCTTCAGAAGCTCAGTTGAGATGATAATCAAGGCTTTTGGTTCGATTCTCCCTAAAGACCTAAACAACCCAAGTTGTAGGTCGTTAGGGAGAAAATCCTGAGTAAAATCCATCAGAAAGACAGCTTCCGTTTACTAACTGAATTATGCAACACTGGAGAGAACATAATAATTTACCTTTGCAAGATCTTCTTCTATTACATCATTCCTCATTTGGGCAGCATCCAACTGAGTATAGAATCTTGCACCAATCATAGGCATTATATCATTTACACTTCGAAGCCTGTTTTGGTCAGTCAGCAAATATCTACCAAAACAATTTTATATGACAGTTCAACAAAATTGGCTTCTAAATAAGTAAAGCACTGTTCGTATAAACTGTATTTTATTCATCTATAAAGCAAGAGTATTTAATGTTACATTAATTATATTTAGATTAATTATATTTCAAGTTCAGCTATGCCAATTAAGAATAATTACTGTATATACTCAAATATAAGCCGAGTGTTCTTGCCCTTTTTAGGGGCTGAAAATTTTATATTGGTTGTAGTATTTTGTAGTTGATGTTTTATGTAATTGATTATGTTATTTTTTGATTGATTTTATTGTGTTGTTGTGTTGATGGGCCTGGCCTCATGTAAGCCGCCCTGAGTCCTCGTTGGGGAGATGGTGGCGGGGTACAAATAAAGATTATTATTATTATTATTATTATTTACTTTGAAATAAAGTAAATATTCAAAAACATTTAACATATTGATGCCTCAATTAATGTAATTTTATTGGTATCTATTTTTATTTTTGAAATTTACCATTAGCTGCTTCATTTTCCACCCTCGGCTTATACGCGAGTCAATAAGTTTTCCCAAGTTTTCCCGCTCCGAGCCCTTGGGGAGTGGCGGCATACAAGACCGTATAATAAATAAATAAATAAATAAATTTCTTGTGGACAAATTAGGTGCCTCGGCTTAGATTCGGGTCGGCTTATACTCGAGTATATACGGTAACATATTTGCATTATGTATCACGGAATGATGTGATATAACGCTATATATTTAAGTATCACTCTGCAATTACTATCTTGATAATTGTTTCAATAACCATGTTATACTAAGCCCTAATTCTAAATTAAGATTCTGCAGATTCATCACAAAAATGTGTAGAATGAATACAATGTAATGTCAACTTTCCATAAGCATATCCAAATTCTACTGCAACAGCAACATTTCAAATATTTGTTTTACTTTTTCAGCTAAATAAAATGCTGTGCTAGATAAAATATGTAACACTATTTTTTTCCTAAAATGAGCCAATTGCTGGTGCCAGTTACTAATCTGAACAGAACTGCGATTATGGTAACCACAGCACTTCTGCAGAATGATTTTGAGATGACGCTATAATACTATGATAAATGTGATTGCAATTTAAATCTTTTAAGGTTCTATTTCACTGTATCCTACTCTCCCTTCAAAAAGCCAGATACATTATTTCTCCCCTTTAAGCTCACAACAAGGTCTAATGTAAATGATACTTACTCAAGAGAAATATGTCTAACTGTAATGGCTGCCAATATATTATATCTACATTGTGGAAGCATAGTACATACCAGGGCTGCCCAGGAAGTCGATCGCGATCAACCAGCCGATCCCGGGACTGAAGGAGGTCGATCCCAGCCGGATGGGGCGCTTCTCAGAGGGGGCGGAGTTAGGCCGTACCAAGTCCCGCCCCCTCCTCGGCTTTGGCACTCCCAACAGCTTCTCCAGGCTTGAGGAGAGCAGGGCCAAGCCAGCCTTGTGCTAGCTATGCCACCACTGGCTTGGCACTGCCATCCTCAAGCCTGGAGAAGCTGCTGGGAGCTCCAAAGCCAGCGGGGAGGGGGCAGGGCTTGGCACGGCCTGGCTCCGTCCCCCTCTGGCTTCAGCTCTACCAGCAGCTTCTCCAGGCTTGAGGATGGCAGTGCCAAGCCAGTGGTGGCATAGCTAGTACAAGGCTGGCTTGGCATCCTCAAGCCTGGAGAAGCTGCTGGTAGAGCTGAAGCCAGAGGGGGGCGGAGCCAGGCCGCATCAGGTCCCACCCCCTCCCCTCCCCTCTCCAGCCTTGAGGAGGTAGGTAGATCTTTCTGACTTGGTTTTATTATAAGTAGCTCGCATGCTGAAAAAGTGTGGGCACCCCTGGTACATACAATGCTGCAAAAATTCAGTTTAAACAGAATTCTAGAATACTTCCAAAATTAGTTGCAACCCATTCTGTCTGTCTACCTCTGGAATGGGGGGAAAAAACTCAGGAGTAACCCATACCATTTCCCCTGTGCAACACCCATCCACATGTATCCCCCAGATCAAAACATTTAGAAAACTTCTGGAGCAGATCTGAGAGGGCTAAAGCAGGAGGAAGAGTCCTGCTGAATGAGGTGAAGACCATGTGCTATGAAGTTAAGGGGAAACCCGGTGTTCCTGTTTATGTGGGTGAACAAATCTGCTCCTACAGCTGCCTAAAACTATCACGATCCAGGATAAGACAAGAATTCTGCAATATATTTGCAAAGTTTCCTATCACATGAATGTCATTTTGATGCTACTGTAATCATGCTGAAGTACATCATATGCACACATGAGCATTCTATGAGCAATTCTACTGCAGTTTGAGAATTCCTTATCTGGAATGTTTTGGGTCTTTTGGATTTAGCAATTTTTTGGCAGTGGGGGGTGTACCTGTGCGTTAAAATATATGCACTTGCAAATAAGTAACTTAATGAGAAATGTTGGACCAAAGCCTAAACATGAAATTCATTTATGTTTCATATATACACATCGCCTGAATGTAATTTTATATAATATTTGTAAACAATTTTGTGCATGAAACAAAGTTTGTGTCCTTTGAATTATCAGAAAGCAAAGGTGTCTCTATCTAAGCTATCCCGACGGACAACTTTGAAATATTTCAAATTTTGGGATTCTGGATAAGTGATGTTCAACCTGTGTTACATTTTAATCTAATTAAAACAGAAAATTGCTATTCATTTCAAATAACTCACAAAATAAGATTCTTCAAATCAGAGGAGTAGTTGATTGTCACCAGTTCCATTGCTTTCTGCAAATTTTCTCTCTGAATTCCTGCTAAAGAATTGCAAGCCAAGGCCAACACAACCTTCCCCAGGGAGATCAGATCCGCTTGCTACAAGAAAAAATTAAAAAGTTCACCATATATGGTATATTTTTAGCACTTTAAAACTAGATACAAATCGTCTGGAGATAAATAATATAAATTACTTATTGAGATGGAAAAGGTCATTATAAACTAGTAGGCTTGGTCCTATCATTTAGTTTAACGAACAGTACGCAGTGTAGCAAAGTTCAACTGCAATAAGAACCCTTTCCCAACTCAGTTTCTTGTGGGAATTGTTTTATTTACTTATTTATTTACCATATTTATATACCGCCCCTCTCAGCATGAAGGCGACTCAAGGCGGTTTACAGTCAGCAGTCAATGCCCCCAAACAACATAAAATACAGTTAAAAACATTACATATAATATAAACTATATAAAAGCAATAAAAACAACAAAAGCCATAAAACACAAGTCCTCAGCGTCTCATCACTAAAATCATTTTTTCGTCGTATTGTCCAATCGTTCCTTGGGTGTCAATTAGTCTGTTACACTGCGTCTGCAAATGCCTGCTCAAACAGCAAGGTTTTGACCTTTCCTTATCAGCTTTCAGTAACTTCTCAGTATTTTTTTATTTACTTTATTTATATTCCGCTCTTCTCACCCCGAAGGGGACTCAAAGTGGATTACAGGTACACATACTAACAAGCAATTCCTGCTGTTTTTCACATACACAACATATAAACGAACAGTGGCAAACTCTTGGCCACCAGGGGGAGCTGATGCACTCCTCATCTCTCAGCGTCCCTTTGTTGTTCCTTTCCGCATTCCTCATCATTCCTGGAGTTCTTTTAATGGCCTCATAATTCAGTCAAAATTTGCCTCCCCACTTAATGTGGTACCTTTATCTCCTACTTGACAGATGCAACTATCTTTCGGGCTGCAAAGGTCAACAGCAGGGTACACTTGAAGGTCGAGCACCCACCTCGACCTGGGCAGGCCTCGAACTCATGACCTACTGGTCAGAGAGATCTTATGCAGCTGACACTTAGCCAGCTGCGCCACATTCCCGGTGCTAAGTAGGACGCACAAAAGTTGATTTTCATTTTCTCTCCTTCCCTAGCAGCCCACAAGCTTTCCAAGCACATCTCTTGGATTTGGCAAACTATGTTCAATCAGATGAGCTGAACAGTAGTGCTGTTGAGATGGGAAGTACAAAGATGAGGCAAAACCCTTTCATGAGTCAAGTGGGAGGAACTTTGCCAGTTTCTCAAGCGCCTGTGTCGTGTTTCTCAGCACCCCTGCTGTGTCACAGCTCACTCTTTTCAGAAGGGTCCTGATTTCCAGAAGAGGCTGGATGGTCTATATGTGTGTATGTGGAAAACGGCAGGGATTGTCTGCTAAGTATGTGTATCTGTAATCCGCTCTGAGTTCCCTTCGGGGTGAGAAGAGCGGAATATAAATAAAGTGTATTATTATTATTATTTTCACCTATTTTGTTCTGAATGCAGACCAGAGATATTTTTCTTCTTGTCAGTTTGAACTACAATAAGGTCTAGCAGCCCCTTATTTATTCTTGTTCTTCCAAAAGAACACAGGTGGGGAAAGAGAAACCCATGGGTCTCATACAACCCCAGGACTCCCTAGCATCCAAAGGCAAGTAGTTTTAAAGGGGGAGAGAAGACTTTTATAAACATAGTAGAAATGCAGTTTTCTTCAAGATAATCAATTATTAATATGAGAGATTGCTGCACTCTTACCTGATACTGCGCCATTAGGGCCAGGGGATTGGTTTGGCTGTTATCAAATGTTAACACATCAAAGACTCCAACGCAGTTCACCCGCAATCTTAAATACAGAAACATTAAAATCTTCTCTGGTCCTGCTCAACTCACTGTGTAACATCCAGAGCTACATTACAGATATTCATGGCAACTGTTTACCAAGTTGTGAGGATGTATATATATACACACACTTAAATAACCTTTGCTGCAATACTTTTAAGTTGAATTGAGAATATTTGCAAACACAAGAAACAGTGTATATACAGTAGATCACGGCTGCCCAGGAAGTTGATCGCGATTGACCAGTCAATCATAGCCGATGGGATGCATCTCAGAGAGGGGCAGAACCCCGACCCCTCCCTCGGCTTCGGCACTCCTAGCAGCTGCTCCAGCCTTGAGGAGGGCAGGGCCAAGCCAGCCTTGTGCTAGCTATGCCACCACTGGCTTGGCCCTGCCCTCCTCAAGGCTGGAGCAGCTGCTGCTAGCGCTGAAGCCAGAGGGGGCGGAGTCAGGTCGTGCCAAGCCCCGCCCCCTCCCCCGGCTTCAGCACTCCCAGCAGCTGCTCCAGCCTTGAGGAGGGCAGGGCCAAGCCAGCCTTGTGCTAGCTATGACACCACTGGCTTGGCCCTACCCTCCTCAAGGCTGGAGCAGCTGCTGCTAGCGCTGAAGCCACAGGGGGTGGAGCCAGGCAGCACCAAGCCCCGCCCCCTCCCCCTGCTCCTCTCTCATCCGGAAGCAAACGTGGACGGTTCGCAGCGCGGGAGGTGCGCGTGCGGAAGGTAGATCTTTCTGACTTGGTTTTATTATAAGTAGCTCGCATGATGAAAAAGTGTGGGCACCCCTGCAGTAGATTCTCAATTAACCAGAACGCAAGCAACCAGAACTCTAAACAACTGGCAAAATCAAAGTAGTAATGTTTTAAATTAAATTAAAAATAAAATCACTTTTTATAATACAGTAAATCCATGTTACATTAACTTATCTTTATTTGTCTTTATTTGATTTTAATTACTGTATTTTAATATGAGTATCAAGTCAATATGAAGTTTATTGTATAGTGTGGGGTATTGTATTAGTTAGGCCTATTTTCAATAGTAACTCTAAAGCTAAAGAAATTATCACAGCCTTGCAGTCTCTTTTCAGTTCAAGGTAATGTTCAAGCTAGTACTATCACTACCAGCACTGGATTTAGATCTTCCTTTCTCCAAAAGATGGGACTTAGCATGTATGCCACTGTACTATAATAAAAGAATGCCATTCAAACAGAAAAAGACCAAGAACTGAAACAGAAACAAATTAAAAGATGACGTTAAAACAATTTAAGATCACATCACTAAGTGAAGTACAGCAAACAGGTGCTAACAAACAACTAATCTTCAATGACTGCCCTCAGTCAAATTCTGAAATACTACTCTAAACCTCCACAACATATATGCCTTGGCTGCCAGCAATATAATGCCAAAATATGCTACCTTGTTTTGCCAGTTACCAGAATCTTTGTGGGGTCCATCACCCGACATGCCAATCCCGCTGTATGAATGGTCCGCAAAGCAGAGCTGAGCTGCACAATGTAGGCCCAGATCAGGGACTCTGGCAACAACCCAGCATGTTGCCGTGGTAAAGGTCCATCATGCTGACCTGTCAGAAGAATTGAGAGAGGAAATGAAATCTATACTTTGAAGTTTAAACACATTTGGTAATACTTTTTTTAAGGCTGGTTAAACAAAAGCTTAAGTTAATATTATTTCACTGCAAATCTAAAACAGCTGTGATAAGAATAACCTTTTCAACTGAATATAAAAGGAGAATTCGTCATTATAGCCAATAACAGTACAACCAATAATAATTCATCCCTTGAAAAAAATATGAACACCATTTACCACAATTTACACTTATTTTTAAATGCACCGTATTTTAAAGTTAACACATATTATAAAAATATGGCATTTTAACAGACTAAATGAGACTTTGATATCTCTTCCTTTACCATAACCAATATATATATAACAAATATGCCATAACCAATAATTAATTGCCAAAGATGTGGCAATGTACACTTCTTTGGCGGTGGATTGAATATACAGGCAGGTCCTGAGTTACAAAACCTGACTTACAAATTACTCATAGTTATGAACAGGGGTGAGACAATAGGAAATGAGAGAAATCTACAACAAGGGGGGGAAATTCACTCCTGAAAGAGTTATCATGGGGAAAAGGTGTCTCAACTGAAGCTTTATCACCAAGCAATTTTTTTCCCGAAATCCAATTATCACAGGATCAGAAAATGAGGCGAACTCTTCTGAACAGGTCCACAGACAGCAAAACAAACACAACAAGGGTGTTAACTCCTTCCTATGCTACCCAAAGTTATAAAAGTTATTCCTATGCTACCCAAAGTTATACGTACATACACACAGACGCACACATATTTGGCTGGAGTTACATAAAATATGTACCTGTTCTGACTTTCATACACATTCAACTTAAAAATAAATCTATCTTATTTCTAACTTGGGGGCTGCCTGTATATTGTCTATTTCCAAATGTGCTACAAACAGATGAGCCAACAACGTATATGGAATGCTGGACATTTTTCTTCCTACTGGCTTTGTTTCATTTTGCCATAAACATTTTAGAACTTTGCAATGAAATTGTCTTCACTGAGAAAATTACTCAGTTCAGACAATACATTCAAAACTGACAAACTTAATACATTATAGCTATCATTAACTTTAGTATTCACAAGATTTTTCAAGAATAAAGAATAAGGTTAATACAAAACAAGCTCTGGAGCAGGGGTTGGTAATTATTTTTTCCAAGGGGCCACACAAGAGCCAAAAAATATTATGGAGGGCCGCATCTAAAGGCGGAACTGCATGCTAATCTACATAATTAATTTATTTATTCACTTACTATATTTACTATATATTACACATCATTAATATTAACATATTAATATATCAAGAAATATTCATATATTATTAGTATTAATATCATAATTATTATATTATATATAGACATTATAATATATTGCAATTCTAATATAATACAACATTCTATTATTTATTATATTATTATAAAATTATTATAAAATTATTATACAATAATAATAAAAACCACTAAAATAAAATAATGCTTCCTTGTAGTCCCCTTCTCTGGAGAGTTTTATGCAGAGGCTTGATGGCCATCAGTCGGGGGTGCTTTGGTTGTTTATCCCTGGGGATTGGGTTGGATAGCCCTGGGGTCCCTTCCCTCTCAATGACGTCCTGTTGCTCCCTCCCTCCCTCTCCGTCGGTCGCTCTGCTTACCTGCCTGCCTCGCCCTCTCGTCCCGGCCGCTCGCCGCTCGCCTCGCCCTCTCGCCCGCTCCGGCTCTCCCAGCGCCGGCGACAGCAAAGCCAGGCAGGGGAGCTTGCGCTGTGAGAGCCAAAGCGGGCGAGAGGGCAAGCGGGCGAGGGGCCGCACAGAACCGGCTGCCGGGCCGTAGTTTGCCCACCCCTGCTCTGGAGGGAAAGGCTAACATTTTGGGAGTCTCTTCATTAACAGAACTGAGAATCAAGCTGATTATAGTCGGCCCTCTCTCTATTTTCATAGAAGTCATGGGCAGAGGACACATACAAAAGTAGAGATGTTTATATTATCACAAACATGATCTGCAAGATGAATGTAGCCAGCCCTCCACATTTGCTGGGCTCAGGGGCACAGGACCCCCATTAAAGTGAATAAACGAAGTGCTATTTTTATTGTGTTTCTTGTCTATTTATATTGTATAACTCTCACTATCTGAGAGAACATCTTACTAGGAATTTCTAGGTCCTTCCAGCAGAAAATGATAATGGAATCTGAGAAAACATTTTAATAAATTCCTGGAATAATTAAATGTGCAATAGTCAAAACCTCAAATGTGGAGAACTGATTGCACAGAGGTTATTTCTGGGGAAAGGGTCAGTTTGGCTGTATTGATCGATATTTCCATGTGCTTATTGAAAAGTCTTGGAGGAAAAAATGTGGTGGTTCCAAAGAAACATTCTTTCAAGTTTCCAAGTTGTGTCTGTACTATAGAGAGAAAAGGGAATCACTGTAGGTGCAGCCTCCTGTGACACAGTATGCAGATAAAATTACAGGATGCATATTTAGGATAGAAATATAATTTGAAGCCATAAGCAATAGTGACTGGAGACACTGCTCCCATCCCATCATAAGGCAAACACAGTATCTTGGAGCAGGTTTCCAATCCTCTCTGTTTTAGTGTATTGGAGCTGACTGATCAGTGTTTTCTTCTGCTGCTTCTGAGATAATGCTATGTGTCTCAGAGTATCATAACCTCAAATTACAACATTTTGTACAAAATTCCAGATAATGTTGTACTAACATGACATAAAGCAGGGGTGTTCATTAGGTGGCTCGCGATCGACTGGTCGATCCCGGGACCTTAGGAGGTTGATCCCAGCTGGATGGGGTGCTTCTGAGGGGGTGGAGCCATGCCGCGCCAAGCCCCCCCCCCTCCCCCGGCTTCAGCGCTATCACAGCTTCTCCAGGCTTGAGAAGGGTATGGCCAAGCCAGTAGTGGGTAGCTAGGCCACTACTGGCTTGGCATACCCTCCTCTAGTCTGGAGAAGCTGTGGTAGCGCTGTAGCCAGAGTGGGAGGGGGTGGAGCCAGGCCACACCAGGTCCCGCCCCCTCCCCTGCTCCGCCCTGCTCCTCTTTCGGTAGATCTTTCTGACTTGGTTTTATCATAAGTAGCTTGCGTGCTGAAAAAGTGTGGGCACCCCTGAAATAAAGGCAGTCAATTATCAGTATTCACAGTTCTAAATATAATGGCCATGTCCTGCTAATAAACAGCAAAACAGTTACAGGCTCTACAATAGGCTGGGCAAACTAAGGCCCGTGGGATGGGTGTGCCCCCTTGGGCTCTCTCCTCCAGCCCTGCACCCTCCTCTCAAATCCTCCTCTTCCCACAAAAATGCAGCGAGTCACCACATCCTTCTGCAGAGAGGAGGGCCCTACAGGGACACACGACTGCCCAGGGCTCTCCCAAGAGCTATGGGCAGCCGTGTGTGAAATCCTCCGCTCCGCAGGAGGGGGGCCTCTGCTGAGAGGAAAGCCCTTCTCCCTCCCCTCCCAGCCCCTTGAGCTCTCTCTGGCCCTGCACCCTCCTATAGGCAGGCGGACGTAGCATCCTCTTGCCAAGAGGAGATCCTGCTCAGTCGCACATCCTTCTCTGTGGGCCGGCATGTACTCTTGCAGAGAGGAGGCCCCCCTGGGCAGTTGTGTGTCAAATCCTCCTCTCTACTGAGAGGAAGCCCCCCCACCCCACATTGCCTGGTCCAGCATGTGCCCTCGCTTCCCCCCGGCCCAGCCCGCAATGCAGCCAGAGGGCAAAAAAGTTTCCCCGTGCCTGCTCTACAATCTATCTAACACTTCAGTTCTTCCTTCCTTTTTTACTTCTTTCCCCAGTCTTTTCAAAGTCACGCATATTTTACAAAAATGTACTGAGACGATGATGAAAATATTAAGTTCCATACAAAAGTGTAGCGCAATGAGTATTTCATAAAATTCTACTTATGTGTGGCGTGCATGCTAGCTAACCTTTATGTGTATGTTCAATTACATTGTCTTTTAATGGTAATTATTTTGTATTTCTGCTGTTGCCTATAGCTGAAGAAAAATAATATGAGAAAAACTGAAATCAGGTTTTGGATCTTTTGATCTCACAATCTAGATTATTCAAGGCCCTCAATTTGCAAGACCTCAGCAGGTCTATTAATAGGAGCATCTTTCAGAGGTCTCTCATTCCCAAGATTGACATAAGTCAAAGACAATTTGATGGCAGATGACAACAATGTTCTCCTTTCTTTAGTATGGCAATGGCTGCTTCATTTAAAGAAAAATGAAACTATTAATTTGGACAGCAAGAACTCCACTGTGTTTCTTTGGTGCTCACATAGCAATACTACTGAAAGACAGCTTTTTGTTGAGCATATATCAAATTGTTTTTAAAAAAACACAAAAGTTCTTATATGCCCCTAAAAAGAAGTACAGATAAGTGAGAAAGAATTGTATTCAAGGATGAAACGGTTCACAGGTGTTCACGCACAGAAATAGACCAAACTTGCTATGCCTTGATTCACTTCTTAAAATAAAACTTTATACCACATCCTTGACAATTCAGATATATTAGCAAATGACACAGTAAGACAAAAAATGACTAACCACATTGTGACAGTACGACACATCTATAAACAGCCATATTGCCAAATCTGTCTTCTTCCAACTGGCCAATGATAATTTTACTTAGAAGAATCAAAAATTAAATCCGACATCCCCGAACATAGCATATGCACTACGCTAATAAAATGCTTCTTCTTAAAATATGACATTGAGCTGCTAAATGCCAGTTACAGAATACAAACAGTGGCAAATACGCTGTACAGTATTTTTAAAAGAAAATTTAAGATTTTTGTATCCCTAAGCGTCATCCATAGTTCGAAAACTACTGCTGGAATTTTTGTCCATAATTTTAGCATTGTAACAATAATGCTTGGTGTTTTCTTATTAAGATCTATTTAAGTACGGTAGTAACATTTTTTTTACTTTGGATAAATTTGTTTTCTTTGCCTTGATTTTTTTTAAAACAAAAGAGGAATAAAAAGGAAAAGGCATTTGTCTTGTCTTTTCCTTTTTTAAAGGAAGAAGAACTGGAAAGGGGAAAAGTAGATGAAATAATATAAAGGAAAGTTATTTAAGACTATAAATTATTTTTTAAAATGTATATCACTGATGTTTAAATCTATTTTAATGTCTGTATATTTGTGGACTTCTAAACTATATTGAAAGGCTTTTAATGGCAGCCACTTTGAGTCTCCTTTGGGGAGAGAAAAAGCTGGGTATAAATAATTATTAAATATGTTAGATCTAGCAATATAAGCACAGTGAAGGGTGAAATCACCGAGCAAATCTAATTGGCAAGGGAGGACAGAATATTTATTTATTTATTTATTTTTATTTCCAACATTTCTACCTCGCTCCTCTCAACCCCCGAGGGGGGACTCAGAGCGGCCTAACAAAAGGCACAATTCGATGCCAGCATAAAAATATAAAACCAAAAACATATAGCATTAAAATACATTAAAATACAATTAACATTAACACATCATACACATTCGCTTAAATTAAAAACAGTATTTCGTCCATAACAGGAGCATTGAGCCATATCCATCAACTTGCCATTATAAATCTAGTCTAAAGTGCTGCACTGTGCTAATGTGCAAACGCTTGGTCCCACAGCCAAGATTTCACTTTTTTTTCCTGGATGCCAGGAGGGATGGGGTTGATCGTATGTTGCTTGGAAGCGCGTTCCACAGTCGGGGAGCCACCACTGAGAAGGCCCTCTCTCTCCTCCCCACCAACCACGTTTGAGAAGTTGGCGGGAACGAGAGCAGGGCCTCCCCGGATGATCTTAAATTATGAGGTGGGACATAGAGGCTGATGCGTTCGGACAAGTAAGCTGGGCCAGAACCGTATAGAAAAACCTGAGAAGAGTCAATGGATAATAAATAATGGAAAGCAAAACAGTCCTGACTTAGAAGCTAGTACATGAAGGGTAGTGCCTCCTGGGTTGTGGATTGTTCTTCATTCATATCTTACTTTTACACCAGTATGCTAGAAATAATGTACCAACAAGAATACCAATATAAGTGACCTTCCATATCCATGGATTCTGTATCTACAGATTCAACCATCCATGCCTTGAAAAATATTCCACTGTTCCTAGCTCCCAAAAGCAAATCTTGGTTTTGGCATGTCATATAAGAGGCACCATTTCACTATGTCATGGCATACTATGGGACTTGAGCATCCATCAATTTTGGTATCCAAGGGGCGTTCTGGAAACAAACTCCAGAAGACACCAAGGGCCCAGTGTGTCCACTTGCTATGTTTTCATATACACTGGGCTATGCAATACAGAATGTAACATGGAAAATACTAGTTTCTTACATACATACTGAATGCTGAGAAATTACCATACAAGCTTATAAGACAAACATAAATAGAAAAATCAGGAGAAATAAGACAGAGAAACGCAGAAAAAGTACTTGGCCACAAAGAGATTTAGAGGAGTATACTAGATACTTTTTAAGATGAATATTTCATCTAAAATTGGACATTTCATTAACAGAAACATTACTTTGACTCAAATATGAATGCATCACATATTGTAAAACAAAACTATTTGAGATGACATCATTGTTCATTTTGCTCTACTGAAAAAGGGTCACGGGTCTAATTTGCTGGCCTTACCCCACTTCCTTTTCGTGAAATAGGCATCAGCACTAGGATCATTGAAGTGTCTGCTCATCATAGTCTCTCCTCCAGCATGGAAGTCGTATGCAAACACAAGAGCTTTTCAAAAAGAGTCCGAGGTGAGAATTAGGTATGCAATTGATGCAAGTCTTCCAATAAAATTGGCTAAAATCTTAAAATGAGAAACTTACAATGTTCTCCAAATGCTTTAGTGGTGAATACTTCCCGCAATGTTACAATATTTGAGTGCTGGATTTTTTTCCACATATCAACCAACACCATGCACTTTGTGTTAACAAGACGAAAACCTAAGGAAAGGAAGAAAAACACACTTTGAGCATTCTCATTCTTCCAACTGAATTTTCACATTAGTTTCAAAATATTGAGCTGCCACCAAGAGAGACACACCAAAACAAATGTATTTATTTGTACATAACAAACTCCACTGATTTGTTATTGGGCCAAATTTCTATTCCTTAATTTTAAAGGAATTGTTTGAAATCCAATTTGTGACTGATACACAGAAAAGAACAAATGTTTTAGACTTAAGAACTGGTAGCACTGAAAATTTTTTTTAAGATGACAACTTAGCATTTCCCTCACCATGTATCCTCCGAAGGCAATATGGCAGATCATCTTTGCTATTTACAGCTTTGTAGCATGATGTTATATACCCAAAGTTGCTTGTTTTCTGTATCCGGTTGGGTGGTGGCAGTGGTTCTAATGGGAAAAGGCTGTGGTAGCTGTCAACTTCTGTTGGGACAGCTAAACCGATTTACAGAAATATATTAGACACGACTTAAAATTAGGAAGAAAGCAGTTATAATAGATAGATAAGATCAATCAGACATCAAAACAAACACAGACTACATCTTTTTGATGACACAATTGAAAATCATATAAAAAACTTCCCTATAATACATACATTTGTCATAGGAAAGGCAGGTGTTCCACATTAGAAACAAACATATTACTGCAAATGCCTAAGATTCAAATTATCTATTGGATAGAGTTGGCAGAAAAAGGCATACTTGATCATAATTAATTGTGAAGGGAGCACTTTAGCACAAGAGCCATAAACAGATATAGCTGAAATTATCATAGGATATTTGAGCAAGTTTTTATTTGTGTGCTGTGTCTTCTAAATTAGTTTTACTTACTCTGCTTATTGACTTGTAAATCTCTGATGTACTGAACCAGAACAGCAGAGACCTGAAAGTACCTTCTTTGTGGAGACTCAATACAACTGGATCTTTCCTCCCTGTCCTGCCTCCTCTTGATATCTCTCGCCTTTCACTGGCATCATGCTATACCTCTTGCCTCTTCCCACTCTTTCAATAAAAGACTAGGAATAGGAAGAAGACACCCAACACAATTGCCATTTCAGTGTGTAGTTTCTTGTTCTAAATGCCACAGTGAGCTTGGGAACTTAAGCATTTCAGAAAGGTTAAAGATGGCCTCACCTAGACGGTTAATTTTAGGGGTGAGGTGATGGTGAATGTCCCAGAAGCGGGGAGAGTCTAGTCTCAAAAGTTGAGACAGATTTCTCCTGATGTTTCCCTTACGGGTTGCCCGGGTTGAAGTCTACAGGGGACCCAGGTAGTACGCCTGAATAGCTGAGGGGTAGACTTTAGGAGACGCTACCTCAGCTTACACACACCAAGTTGAACTGACACCAAAAAGTTAGTTGAGTTACAAGTTAAATAGGTAACTATTTAATAAAAGTTGCCCAAATTTGAAACCATATATATTTGTGTCTGTCTCGTTATTTCGGGGGGTTGGAAGACAATACACTTCACCCTCCAACTTGTTGGATGGTGGAGCAATTTTGTCTCCTCCCCTCGGAGAAGAGATTGGTTAATTTTGCAGAATTTGCTGGAAATGAGGAGGGGCTGGCATAGTGTGGTGCCAGCCCCTTCTCCCTCATTCTGCATCAGGATATCGCCCACCACTCCCGCCCATGGATAGTATAATAATGATCTTTCTCGTTTCACATTTGGGGGTCGGATAGGAATTCGCCCGCTAGGGTTTTGCCTATCCTATACTGTCTATTAGGGGCTTAGATGGAATGGTCGGCTAGTAAACTAGCTAAGCGTAAATAGTTGAGTTATTGAAAAGTTTGTATACACTTAAGGCACCCCTTAAGGGTGTGGGGCATTATGCAAACACTCACCTAGACGGTTAATTTTAGGGGTGAGGTGATGGTGAATGTCCCAGAAGCGGGGAGAGTCTAGTCTCAAAAGTTGAGAGAGAGCTTACACACACCAAGTTGAACTGACACCAAAAAGTTAGTTGAGTTACAAGTTAAATAGGTAACTATTTAATAAAAGTTGCCCAAATTTGAAACCATAAAAAAAAGGTTAAAATGGCCACTTGGGGCAGTTTTACAGAACAGGGAATAGGCCCACCTCCATCCAAAACTTATTTATTATTTGACTGACTGGCAGCCCTTTCCATTATGTACTTGGGTCAAGAATAAGATTTAAAGTTGCACATCAATGGCAAACAGATTTTTTTACTGAATTACAAAGATTCTATAGCTGAACACATGTTGCCTTCTTTGCAACAGGCATGTTCTTTGCCACAGAGAAAAAGTACAATTCCAACCTTCAAAAATCTGAAGAACACGGTGGCTAAAAAAATAATAATGTAGTTTTGCCCTTGAACCTGAGAAGTGTCTTAGTTGTGCTACATGTCATAATGAGTGGGTTTAAAAAAACATTTAGCTATTGCAAACAGAGCTGAAATTCAGAGAATTTATGGTACAAATGCTTTGAAGTTTTTGGTTTTGACCCTTCCTGTTTTCCACTCCATTTCTGAAACTGGCATAACCTATGCTGCATAGAGGGCTTCAAAGTCCAATGTCCTGCTACAGACATGGCGATGGTATGCTTTGTACCCAATAAAGTTATGATAAGAACTTGTCTGCTCACTGACTTATTTTTTAAAGTTTCAAATTATTTTACTTTCTGGAAAAAATTAAACTGCTATATCTCAGAAATATCCCCTCAATTAGCATTTGAGCTTTTAAACATACTGCTTAGAAATACTGTCCTAAATAATCACCCAATTAATTGGAAAGCTCTGCAGATTATTTGAGGACCATCTAGATCAGGGCTGCCCAGGAAGTCGATCGCGATCGAAGGAGGTGGATCCCAGCCGGATGGGGCGCTTCTCAGAGGGGGTGGAGCCAGGCCGCACCAAGCCCCGCCCCTCCCCGGCTTCGGCACTCCCAGCAGCATCTCCAGGCTTAAGGAGGGCAGGGCCAAGCCAGCCTTGTGCTAGCTATGCCACCACTGGCTTGGCACTGCCATCCTCATGCCTGGAGAAGCTGCTGCTAGAGCTGAAGCTAGAGGGGGCGGAGCCAGGCTGCCCCAAGCCCCGCCCCAGTTTTGGCACTCCCAGCAGTATCTCCAGGCTTAAGGAGGGCAGGACCAAGCCAGCCTTGTGCTAGCTATGCCATCACTGGCTTGGCACTGCCATCCTCAAGCCTGGAGAAGCTGCTGCTAGAGCTGAAGCCAGAGGAAGGGGCGGAGCCAGGCCACACCAAGCCCCGCCCCCTCCCCGGCTTCGGCACTCCGAGCAGCTTCTCCAGGCTTAAGGAGGGCAAGGTCAAGCCAGCCTTATGCTAGCAATGCCACCACTGGCTTGGCATTGCCATCTTCAAGCCTGGAGCAGCTGCTGCCAGAGCTGAAGCCAGAGGGGGGAGGAGCCAGGCCGTGCCAAGCCCCACCCCCTCCCCGGCTCCGCCCTGCTTCTTTCTTGTCCGGAAGCAAACATGGACGGTGAGCAGCGCGGAAGGTCGATCTTTCTGACTTGGTTTTATTATAAGTAGCTCGCCTGCTGAAAAAGTGTGGGCACCCCTGATCTAGATTACACTGACATGCAGTTTTATACCAAAGCTACGTTAAGTACACAGCAACAATATTCTTTTCACAACTCTGTGCCATTCATGCTAACGCCTATGAAACCCTGAGGTAGCATTTTGAATTAGCCAATGTTAACACAGTTGCTGTGTGGCTTGGTAATCTTGGATCCACACAATTAAATACCTCATATTCTGACCTCAAAATCTGCCACATGGGCATAACTTAAGGAACAGTGTAAATACATAGAGACTACTATATGCAGGGCTGTAAAAACAGTATTTAATAAATAACCACACTCCTAGGCTAGAAGCCAAACATACTGTAGATAATCTAATTTTGTACCATTAGTGAAATCAAACACTTAAAGAGATAAGGTACAAGAAGAATACAAAGTCTGGATCACATACTATAAAGACATAAAGGAAAATGGAAGGGAAGAGTTAGCGACAAATAAAAATAATGCAATCCTTACTACAAAGAAGAAATATTAGATAGATTCCAATTTAATGCTTGACTCCACATATACATTTTTTCCTTTTCAATATGCTTTTAATTTTCTTAAAATTATAAAGCTGAAAGCAAGCAAAATATGTAAAACTTCAGAAATGCAGTTAAAAATTTGGAGTGCTAGTTTACTTACCAGGCATATCTGCTTGATCTATCTGAGCCATTGTAATTAAATGTCTGTTGATCAGCTCCTACAAATAACATAATTTTCATTTTTACAAACAGATACATAAAATCTAATTGGTTTTTTTAAATTAAAATACTCTTTTTACAGCAAGTTATGACAGCAGTTTTGTAAAAAGTCATCAGATTATGAAGCAGAAGCACATCTAAAGTTAGCCTTGTGTAAGGAATATATTTCTCAGGATATAGTTGGAAGAGTAGACTTAAACAGATCCCATAAATATGGTCAATTATTCTTGTCTAAAATGGCTTCCTGATGAATTATTCCTACCAAACATTTCAGTGAACAACTTCAATTTTTCATCATACTATATTAATTATATTTTATATTTATCTATACTCACTAGATCTAGTATTTAACTTGCTTTGAAACCACATACAATGACCTGTGTATGCATTCTGCTCCTCCTGTAATAGGTCTTCTGAGTAAAGGAACAATGAGGGCTTTTCCAGATGTTTTCATTTCCCATAATCCCCCGCTACTGGCAACCTTGCATGGGGCCAATGGGAAGTGAAGTCCCAGACAGCTAGAAAACAAGTTTTCCCAGCCTCAAAGTAACTCTATTTGCAAGATTATACTAGACTTTTTGCATTTTCTTGATCTTTATTAAACATGGCAGAGTACAATGAAGATAAAAACTTCATAGTTGCTTTTCTCAATATGGGTTTTACTGGCTTTTCTTGTAATAATGCTACAATGCATATATTTCACAACAAAACAGCTTTTAAAATGTCACTTGGCAGGAAAGTTCACAAAAACATAAATAGAGTAATCACATGCAACCACTATGTTATTGGGGCATGAGTCTTGCTAGACATTTAATGGTGGAGATACAGTCCACGATGAACCCACTGAGAATACTGGTTTTTCATAGACATCTGCCATAAGGCAGCTGTCTAAAAACCACATTCAGTGTGAATAATGGCAGAAGGACTTTGCAACCAAAATGCCACAGATAATTTGCATCATAACCATTTGTATTCAGATTCAAACAATTGCTTCATGACCTGGCTGAAACCTACATGATGTGTTGGCCAGCCCGGCATCGGGGTACAACACCAAAAGCTGAGAATAACCCCAAGCCAATGTTGCCCTTGATCCAAAATGCCAGCTACAACTACCTGGGCACCACAGCATTGCCTGTTGATAGATTGCATGTTTGCTGCTGCTTTTCCTACCTGACTCAAGGAAAGGACGGGATAAAACACCATAGGAGGGAGGGAAGGAACTGAGGGCTCTGCTAAACCTGACCGCAGCACTTCAGTTGTGATGCGCACTCCCAACTTGTACTAATTCCTGTACATTCCAACATGTTCCTTCTCAAATATGCTACCCTATAAAGAACACATAATAAATAAGCATACTAAGGCATACATGGTATTATAACACAGTTTTAAGATACGATATGCTTAACAGTGCAATCCTACAACACTTCCAATGAAATAAGCAAACCTGGTAAGTGTGTGTCGGATTGCAATCTAAGACAATAACAGACTATTTCAAACTCAGTCGTTTATGTTTTAACATACTTGTTTTACTTAGTAACTTTCTCAGTAACTGGAATTACTTTTAACAATGCAATGTTGTACACAATTTTTTGCACTGTTTAAGCAGAAAAGCAGTACAACTATTTTAAGAATAACATTATGTTGTATTATTAACTTTAAAAACCTACTTGTCTGAGTTCATCTGCCATGAAGAAGGAAGGTGCATTAGCTTTTGGCTGCATGTAAGCAACATGAGGTGCAGTTGGAGGATAAATATGATAATTTGGGAATACCTATGAGAAAAAAAAGACACAATCTATTTTGCGATTTGGATATTTAGAACAGTGCCAAATCCTTCTGATGCAACACCAAAAAGACATATGCCTTTTAGATAATATCTAATACAGGGTTTCTTAAACTCTTTCCACTTGTGATCCCCTTTCCATTTGATAATTTTTTCATGGTATATAAAATAGGTATAAAATCAGCATTTACTAAACTTGCTAAGTGGGCTGACTTCCCCCATTTTATGAAGTACAGAGGAAGAATTTTTTGCCGTGTCCACTGCTACACTGCATATTGTTGCTAAAAGATTTGTGTAATGTCTAAAACATCCAGTAGGTCGTGGTTCAGAAACCTTTTAGTACAGGTAAAGTTTCCCCCTGCCATTAAGTCTACTCCTTTCTGACTCTGGGGGGTGGTGCTCATTTCAGTTTCTAAGTCGAAGAGCTGGTATTGTCCATAGACACCTCCAAGGTCATGTGGTCAGGATGACTGCATGGAGCACCATTATCTTCCCGCAGAAGTGGTACCTATTGATCTACTCACATTTGCATGTTTTTTAATTGCTAGGTTGGCAGAAGCTAGGCCTAATAGCAGGAGCTCACCCCGTTCCCAAGATTCGAACTGCCAACCTTTTGGTCAACAAGTTTAGCAGCTCAGTGATTTAAACCACTGCACCACCAGAGGGCCCAGAAACCTTTTACTGTTGCCAAACATTTAGCAACCCCAACATTGAGCTAAGGAGGCCCCATTTGGGGTCAGGACCCACAGTTTAAGTAGCAGTGATCTAATACTGAAAATGTGGTGTGTTTGTATCAATCTGGGCTGATGGATACTAGTAAATGCAAATGTAAGAAGAATTCTGTTGGATTACCGTGTTTCCCCGAAAGTAAGACACCCCCGATTGTAAGACGTATCGGGGGTGTCTGGGGGGTCAGCTTATATAAGCCATACCCCGTATATAAGACGTACCTCGTCCCGCCGCCGCTGCCGCCACGCCGCCGCAACCGGAGGTGTGCCGCGCACACCTGCGGCACACCTCCGCGACACACCTCTTCGCCAGGGCTCCAGGCAAGGGAGGGGAAAGGAGCCAGGGGCGGGAGGAAGCGGCGGCGCGTCACTGTGACGCTGCGATCCTCACCACGCCCCTGGCTCCTTTCCCCTCCCTTGCTTGAGGAAAGAAGGGGAGAGGGAAAGGAGCCAGGGGCGTGGTGAGGATCGCAGCGTCACAGTGACGCGTCGCCGCGCTGTCCCGCCCCTGGCTCTCTTCCCCCACCCTTGGAAGGGAGGAGGAAGAGAGCCAGGGGCGGGAGAAGCGATGACGCGTCACAGTGACGCGTCCCTCCTCCCCGCCCCTGGCTCTCTTCCTCCTCCCTTCCAAGGGTGGGGAAGAGAGCCAGGGGCGGGACTAGCGATGACGCGTCACAGTGACCAGCGTCGTCCCTTCTCCCGCCCCTGGCTCTCTTCCTCCTCCCTTCCAAGGGTGGGGGAAGAGAGCCAGGGGCGGACAGCGATGACGCGTCACTGTGACGCTGCGATCCTCACCACGCCCTGGCTCTTTCCCTCTCCCTTCTTTCCTCAAGCAAGGGAGGGGAAAGGCCAGGGGCGTGGTGAGGATCGCAGCGTCACAGTGACGCGTCGCCGCTTCCTCCCGCCCCTGGCTCCTCCCCTCCCTTGCCTGGAGCCCTGGCGAAGAGGTGTGCCACGGAGTTGTGCCGCAGGTGTGCCGCGGCACACCTCCGGCTGCGGCGGCGTGGCGGTGGCGGCGGCGTGGCGTGGCGACGGGGTACGTCTTGGGTTATATAAGACGTACCCCAAAAGTAAGACGTAGGGGGACTTTTGGGGGGGAAAAGAAAGTAAGACGCTGTCTTACTTTCGGGGAAACACGGTAGTTAAATCTTCCATTACAGACAGCTCATTTTCACTAAACTCAGCAACTTTGTGTCATGTAATCTAGCTTCCTTAAACAGTCCATTTTTAAATAATAATAATACATTTGCTATGAATATTGCATACTTAGGAACGTTATCGACTTGTGGTTGGAAGTACAAGCAGAACCATTATTACCTTTTCATAATGCCATCTAATGCTTAAAAATACTTCTGGCCCCCAAAGCCCCTCACACCGGCCTATTTGGCCTTTCTGCTAATTCCATGCAGGCCTTCCAGGCGGCCTTGCTCCAGCTAGGCCCAGAAGACACACCCATCTTCCCTCTTCAACATTTTGCCAGATAACACAGCTTCTTGCCACACAGAACCCCCAAGACCCACTCTACATCCTGCTGCAGTTTACAGGGATGACGGGACTTGAAGTACTTTAACTCACTTCCTTAGAGCGTTGTGGCCCACACCAATCAGAGCCACATTTGGCACACAGAGGCCCAATGGCCCACTTTACAGCCTGGAGCACTTTAGGGCAGGATGGGCCACAAATGATGGGATTTGCAGTACCTTCACCCAATTCACTTCCCACAGAAAATTGAAATCCCTACAAATCACAGACCACGCCCAAAATTGACAGTAAGGCTTCATTAACTTGATTTTCCCGACTAGGCCTCAGCTCATGGGACATTGTGTATGGCCTGAATTGACAGTAACCTACCTTGGCACACAGAGCCCCTATGACCCACGCTACATTCTACTGCAGTTTGGAGGAGGGTGGACCTTGGATGTTGGGATTTGATGTACCTCCATGGATTATGGGATTTGTAGTACTTTCAAATCCTTCATTCCCCACAGACCACTGTGGCCCAGAACCAAGACCGATAAAGATCAAACTTGGCACACAGCGCCCCCATGACCCACACTCCATCCAACTGCAGTTTAGAGGAGGGCGCACCATTGATGATGGGATTTCAAGTACCTCCACTCACTTCCCAAGCCCGCTGTGACCCTCATCCAGTGACTGATCAGGACCAAACTTGGCACACAAAGCCCCCATGACCCACTTTACATCCTGCTGCATTTTGGAGGAGGGTGGACCACAGATGATGGAACTTGAAGTACCTTTACAAATTTCCCGAGACTGCTGCGACCCTCATCCAATGACTGATCAAGACCAAACTTGGCACACCGAGCCCCCATGACCCACTCTACATCCTGGTACCGTTTGGAGGAGGGTGGGCCATGGATGATGGGACTTGAAGTACCTCCACTCACTTCACAAGACCGCTGCCAATCTCATCCAATGACTGATCAAGATCAAACTTGGGACACAGAGCCGCCATGACTCATTCTACATCCTGGTGCAGTATCGAGGAGGATGGACCACGGATGATGGGACTTGAAGTACCTCCACTCACTTTCCAAGAATGCTGTGACCCTCATCCAATAACTGATCAAGACCAAATTTGGCATACAGAACCCCCATGACCCACTCTACATCTGGTGCAATTTGGAGGAGTATGGACCATGGATTCTGGGACTTGAAGTACCTTCACTCACATTTTGAGACCACTGCAAGCCACATAAACAACTGATAAGGACCAACCTTGCCACACAATGCCTTTCTCAAATAACCCAGGCAGGGCCGGGTCCCCAAGCTGGTGTCACAATAAAGTAAGGTTACTGTAATGAGAACATATCTAGGTAATCCCTGGTTTACTCCAATGTTCACGTGCAACCATCATGTAGATCCGTGTACATAGTATAAGATAATTTGGGAAATAAAAAAGCTAATATAAACTAAAATTGGGGTTGGCAGCCAAGTTTAATAGCCATGTTTCAATCCTTTTTATGATGTGGTGTGATATTACACTGAATAACAGTATCTATTGACACATGAAGTAATAAATAAAACTAAAAATCTTACCATTCCAGTTAGAGGTGCTGGAGTTGTGTCAGTGTAGAAATAGGTTGTGCCACCCACCGTTTCCTTCTGAATCACTTGGCCAGTAGCAGAGGGCTGGGAGACAGCATTAGTAACCGGCGTAGAGGCACTAGTAGGCACCATATAGTTTGCTGGGTTTGGTGTATGACTTCTTCGTCTAGGAGCAGGAGACGTGTGAGGAGTAATTTTAGGGGAATGAAGGGGAGAGGATCCTGCTGACAGTGACATTCCTTATGGGGAAAAAAGGAGGAGGGGGAGACTTGGAGATCAAAGTGCATTTGTTTCATAATGAGTTATAAGGCTTGAAAAACCTATTTCCTTGTAAATTTGGGGACACCCGAACAGGACATTTGGAAGATTCTCGAACACTGAAGACTGCACTCTGAGTGTCCCTTTCAAATAAAATTGCTACTTAAATTCTAACAATTGACAAAGAAAGTGATTGATCTGAGAACGGTGGCAGAAAACTACAAGTAGCAAGTATTTAAACACATGTGGGAGCACTCATGTCTTAACTTCTTTTAACTGTAATTCAGGAGCCTTTCTGTGGTTTGTAAAGAGCTCAAATAAACTGCTGACAGTACCACTGTTTTCGTTTATTTATTCAAATTTCTATCTGCCGCCACTCCCAGTGGCTCGGGGCGGCTTACATGAGTCAATAAAACACAGCTAAAATCTCAAATTAAACATTTCATTTACATCACATCAAAACCAGGAACACAATAGAGGTGTTTAGCAAGAGGGGGCCATGGCCATTCATGTTCCGAAGGCCTGCCGAAACAACAAGGTTTTACAGGCTTTCCGGA
The DNA here is from genome assembly GCA_030556195.1 of Anolis apletophallus. Classification (NCBI taxonomy): domain Eukaryota; kingdom Metazoa; phylum Chordata; class Lepidosauria; order Squamata; family Anolidae; genus Anolis; species Anolis apletophallus. The sequence goes on along the minus strand of JARBWK010000004.1, from coordinate 193,530,896 downwards.
ATTGGAGAAGGGTCTTAAGAGATTGAATCTCGGCTGGCAGCGCATTCCACAGAACCGGGGCTATAATCGAGAAGGCCCTTCGTCGGGTTGCGGTCAGATGGAACGTCTTGGGGCTTGGAATAACTAGGAGGTTATGTTCTTCAGAATGGAGGGATCTGGTGGGATGATATGGGATAAGGCGGTCCCTTAGATACACTGGCCCCAGACCATTTAAGGCCTTAAAAGTCAACACTAACACCTTGAAGGTAATCAGGCATTCTACAGGAAGCCAGTGCAGTTCACGCAGAATTGGCGTGATGTGATGGCTCGTCGGGACTCCGGCGAGGAGTCGAGCTGCTGCGTTCTGGACTAACTTAAGTCTCCGGATTACCAACAAAGGAAGGCCAATGTAGAGAGCGTTACAGTAGTCAAGCCTCGAGATGACCGTGGCTTGGACCGCTGTGGCCAGGTCGCGTCGGGACAAGTAGGGGGCCAGCTTCCTCGCCTGGCGAAGATGGAAAAATGCCATTTTGCTGACGGTGGAGATGTGAGACTCAATCGACAGCAAAGGGTCTAAAGTAACCCCAAGGCTCTTTACGACTGACGACGGACGTAATGTCACGCTGTCCAGGGTTGGAAGCTGAACATCCCCACCGCCCAGGCGACCGAGCCACAAGATCTCCATCTTAGCCGGATTCACCTTCAACCTACTGGCTCGCAGCCATCCAGTAATGGCCTCAAGGCAACGATGGAAATTATCGGGTACAGAGTCAGGTAATGTGATTTCTGCAAACCAGCCCATTTTATTCATACATGGCAGTGTTATTATTCTAATTAGGAAAATATTATAATGCTAATTGGAGACACCAGAGTTAACTGACATTTGCCACAAAATAATGTATTTAATCCCTTTTAAGTTTCCAAACTTTTTGACTTAAAGGGAATTGAGATTTCTTCAAGGTTTTTTTCTTAAATGGGTATCCTTTTGGCCTTCCAAATTTTGAAAAGGGGGGGCATTTAAATCTCTGCATCCTTGGTGCTACCTGCAAAAACAAACTCCTTGCAGCAATTTTCTCTCAACTCTGTAAGACTACAGTGCTATTGCACCATAAGCACTTTCCATACTTCAGCACTCTAATCAGAGAAATACATTTTCACAAGACTGCAGGTGGTTTTACAGTGCAGAAATTTATTCTGTGACAGAAAGCACATATCTAGATAAAATACAAGGATTCCTGTGCAAATATTATTGTGTGCAGTACTTCCATACATAAATCGATGTAAGTGTGCATACTGCATAAATGAAATACAATTGTGCAACCTTACACAGTTTATGGAAATATACATGTACTTTTCCAAGGCAAAAAAATTTAAAATCTTGCAAAGAGATATGTATGTTTTATGTACATTACCAGATTTCTGGCCAAAAGCACACTGGCTGTGAGTAAAAGAATATATAATTATAGTGCTAGTGAATTTCTTGCAACTATGTGCTGCATTGTACCAAAATGTCAATTTTTTTAAAGATTAGTTTTAATGAGACTCCATATTTCCACTCTCTAATTTCTTTGTGCGTTTTAAGCCTTGCAATTCAGCAATTTTAGATAATAGCTTAAAATATGGAACAAAACCTGCAAATCAAATTACTACCTTTCAAATCGTACTAATATAGGTCAGTTTTCAAAATCAAGGCCGGTTTCTACAAAGGTATGAAAACATTCTTCCTTTGCTAAAAGTTTGGAAGCCAAGGCTGCCCTTTCATACCTTGGTAAAAGTGTTGCTGTTGTTGTTGTTCTTATATTAACATCTAGTTCCAACAAGGAATTTTGCTATCACCAAAATTTCATACTTGATTGATTGATTGTCCTGAGTACATTCCCAGCTAAATTTACTCCAGCGTAAACACTGCGATCAATCAAGCTTACGAAAGCCCTGTCTAAGGCACAAGAAGCTTCCATAGTGCTACTGTGAGTCATAAAATAAATGAAGTTATTCAAACCTTACCTGGAGCTAGTCCAGCATTTGCAGGACCTCCCATGGAAGGATGAGAGAACAAGGCTTGAGAAAAGGCAGATATATTTGACTGCGACATATTACTGAGTCGGGAGGTTGATCCTCCTTTAGGAATAAATTCGTTTGCAGTGGGATTTGGTGTCTGTTTAAAATCAGAACAGAGTATGAGTCAAATAATGGAAATAATATTTCCTCCTGAATAAATTAAATGAACTCAATGACTCAATAATTAAAAAAAAACAGCAGAGGCTATAAACAACTGGAAACTAGGTCCAGAAACTCAACTGAGTCTTTAGATTAGTTTTTCCGCCGTAAATTGCTTTCCAAGCCATATATTATATATCAAAGTTTTCAAAACTGGTTTGATAGCAAATCAAACTGCAAATTTTGTGTAAACTGCATAATCTCTGCCCCAAAACATAATAGCTAACAGCACTAAGTTGTTTTTTTTAGCATGGAAACCCTGCCAGAAAATATTTTTTATGCAACTTTCACTGATAATCTAAGATTTACAAATTAAGGGCTTGTGAACAGAACTGAATTATCCATTTAACTAAATAAATAAAACTGTGTATCTCACCCTATCTCCCTAACTGTATATCTCTAGCTAGTAGTAGTAGGTTGTTATGTGGTCAAGTAATGTCTCAGAGAATAAAATTATAGATCCATTACAAGTAGTTACATTTTTTTAAAAAAAAGTTTTATTCCCATTGTCATTTTGTTTGTTTCAAATGACTGGACCTTTTTTTGTGGGGCTGTGGGAGGAGGAAAGATAGATTTGTGTTATTTAAAATGAGCACTAAAGAGGGAAAAAAATCACTGGATTGATTATGATTAAGACTATTATCCAAATAAAGGAACCTTGCAAAACCATAAACTTATTCTTTTTCTCCAAAAGCTTTATATGACAGCTTTCTATTAAACACAAACACATAATCTTACACAATTCAATATATCCATTCATAATAAAAACGACTGTAATGGGGCAGCAGGATAAAAGATATCATAAAGAAGCTGCAAAAAGCATCACCATACTATACTGCTTAATATGCTAGAAAAACACATAATTTGGAAAATATCCCAAATTCGTTATCATAGTTAAAATTGTTGTAAAATGGATGGACATCTAGCAACTTTTCAAAAAATCTAGAAAATTCTTTCTAACTCTCTACAACTCTTTTAACTAGCAGAATTATTCTGTCATAACAACAGCAACAACCAGAACATTTTGTCATGCAAAAGAATATCATAAGAATTTTTCTGGATTTTGTTTCTGAAGACTCTAACATTTTTGCTCTATTCTGCCGCACATACATTACTAACAAAACTCATCTTAATGTATGTCAAACAGGTATTTGAAATATAGTATGAATATTAGATTTCTGACTACTAGGCAACATTACTACAATTTTGTCTATTTGAACCCAATATGACTCACACACGAATAGGCATTACAATATTGCACCTTAATTAGCTCTGTTATATTTATTTCTAAAAAAGACAAAGCACGTTGACAAGTCGGAAAGAAAAAAAGAGATCTGATAAATATCTGATCCAAAGCACCACCATTTTTTCCAAAGATAAAAGGGACGGTATAGAATTTAAAACACACACACATACACACACAATTTAGCTCTTTGATAAAACAAAATGGGATCACACATTTATTTATTATTTATTTATTTAAAACTTTTGTACCCCGACCTTCTCACCTCTATCGAGGGACTCAGACTGGCATAACAGCGAAAATTCAATGCTATACAATTTAAAAACAACTAAAACAACATATTAAAATACATAAAAACCCAGCATAAAACCACATTGCCATTAAAACAATTCCACTCAATCTGAAAACGTGGTCAAACATTCAGATAGTAGCCATCTCAGCCTATTCCGTCAAACTACTTGGTGCCACTAACATTCATTGAAGCACCATAACATCACCAACAAATTATCTAAAACAACAAAGGTTTTGAGAAGAAAAGTTAAACTTACTCTCCACCCACAACTAGATGAGCATGAAATGGCAGACATTCAAATATAATAGTCAACTGTATTAAGATGAGATATCTCAATACAGTTGACCAAAACCCAACCAAAGCATGTGCTCAGCTTTCACTAGCCTTATAAATAGATCACCAAGTAAGCCAGTCCTAGCCTGAAATGTTAAAGGGAAATGAGCAGAATACAATAACCTTACATCACTATAGTCACATCTCACTTTCCAAAATAGCTAGGTCCGAAATGCAGAGATAAGCAACATCTCTTCTATCTTTTGCCTCTCATCGACAAGCCTTCGGCCCATAAGTTACCATCAGGGTCCCAGGTTACTTGCTGTCTTGCTGTTTATGTTGTATTGCGCTGTGCATTGGTCGGTACACAGCACCCTGTGTTTTAATCCATGATTTTAGAGTGTTTAATGTGTTTTTAACTATGTTTTGTTTTAACTATGTTTGTTGTGCTTGACTTGTTGTGAGCTGCCTCGAGCCACCCGGGAGTGGTGGCCTAGAAGTCTGACTAATAAATAAATAAATAAAACAAGGATGGGATTTTCAATATTTCTAGGAGATGGCTAATGATTCAGCAAGAGGATCATGAAACAATCCACAAATAATAATTTCTATAATAAATTGAAATTAAAGGAATAAAAAATGACTGCCCATGTGAGAAAGTTGTCATCCAGCACTCACGGACCATGCAGTCCACATAGTCAGTGTGTACTACAGGTGGGGAAGAGAGGTGGGCATGAAAAGGAGATAAGAAGGATAGGCCATAATATATAGACCCCCTGCCTTCCCAAATAGATGTGCTCCTGATAATTTGATGGCAAAGTGCATCCTATTGAGTCATCGCTGTCGATGACTATGATTGCTGGAGATTATAGGAGTTGTGGCCCAGCACATATAAAGGTCATTAGTGTGGATGATTGATTCATATGGTTGAAGAAGCACTATCTGTTTGAGATACTTCTACATTACCTCATTCTTGTTTTTCAAGTCAGTTTCCAATATCTCCAGTTTTACCCAGATGTGAAGATATAATGTCACTATGTTCATGCTGAGGACAAGTCTCATAGTAAGGAGTGTGTGCTAACGGTGAGACTACAACCTCTTTTTCCTTACAAGCTGCTTTGCTTCAGGAAAGGCTCCTAGAACTGACATTAGAAATGAAGAATTTCTTGGACAAAAGCTCTGTGACTGGAAAATGAATTGACTTTTATTAGGCATACCTCCTGCACACACAAATGCACACTAAAGAAGCCAAGAATCAAGGATTTTTGTAACAATTTAATCCTTATCTGATTTAAACCTGATCAATTTTTTCCATACAATATTAGTTGTTATCTGCTGAAACACACATTGTAAAACAATGGATTTCTTAAAAGTCTAAACACACACAAATCTCACACCCTCCATAGTCTGGCTTGGCCACTTGCTACTTTTTTCAAGCATCCCTTATCCATCTTTGATGTAAACAGATAGGGTGCTACAAAATTCATTTATATTTTGTCCAAGATCCTATGAAAACACTGGGCGTTTTGCAGTCTCCATCAATATACAAATGCTGCAGGAGAAGGTGAAGGCACCACTTCTCATCCCACTGATTGGCTTGGGGAGGGGGGGGGTCTGGTGCCCTCCTGTTGTCCTTGGCCCCCTGAAAAAGACAGAACAGTCACCCCCAGTGCAGAGTCAATCATCTTCCATCAATGTGTGTGAAGGCAACAGGAACATGCACAACTGCATTGCTGCAGTTGCGGGCAGAGCTGCTTGGGCAAGGGAGTTCTGGATACTTTTTTGCACAATACCCCTCAAAATATAAATATGCTGGTGTATCTGAGCTCATATGTGCAGACACTATCATGTGCTACCGGACAGAAAAACACGCATAAACATGAATAGGACAGGTTTTGCTACAAATTCGCTTTAAGCTTGGCAGGCTACATAGTGTACATTGTTTAGACTTCTCTATCTTTTTCAAAGAGTCTAAGAAGGAATGCTGAAAGTCTAACATAAAGTCACTGTACTTAGTGAAGACACAATTATTGCCAAATACACACAAAAATCAAAACTATACCAGTGCGCAATGTATCCCCCCTCTCCCTATATATATATATATTCATCTCTTGTTCTGGTGTAGTATTCTACGAAAGATGCACGCAACTTCTAATCACTGCTGAAATGAAATCAGGTCATTCCAACCAAGAGATCTGCCAAAGCACATATTTATGTAGGTCAAGTCATTAAGGGGGGAAAACTTCACCACACCCTCACTTATGCAACACTATAAGTTACAAGATACATTTGTGAGAATTCCCTGCCACCACAGAAGAAAACTGCTTTAAAATTTATACAAAGAAAGTCAAAATACTGTTGCTCCTTCAACAACAGAAACAGATATGTATACAGTTATAAATAGTGTATTATTCTGTATTCCCAGCTGCCACCTTTTCTTCCTATGAGGCTTTCAGCTATAAAAACTTTATTTTGTCTCTTATACTAGTTATGTTTGCTGCAGATCTGAGTGGATGAAGCTTATATATCAAGGGCACGTTTAGGGGCAAAATTTATGGATTTTGATGTGCCTCATTACTAATTCAAGGGTCATTTTGTGTAGAGGGGAAAGCAACAATGCTAACTCATGGGGCCAGCCACCACCCCTAGCCATCACCACCACAATGTCCTCACCCAGGCATTAAAAAAAGAACCCAGAAGCAACGCTGCCATAGAGAGTAGATGGATTGGCGCTTCTTTTTGGTTTTCCCAGGACATACTAAGCTCCCACCTTTTGCCGCTCTACTCAGAAAAGGGATGGTTGCTTTTAAAATAAGCATTACAGTACAGTGATCCATGGAAAAGCTAACACATTGTTGAGAGGTTGCTTTTTTGACTAAAATTTCTAGACTTATATATGAGTACATGCATATATGATTATATACAGCAGCATCTTTCCAGATGTTGCTGTACTACCACTCCTATCATCCCGGACACACTGGCTGGAAACTGTAGTTAAAAATAAGTACGTTCAGTTGCTGATCATAGGAAAGAACATACCAGATCAATTATTAGTAGTCGTAGTGTTTTAGACAAAAGATATTATACACAGGAAAAACTTTTGCCCAAATCTACTAATAAATTATATTATATGACATTATTATTTTCTATTTAATTTAGGGATGATGTTTTTTGAGTTATTTTTAAAATAATGTCTTGTGATTTACTTTTATTTCTTATCATGTTTTGTTTTATTTGCAATTTGATTTAATTTCTAAATTGTTGTGTGTCTATTGCTATTTTATAGCAATAGACACACAAGAAGGTGTTGCTAGGGGACTCCTGCTCGGCCCCACGGCCATTGTACTGTGGGGTCCCGCGGGGTTCAGTACTGTCCCCTACGTTGTTCAACATATACATGAAGCCATGGGGGAGATCATCTGGAGTTTCGGGATGCGGTGTCATCTGTACGCAGATGATGTCCAACTCTGTCACTCCTTCCCACCTGCTACTAAGGAGGCTGTTCAAGTCCTGAACCGGTGCTTGGCCGCTGTAACGGACTGGATGAGGGCTAACAGATTGAAACTAAATCCAGACAAGACAGAGGTACTCCTGGTCAGTCGTAAGGCTGAACAGGGCATAGGGTTACAGTCTGTGCTTTACGGGGTTACACTCCCCCTGAAGGCGTAGGTTCGCAGTCTGGGAGTGATCCTGGACTCATCGCTGAGTCTGGAGCCCCAGGTCTCGGCGGTGGCCGGGAGAGCTTTTGCACAGTTAAAGCTTGTGCGCCAGCTGCGCCCGTACCTTGGGAAGTCTGACTTGGCCATGGTAGTCCACGCTCTGGTTACATCCCGAATAGACTACTGAAACGCTCTCTACGTGGGGTTGCCTCTGAAGACTGCTCGGAAGCTGCAATTAGTCCAACGTTCAGCAGCCAGGTTACTAACAGGAGTGGGGCACAGGGAGCATACAACTCCCTTGCTGCGCCAGCTCCACTGGCTGCCAATTAGCCTCTGAGCACAATTCAAAGTGCTGGTTTTAACCTACAAAACCCTATACGGTTCTGGCCCAGTTTACCTGTCCGAACGGATTCTCCCCTATGAACCATCAAGGACATTAAGATCCTCCGGAGAGGCCCTGTTCTCGGTCCTGCCAGCTTCGCAAGCGCGGCTGGTGGGGACGAGAGACAAAGCCTTCTCTGTGCTCGCCCCTCGGCTGTGGAACTCTCTCCCAAGTGATGCTAGATCTGCCCCCTCTCTGTTGTCCTTTAGGAGGCTGGTGAAGACTTGGATATGGAACCAAGCCTTCCCAGAATAGGCTGAGATTGGCTATTAACTGAATGTTTGACCACGTTTACAGATTGAGTGGAATTGTTTTAATGGCGATGTGGTTTTATGCTGGGTTTTTATGTATTTTAATACGTTGTTCTAGTTGTTTTTAAATTGTATAGCACTGAATCTTTGCCGTTATGCCGGTCTGAGTCCCTCGATAGAGGTGAGAACATCGGGGTACAAAAGTTTTAAATAAATAATAAATAAATTTATATTGCTTTTCTCTGTTGTAAGCCACCTCAAGTCCCATTGGGGAAAGGGGATGGGATATAAAGTTTGATTATTATTATTATTATTATTACTACTACTACTACATGTGGACAAAGGTTTTTCCAACTGGCAATGGTGTTAACCTCCTCTTTGTTGTGTTTGTGTTCATTACTTCTGCTAACCACATGATTCTGTTGGACACTGGCCTATTTATTTATTTATGTATTTATTTATTCAGTTTTATATGCCATCCTTCCCTGAGGCTCAGAACAGCTTACAGATCGGCTATAACTGGCCATTGTGCACTATTTTGCTAAGTTAAATAATATTGGAGTTCTGAAAAGCCACTTCTATTTGATTTCTGTGAAGCATTTCAGATAAAACTGAATTTGTTAAACAGGAAATTTAAGTTACTATCACTTTCTTCTAAATTCATGGCTAGAAAATATCTAATTTGAAAAAAAGAACTTTTTGTATAGGGTGATTTGCCACTCAAATCAAGAGATACATAAAACACTCAAGAAATACGTAGTTCATTAGATATCCAGTTTCACTGGAAAGTCTTAATTTCATCCATGGAAATTTTGGGCAAAATCCAGCCTTACTACATTAATCTGACTTAATCGTTTTCCAAAAAGTAAAAATAGTAATCAAAATTAATTAAAATGACTAGAAAAAAATAATTTTACCTGTAAATTGTTTTCTGTGACTCTGTTCCACCAAACCATATTGATGGGTACTCCTGTTTTACACCTGTCAGCCAAGCAGCCAATAGTGTTCTTTGATTTTCGAGCCTTTGATCCCACCGGAACTATCCTCTCCTCCAGCATCCCCAGACGATACTTTCTCGGCTATGGAAAAGAAGCAAAAAAACCAGGGCACTCCCAACATCCCTCAATCTGAAACTCAAGCTAAAACTACTGAATGACATGGTTTTGGTTTGATTGGTGGAATCGGAAAAGAATTGCAAGTAAAATTTCTGTGCTTGTTTGCTTCAGTCTAATTAACATGCCTTGAAAGCTTGGAGGTAACAAATAAAGACTGTATTATCTACAGTGCAATCCTTTGCCTGTCCATTCAGAAACTATAAATCACTGAGTTCAACTGAACTTTTTCTCAAATAGGTGTACAAAGGATTGCAACGTAAGTCAACTTTTATAGCAGTCATTGGGAATATGTCACTCTCCATATAGAAATGCAAGCCCTTCTCCATTGCCCGACTGCAGGACCATAGGGAGTTGCAGTTCATATGTGTCCCCATTACTGTTTTACAGACTGACTGTATCAATTCTAAGAGTTCAGTAGAAACAGCCAGGCCAATTTACAGTCTTTTTCCAGAATAAATCTAGGCTCTACTACAGTGGTTCTCAACTTGTGGGTCCCCAGATGTTTTGGCCTTCAACTCCCAGAAATCCTAACAGCTGGTAAACTGGCTGGTATTTCTGGGAGTTGTAGGCCAAAACACCTGGGGACCCACAGGTTGAGAACCACTGCTCTACTAGGACATATTTTCAATGAGGACAATGAATGTGAAGCCTTTTGAAATTACATTCCTCCCCCCCCCCCCCCACAAAGTTAATAAGGACAGGGGTTGGAAACAGATGTTTAAATAAAAAGATCTAAAGGCACTAAAGTTTCACAATGAGAAACATAAAGAAACTGGCAATCTCTGTGAACGGGTATTCAACTGCATCTATTTATTCCCATTTCAATTGGCAACTTAAGATCTCAAGGTATAAGAGCTGATCCCAAAGAAAGCTATGTGAGAACCCATCACAGCTTCTACAAGTGTATGGCTGATAATCAAATGCTTTTAACTTGGAAAAAAACTATACAAATGACAATTTGGCATCATCAGATGCTTGCAAAAGATATACTGTCTATCAAAGTAAGTAATTAGCATGATAAATGTAACCTTAAGGAAAGTACATAAGAAGTCAGAACATGTACATATTATGCTTGCCCTACATTCTTTAGAACTAGTTTTTAAAGAGGATAAAATGAAACCAAATTCTAATTCCTTGGTGAGTCCATGCTCAAGAGGTATGATTGCTGCTTGAGAGGAACTATGAGAAGGCTGCTTTCTATGGAATGCAAATGTGAAATGATTCATGTGAATTTAGTTCTTTTATAGACTCTACTACTGCAGTCTTAATTTTGCTCCTTTGCAGTAAGATATCAAAATACCAAATCAGGATCTCTGTGCCTTGATTGACATGGAAGACTTCATAAAAGTAGTAGAAAGATCAAAGCAAATCGTGTACATCAAAGAAATAATTATGGTGGCCTAAATTAAATTACCAGCCCCACTGAATCAAGAAGATGCCATGTGTTGTTTTCCCATTATGCAATTGTTCCAATGGCTCTATCACGGTTGGGACTAGCAAATTGATATAGGCCAATAATAAAAGACATAGCTGCCAATATAATTAAATTTGGGGGAAGACATTTCAGTGTATCACTTATGAAACACAGTACTGCAGTCATGTGTTTTCCACCCAGCAATTCTTCAGAAATAGTTTTCACTCTTTACTTGAAGTCTTTTTCTCCAGTTAAAAAAGCTTTATTGTTTTAATAGACCATTTTTTCCAGAAAAAAGGAAGTATAAAGTTAAATTCCTTTTTGTATACATTTATTGTGATATATGATTAAAAAAACAATAGCAACAACAATCTTCTTAATTCAACAATCAAAATACAAGTATATTTTTCCTGTCACGTCACCTCTCATTTCCATCTGTGAACCATCACCCATGACTTCAGATACCACACCAAATGGAACTAGTATCTAACAAAAATCTGTCCTTATCAGTACAGTAATATATCACCCATTTACCTATCTCAAAATCTATTTTTGTCTTCTTTTTTAAATACCCAAAGGAATTTTCTAGCAAATTCTTCTTTGTTTCCTCCCCTTATGCCATTGGAGATCTTGGCCATTTGGATATACTCTACTACTTCTTTTCTCCTTAATAAGTACTTCTTTTTCTCCCTTCCAAGATTTTGCTATAATGATTCTTGCTGCCATGAACTATATTGGCAAATTTCTACATCGTCTTTGCCAATTCACTCCTGGAACAAACCCAATAAGCACATTTCTGGGTTTTATTTAATCTTCTTTGTTTTGTTGGGTTTTGTTTAAAAAAACCTTTTTACCACCATACAGGTGCACCAAACATGGAAAAAGGTGCCTTTCTGCATTTTGCAAAAGTCAAAGGTTTGTATTCACAAACTAGATCTTTGCTAAAAGTGAAGAAATGCTACTTCTCCCCAAAAGTATAAAATTATAAACACCAAATTGTCTAAACCTAATCAGATACAAGAAAGTCACTAGAAAAGCTTTCTGCTTTCTCTCCAGATAATATCAGTATGCAAAGGAATCTTAGATATTGAGAGAATAAAGTTGGTAGCATAAGCTTTTGTAGACTAAGAGTACATCAGCAATATAGAAATGATGCAGTTTGACACCCTTTTAACTACCAAAGCTCAATGCCATGGAATCTTGGGATTCGTAGTTTGGTGAGTCACTAGCACTCTTTGGCAAAGAAAGGTAAATACCTTGTAAAAGTACAACTCCCATAATTCCGCTGCATTGAACAGTGGCAGTTAAAGTGATGTCAAACTGCATTAAATCTATAATTGCATCCGAGGTAGATGATCTACAAAAGTTTATACTACCAACTCTGTTCTCTCAGTTTGTCTCTAGAGTGCTACAAGATCCCCTTGCATACTGATATTCCAGACAGATACAGCTATGTCTCTGAATTCTGTCCAAGCAATAATTCATTAAATGATTAGGTATCAGAAACTTTTTTATTAAGTCCAACCCTGAGGATGACCCCCATATACAGCAACATTTTGCTGGCAAGAAACTTTAGGACATTAAGGTGGAGAAGCTGAGTCATTATCCAACGCATTGTTGAGATAAATTCTTCATTTCAAGTAAACAATTATTTATGATATTTTGATCCACTAAAAAGAGATGTAAGATATTCATAGTAGACCGGTTTATTGCAGATAGAAGATTTTAGTGGTGTGTTTTAAGCTATCTATCTATTCCTCAGCAATCATTATGGCCCAGGTGGCTGTAAGATAGCTTCAGCAATTTACAGAAGCACCAAACTTTTCTCAATAGTAATGTTAATATACTTTTGATTTATCAGGATCAATCTGTAATATGTCCTTTAACCAGGCCAAACTAGTTAAGGAATTCAACCTTGACAGCAATTACTGTCATAAAACATAAAATACTATACTGTATATCAGGGGTGCTCATTAGGTAGATCGCGATCTACTGGTAGATCGCGTAGGGCGTCTTGGTAGATCGCAGGCAGGGCGAGAGGAAGGCTCAGTCCCGCCCCGCAGACTCCCAACGCCGCCCATCAGATTATATGGCAGTGTGGACTCAGAAAACCCAGTTCAAAGCAGATATTGTGTTATATGTTTCACATTTTTGTAGTGGGTAGGTAGATCATTTTGACTTGGTTGTTTTATAAGTAGCTCGCATGCTGAAAAGGTGTGAGCACCCCTGCTGTATATCTTAGCTCAGTGGTTCTCAACCTGTGGGTCCCCAGGTGTTTTGGCCTACAACTCCCAAAAATCCCAGCCAGTTTACCAGCTATTAGGATTTCTGGGTGTTGAAGGCCGAAACATCTGGGGATCCACAGGTTGAGAACCACTGTCTTAGCGCATGCTGATAGGGGGACTAAGTTCCTCTCTGGAACTTCTTCCAAGAAGATATTAAGAAGAAGAAGAAGAAGAAATATTATGATATAAAAAGGACAAAAACACAAACTGAATATACAACAAACTGAAGAGACCCTATTATGGTTTCACTGCAGAATCTATTTGTTTGTGTATTTCCTTATCGTCACAGCTGAGTCTAAAGTCTATTTCCAAAGTGTAATTGGAGATAACCCTTCCTCTTTTTTGATACATGTAGTTCTACCCTCCAAAAAGACTCTTTGCCATGCTCCTGGGAGAGGAGTCCACAGTGCAACAAGAAATTGCAGCACCAAGGCTAGCTACAAATGACAACTTTTTCCTCAAGACTGACAGCTCAGCTTTTGCATTTTTTGGCCTAAACAGACTCCTCCCAGATTCCCAAAAACTCCATCTCTCCCTCCCCAGCAGGAAAGGTCAGGTCACTGACTTAAAGCACTGAATCCAGGATAGTCTCAGTGCTGAACACTACAATTTCTGGGCTAAAGTGAACTGTATCCTCCACCAATACAACTAAGTCATGAACTTCTGAATCCCAGCCACTGCTGGACTTCTGTGCCATGATTACCCACAATATCCTACATATCTTTCTTTCGTGATTTTGGCAAAGTCTCATGAACATACTGAACCTTGAGCGGAATGGCCAAACAGTCCTAAATTTCACCAACCATTAACAGGCTCATTTCCCGGCCTTTAATAGTATGGACACAGGCTAGGAGGTCCAAGAACATATAAACAAGAAGTGTCAGAAATAGTTGAACAAGGTTTCTAGCTTCCCCACAGTGTGGGTAGGAAAGGGCAAATATTCACTTCTTCTTCACAATGTAATGGCACACCGCATATAGTATATATTAGAAAATGAGAATTATTCACACAGGCACTAGCCATTTCTCTCTTTATTCACCCCATTTAAAATATAGTATATCCCACTAATTCTTGTATCCCAAACTCCAAATGACATAAAAGCTCCAACCCAATCTGAGATACTTGATTTGCCCATTTGTAAAAATAAAGTGCAGGTGTCTAATAATAATAATAATCATCATCATTATTTATATCCCGCCACCATCTCCTCAAATGGATTCGGGGTGACTTACAAGGCACTCTAGAAAAAGCAAGATTGGAAAGCAATGTAAATAAGCATTATACTCGTAGTTTATATTTTTCAAGTCCTCATTAGGAGTGACTGCTTTAAACAACATACAACCAGCAGCAGTGCTGAACAACATATCATCAATCCTATGGTAAAGTCCTGCCTAGAATATACCACTTATAGGTGAGGGAACAATTCACACATGTCTGAACACTCTCCTTGTCCCATATTCATAAAGCATACCCTATACTCATACATAACTCCAGAAATTCCAATCAAAAAAATAAACCCTGAAAACCTGGGTCAACTTATCCATGAGTCAAATGAGTAATGTACCTTACCACAAAAAGGAATTTCTTTCTCTAAGGAAAGTGGTGGAAAGCAAGAGCTTCGTCTGCCCAGAGAGAACATTAAAAAGCGCCAACCTCCTCCACTCTCTCTGCCATGTTGCTGATTCTAGCCTTTTTGAATGTCTAGCAGGGAAAGCGGTGGCAACATGGGTGCTTTCCCTCTTCCACAGAATGACCCCAACATATCACATAGTTTGAGACACCCTCTGAAATTGAGGGTGAGGTGGTACTGAGGGCTCCAGGTAGGAGAGAAAAAAAGCACCATGCAGCTAAACAATCTTCATCTTAATGCAGCCTGGATGTCTGAATTAAGTGGATTATATAAACCTCTAACTACATCTATAAGCAGTATATCTATAATCTATATATATAAAGGAACAGTCGTCATGTGAAGACTACCTGAAACAGAGAAACCTTACAACGAAGAAACACGAAACTTGCCAACAGAAATAGGCCTCAAGCAAGGTACGTTTGTAGCAAAGAAACTTCCCCCCCAAAACCTAAAAGGCCCCCAAAACAACGAGTAAAAATAAAACTACATTTCCCAGCATCCTCCGGGGCTGCCAGCCTCTACATTCTGACAACATGATTGGCTGCCAATAAGGGCGGATTTGCATAACTGCTGTACTGGCCAGCCAACATGAACATTCCGACCCATAACAAACTGTCAGCCAGAGCCTACTCCAACACTTTCAAATCAGAAGACCATGATGGAGATCAACACCATTCAAGGGGAGCTCTTCCTTCTTTCCCAAAAGATCTCCAGTGGCTTGGAATTCCACATTAATAAGAGGACCATCCAGCAACAATGGGGTTTGCCAAGGAGGGTGCTCCAGCCCCTCTATATGCTGGCTCCAAGGGATGGAGGTCATCACCAAGTACCTTCTGATGCCCAGCGCTGGAACAGCTCCCTCAGATGGCCTGTCCATGAGGAAAGCCTCATCGGACATCGACCAATGGGTGCAAAAGACACAGAGCAGGACATCTTGAAAAAGAGGAGCAGAAAGTAAGCTAGACATGAAGATCTTGAGAAAGGTGGCTAAAAAGGATACGGAAAGGATTTTTAACAGTCCCCCAACAGACACTGGACGCACCTGTGAAGATAGAGATCCCCTGACAGGACAAGCCCTCCCCAAGCTGATCCGTCCTGGCCATGGTACAAGTCAAACCCGAAGGACTGCAGGCAAAGAGCTGAGTCACAAACATAAAACACCCAATTCACTAACAACAATTCCAACCCTTACATACTCAGACTTTCTCGCATCTCCTAAATAGGGCACAGCAACGCGTGCCGGGTACAGCTAGTCATATATAAACAACCAGCTGGTTTTCTAGCCTCAAAAGCTGGGCTCATACTACCGACTGTTTCTGAAAAGATCAGTTTCCAATATATTATGAAAAGAACTGCCAAAAGTCAAATATACAGGTTGTTTCAAAAAGATGGACCCAATTGACAATCACTATATCTTTGCAACCATGAAGTGTCAATGAACGAAACGCTTGCCACTTGAAAGTGAGGGGCATGGAGTTTCAAATGATTTTTACTATATGCCTCTCTCTCTGCTCACAAAACGCCCCTAGCCTCAGTCATTCATAAGATGGCAACCTTGCAACAATAAAGCCCAATGAGATATTCTCCATTTGTGAAGGGTTTTTAAAGATTTTTTAAACCCAAAACCATTGCTAAAACTTGCTAACTCATTAAATCATTTGGCATCATAACATATCCTGCTTTGAAATTAGGTCCATCATTCTGAAACACCCAATAAATAGCTTCAACAGCATAATATTGCTAACAAACATTTTAGCACTTACTAACATCAGAAGGTTGAAGACACAGCAATAGTAAAACACCAAAAATATTTACACACTTCAAAGGGAGGTTTAATACTTAAAAACACTGAAATAATCAATAGCCTAAGGGACTGACTCAATGGTTAATCAACAGGGCAATAAATAATCCCAACCTTTTAGGCCATGTATTACTAAAGGAGGGTGCCAATGACTTACGAATGGTTCATTCTGTGATTCTAAACATACTGGCTAGAAGCCAAATGCCTATGGATTTCACTTCATGTATATTTATCAGATTTGGAATGGGGGACTGTTGTGTTCCCCTAAGAGTATTTCTGGAAGTTACGCACTCAAATGTAGAGTATGCATGGCCACTGGCAAGCTTATTGTGTGAGCAGGAGTTAAAGCCCTAAATCCAACTGCTAGTTCCAACTAGTTCAAATCTACTGATTTAATAGAATCATTCCACGTATTGACTTGCCACAGTTTCATTGACTAGTTGGATCTACTCTACTCAATTCAAGACTACCAGTAAGATTTCATTCAACATTCCTTTTATATTTGCCAGCACCTCTACCTGCATATGATCAAAGCGGAGATGATTTTATATCACAGTGGCCATTTTGGCTTTTTTGGTGGTTGCAAATACGTGCATGCATGTATATTTCTCTTCTGAAAGCAGAAATTTTATACAAGCTTTGCCATCCCACATTTTCAGATGAAACATAAAAGTCTGGTCTCAAGGCTTCCCAAGGTTTACAATTTTAAAAACAGTGCAGAGATGTATTTGCATTGCAGATATGCTTAAAAGTTTCTCTACACTCCAGTTTAATAAATATTAATAATTCTTGCAAGCCCAAACCCCTGAGAACAAAGCAACGAATAACTACTGCCTGCCTGAAATCAAAAGTATATGGATTTGTGAAACTAGTTGTATTGGGTTTATTATTGCATGCATGGTGGAGGTTCCTTCTTTGGAGGCTTTTAAACAGAGGCTGGATGGGCATCTGTTGGGGGTGCTTTGAGTGCAATTTTCCTGCTTCTTGGCAGGGGGTTGAGCTGGATGGCTCATGAGGTTTCCTCAAACTCTATGA
Source organism: Anolis apletophallus (assembly GCA_030556195.1). NCBI lineage: Eukaryota > Metazoa > Chordata > Lepidosauria > Squamata > Anolidae > Anolis > Anolis apletophallus. The sequence goes on along the minus strand of JARBWK010000004.1, from coordinate 193,513,320 downwards.
TTTTATTATTCTATGAACATTATTTAATTTTCCACAACCACTATTTAAGATTTTTTTCTATTCTTTTCGATATACTTTAATGTGCGCTTAATTTGTCATGGCCTATGGCTAGAACAATAAAACTTATTCATATACTTTAATGTTTTAAAAAGAAAAAAAAACCAAGGAAATGACTATGGCCTTAGTCCAGTCATTATTTCTAAGGAACAGCCATCCCACTGTATCAATGGAAACACAGTAAATAAACACTATTATGTAGATTCCATTACTTAGACTACTTGAGACTAGAATCTGATTTAGGTCCACAGCGAATCAACTTATGTTATAGCTCATGGGTTATATTTTGTCAAGACTTGACTTAGAGAAAGGGAAATTCTTAATTTAACTTCTTAGTAATGTGAAATTTTGATATGGGTTGCTTACCATCAGCATCAAGAAGTATTTACGCAACATTTAGAACATTTTTTTAAAAAAATCTCTATAATAAAATGCAAACTACAGTCAATCATCTTATACTCAAATTTGATTATACTTGCCATATACAATCATTTGGCATCAAGAATGGATATTTTAAATTATTAAATATTTAAGATGCATATTTTGATAGATAATTGCATCAAACTATACCACTGAAGGAAATAAAAATGAACTTGTCTAGATAATTCACTATAGGAATATTTAAAAAATAATAATGAAAGTAACTGCTTTGATACATAGGGGGAATTTAAAGCTTTTTTAAAGCAAAAAAGAAAAAATGTTCTGGAAGAATGATAACAGTACTGCAGCTATCAGAACATAACTTTACATTAATCTGAAAACATGAGTTCAGTATACAGTAGCCTTGTAACATCTATGATTAAGATGGACTTACTGCACCAAACAGTGAATTCATTTAGACTTATTAAAGTTCTGGACATCTACTTGGCTACAGTTGTATTGCCATAATTCTACAATACAACAATGTAGAAAGTAATATCTTGTACTTTTTTTTCTGGGACAAAATGTGAAGTTGAAGTAGAAATAGCTGTTCTTGAGAATCCTGAGCAATTATGTAACTATATTACAACAAATGTTCAAAATTAGCACTGCATGCTGCTCTGTCAACTATTAATATTAATGTTACAATTTTTCAGTATCTAAGAAAGTAGTTCTTTTGTTAGAACACAGAAGTAATACTTACTTTTCTCCTTTGAGATAAGCTGAGGGCAGCAAAATCATTAAACAAGGATGAACCAGGGGAAGTAAGATGATCTGTTAAAAAGTGTAACAAAACAATGGGGGGAGAGTTACTTAAATACAATGGATTTTTAAAAATAGTTTTACAAAACTAGAACTAGGAGCCAAAGACTTATCCATCATGCCAAACGTCTCATGCAATCTCTTCTCCTAATAATGACTTATCATTATGCCTTGTGAAAATGTGGCGTTTCTTCTTTATTTTTTTCCTTTCGATCTTCGGGTAAAAATGTATACCCCACTCAATGAATGTTAACCAAAACACCATCCAGGAATCAATATCCTGGATTTTTTTAAAAAATAAAGTACTGAAATATCTAGGTTATGGAGGAAAACAGATAAAAAGCAAAATGAAACTGCAATGTAATAGTTTCAGTTAAACAAGTGTCACCATATTTTAAAATTCAATGTAAAGTTGGTAGGTAAACTTCTTTAAAATATAAAGCTACTTAAGAGATGTCTAGCAAGTATGTTTTAGCTGGAAGTTTGGGAACTACATTTAAATGCTAGATTATATTATCTACTTTTTATGTCGTTAAAATAAATGTTTATATTCATTCACATATTCCTTGTTCACTTATTTACATAAATTGTTATGGAAGGTGGTAAGTTGTGAGTACAGTAAAATTACCTTACTATCATTATGAATATATGATTGTCAAAGACAGATACTTAAAAGGAACTGGCCACACTTATAGCATCAATACTTTTATAGTTGACATTGAATTAAAGAGTTTTTAAAAGACTATATGAAATGTCCATGATGGTAATACTGCCTGCTTTCTAAAATATTTGATTAAAATACCTCAGAGTACATTAAGGAGTAACAGCTCCCAATTCTGGGATGACTAGTTCTGAAAGATGTATTTTGAGCTAAAGGCATTATTTTACTGTGTCCACTTTCAGCCGTGAAATCAGTGTGCCTATTCATTAACATCCTGGTTTGAAATATTACTTTACTGAGTTTTTATTTTTTAGGATTTGTCTGTCGCCACTCCCGTACAGCTCGGGGCGACTCACAACACCAACCAGAGTTACATAGCAGAAAAACACAACTATACACACAAAACATCACATTAGTGGCCGGTGGATGAGTTACAGCCTTAGTTCAACATGAAACAAGGAGAAAAGCTATTGTAGCCACATTTGGAGTACTGTGTACAATTCTGGTCTCCTCACCTTAAGGATATAACGGAACTGGAAAAGGTACAGAAAAGGGCAACAAGAATGATCCAAGGGATGGAGCGGCTCCCTTATGAAATCAGGTTGCAATGCCTTGGTCTTTTCAGCCTTGAAAGACGGCGTTTAAGAGGTGACTTGATCGAAGTGTATAAAATCATGCATGGGATAGAAAAGGTGAATAAAGAAAAACTATTTTCTTTGTCACAAAACACTAGGACTAGAGGGCACTCCCTGAAGCTCCAAGGTAGGAAAATTAGGACTAATAAAGGGAAATATTTCTTCACCCAGAGGGTCATTGGGTTATGGAATTTACTTCCAGAAGAGGTTGTGACAGCTTTCAGCCTGAACAACTTCAAGGCAGGATTAGACAGATTCATGGATACCAAGTGTATCGGTAGTTACTGAAAAGGACATTCAAGTGCCACCTCAGAGTTGGTTGAGGTAGGCAGGATTTCCCTGGGTACTGGTTGTGGGGGGTCGGGAGCAGGTCAGGGTTTTGCCCTCCCTTCTGCTCGAGTTCCCCGTGTACAACTGGTGGGCCACTGTGTGATACAGAATGCTGGACTAGATGGGCTGAGGTCCGATTCAGCATGGCTCTTCTTATGTTCTTATGTACCTACAGCTTCCAATATGCTGTTGGACCCATCATCTCTCACCACTGGCAAGGATCAATGGGAGTTGCAATACAAATACACCTAGATAGACACCAGATGTCAATGTTTTGTTTTTTTTAAGACTGGTTTTTGGCCAATTTTTTAAAAAAGAATTGTTTAATATTGCACATGTTACAGACTAGTGGATGAGACTCAAGCAAGAAAACATTGCATAAAAGGCACCAATTAATTTTGCAAACAATCTACAATACGATGGGGCATACATTTTGTATACATAAACATGAATTTGAGTAAAGATTTAACATTAAATGCAAAGAATTCCCATTAGAACAGCTCAAAGTTGTTGTTGGTTTTTTAAAGAAACCTTCTTACCATGGCCTGCGTACGGCTTGGCACTGTCATTGAGAAGGCTAGGGGAACTGCTGCTATTAGTCATCCTCTGCAGAAAGTAAGAAACAAATTACAGAGTCAAAAAAGCTACTGGGACCATTAATATTAGCCTGTGTGTTTATAAATAGAAAATGGGTTTATGGAGTCTTGTTACAAGATTGCATCAAGCCTAGGTTCTCCAAGGGCATACAAAGTGGTTATACATATAACACTTGCTTGCTGCTTGTAGTTCCCAGTCTCAAGATCATAAGATCTACAAAGACCAGGCACAGGGCCTTCTCTGCTGTGGCCCCGTTTCTTTGGAACACTCTTGAAGTCCATACGCTCCAAGACTTACTAGCGTTTCAGAGAGCATGCAGGACTTATCTGTTTAAGCAGGCCTTCCCACCTGGCTAATCAGTTTTATGTTTTACTGTTTTTACTGTTTTATTGTGTCGCTCATGTCTGATGTAAGCCGCTCCGAGCCTCCGGGGAGTGGCGGCCTTTAAATTTGAAATAATAGTAATAGGCAAACATGGAAAGAAAATAATTTGGACAAGAGCTGTTATACCAGACACTACCCCATTGCTCATGTGTCGGAAAGTCTATGTTTCCACAGTCTCCGTCCACCCCACTCCATTCTTCCATAATCATGCACCAGTGAAGGGTACAAAAGACCATTTAAACAGGGAGGAGGAATCTAAGATCGCATTTTTCTCTCAAAGGTGGCGCCATTTCTGGCATCTGATGAGAATTACCAATCTGGAAATATAATTCCTGGGCTGCTTTCCCAAGGACCATAAAAATACGACATTAAAATACAAGCATGAACATCTTCCTTTTTAAAATAGAAATATTTAATTATTTGGGGGGGAAATTACTTGAACATTATTGAAGTCCAAGATCAGCATAGCATGAAGATGAAGTGGAAGATCTTGTGTCACTACCACCCAACAGTATTTTTACAGATTGAGACAAGTTTTCTTCTAGCAAATAGAATTCCGATGTAAATATCAGGAAGGGAAGATAAATTATATTATTTTCCCATTAAATCATGTCATGAATGACAGAGAAATTGTTGTTCAAAGAGATATTCAATGCGTAAAAACAATACACTTGTACAAAACTGTTTATTCACAATGAATCACATTGAAATAGAAAAAGATACAGTATGACCCACATACCTATTAGACTAGCTTCCAGAAACACATCCTCAGCAAGCTCGTATAATATAAAAATGGTATTTTTCTTCCTAATAGACTTCTGTCTAATAGATTTGACACTGATTGGCTGGCTCATCATATTTTCGTATAAAAACCTGACTACAACATTGATTTTGAATATAGCAAAAAAATTATATGCAAATTTACTTTACCAAAATTTAAATCCACCTGCCAAACTGGACATCATATTCTCAATATAAAGACAGGACCCAGAACTGAAAGCCTTTGTCAAATAAACACAATCTGAAGGCTCCAAACCAACCTTCATCATGAGAAATAAAACTACTAGCCATGTCTACCACAAATGATCTCCAATGCAAGACGCAATGTGACTCAAAATACTAACTGTCAAGAAGTGTTAACAGTGAGATCCTATGGAACATTTATGTTCTTTTCATGATCTTTCTACTCACATATGGGTAGTCACTGTCAGGAAAGATAAAGATAGGTGGTCATGACAGACATTTGGCAGGATCATGTATGGCTCTTCTTACAATCAGAATGCATTACAAATCAACTTTCAGTATGTACATTTCAAGAACTGAAAAGGTTTCCCTCTACTCTATCTTACAAGAATAATTTCCTTAAAAATGAACAATTATTCAATAAAATCATCCCAGTGAATCCCAATTTTCATGTCCGTTTAAAAAAACAGCTGCAAGCAAAATTAGGCTTCATTCTTTTTTTACTTCATGCAAAAATAAGATAAAATTAAAATGGAAACTTTTAATTTTGTTATATATCAGTACTCAATTTATTGCAATTCACTGCATACCTATTTTCACAAAAGAAAAAAATGAAACAATGTAAAGCTATATTAAATTTCTTCAAGATACATAAAGAAGCCGTAAGCATCCATTAAGCCAGGGGTGGGCAACCTACGGCCCGCAGGCCATACCCGGCCCGGCAGTCAGTTCTGTGCGGCCCGCTTGCCGCTCGCCCCGCCCACTGCTCTCCGTACGCTTGCTCGCCCACTCCGGCTCTCCCAGCGCTAGCAACAGCAAGGCCAGGCAGAGGAGCTTGCCTCCCCTGCCTGGCCATGATGTTGTCAGCGCTGGGAGAGCTGGAGCAGGCGAGAGGGCGCATGGGCGAGTGGCGAGTGTTCACATTTGGGCATATTGAGGATTCGTGCCAAGTTTGGTCCTGAGTTTCCCATCTTTTCAATGGGGTTTGATCTCTTCCTTTTCCGTCACGAATCTCAAAGGCTCGCTGCCAGGAGGTTTTTAGAAAGGTGGGAACAGGAAGTCATCGAGAGGGAAGGGACCCCAGGGCTATCCAGCCCAACCCCCAGGGATACACAATCAAAGCACCCCCGACTGATGGCCATCAAGCCTCTGCATAAATCTCTCCAGAGAAGGGGACTACAAGGAAGCATTATTTTATTTTAGCGGTTTTTATTATTATCGTATAATAATTTTAAAATAATAATATAATAAATAATTTTATGTTATATTATAATTTCAATATATTATAATGTCTATATATATACTATAATATAATAATTATGATATTAATACTAATAATATAATATTTCTTGATATATTAATATGTTAATATTAATGATGTGTAATATATAGTAACTATAGTAAGTGAATAAATAAATAAATTATGTAGATTAGCATGTAGTTCCGCCTTTAGATGCGGCTCTCCGATAATATTTTTTGGCTCTCGTGTGGCCCCTTGGAAAAAAATAATTGCCCACCCCTGCATTAAGCAGAAGACTGTGAGATACGTCTAGAGAAAGTCTATACATAACAACGAACATAAATGTATTCAGACAAGTTCATATGAAGGCATTTCTATGTAATATTAGAAGAAAAAATAGTGGTTCAACTTAATAGGAGAAACAAATGTACTTCATGCTTCTCGAAATCCCATAATCATCCTCAGATTGGGGAAAAGGTTGGGACAGCAGTTAAATACTGAGTTTATAAACCAAGGGCAGTGCCCTCTCACAATAAGTTGGAAAAAATTAATCACACAGCACTTGCGGGTACAATAAAAGCAGATGTTTTAAGAGGAAGTTACAACAATGGCATATTATAAATACTAAGACCTTTCCATAGCTCAGAAGAGTACAGCAATAGTCAAAACAAACTTTTAACAACTGGTTTGGGGGGGGGGGAACCACACACAAACCCTTTTCTTAATTTTCATAGAGATGTCACTCAGCTCCATGGTCATCCTTCTGAATTTCTTTGATACAAGATGCAACACACTGTTGCTATGGATCTAAATACATCATAATGGCCTATTTAAATTTTAGACAAAGGACAAACATGGACAAAAAAATATTGTTCAAGTTTCAGAGGCCAGATACGTAACCATGATACTAAAGGATTTGATTTTCTCTTAAGTGACAAAATACATGGCTGTCACAAGTGTGACCTAGGAAACGTGAGTACTGATTCCTTCCTTCACAAATGATGGCTCTTAGCCAGAGCTGTCTTTATTCTGGAATTCTGTATGGGATGATTCATTCAGCTCATAGTATATCTGGTTTCTATGGATAGTTGTAAAAGTTGGACAGTGAAGAAATATGACAGGGAGTTGTTCAAATTGTGCTCAAGTAAATTCTGAAGGATACCATGGACTGCCAAAAAGACAAATAAATAGGCCCGAAAGCAAGTTAAGCCTGAACTCTTCCTAGAAGCCAAAATAACTAAAATGAGGTTTTACATTTTGGATATATCCTGAGACAACTTAACTAACTAGAAAAGACAATAATACCTGGTAAAGCTTGGAAGGCATTAAGAAAAGATGAAGCTACTACTACAGTTGGATAGATTTAATCAAGGAAGCCACATCCCTGAATTTGAAAAATATTCGCAGCATGTTTTGGTGGAGATCTCTCCTCTGTAAGGTTGCTATAAGTCAAAGTTGACTTGACAATAATCAACAGGAACATTTTACATTTTTGCTCAGATGACTGTACCATATAAACTGATACTTATTATCAAGATCATCCATTTCTGGTCTCGACCTCCCAGAAATCACCATCCTTGTTATAACCTAGCTTTCTCTTTGGGAAGATGCTTTGTTTTTTTCTAGAATGAATGTCTGAATTTGTAATTCAAAATCAGTTTTACTCCCTTGACAAGATCTCTAAAAATTAAATTTTCATCAATCTGTAAAGTTTTTTTATGAAGTCAGGATGGCAAATTATTCCTTAGAATGAAAATGAGGATGTTGAGAAGCCTTTTTTGAAACGTCAAATTGTAAGGTACACAACTTATTTAATATATTATATAAATTGCCTTTTATATGAAATTAATTCTAGTAAAGTGTAAAGCATACATTACAAATAAAATAGTGACAAGACCCAAAATATCAACACATAAACAGCCAACAATAAAGGTTAGGAAACAGTGCCTAAAACTGGAGCCAGAATTCACATGGTTGGAGAACCAGGGCGTTTTTTATCTGCAGAAAAGATAATATGATCTTTTAACACATTCAAATGACTCTGTTCCCTAAGAGCGTCGATGAAATTCATAAAGTAGTTTGGAATGAAGATCCCCCCCAAAAACAATATACTGCTATGAACTCTTGTTGCAAATCATTTTGGAATGCCTTTATCCTGAATATGCCATTTCTTTTATAAAAGAAATATTTCACAATTTTTTTACAGAAAGATCAAAACAAAGATTTAACTAGAATGGTCCATCCCTGAGTACTGCACTTCCATCTCTTAGCTGTGGCAAAGAAAACTCAGGATCTCTGACTGATATATGCAGCAAAATAGAAGTGGGGAGGGAGCATGAAAGGATAACATCTTCCCACAACCTAACCATGTTTTGAGCTTTTATGGGAAAGAAGCAATAGGTTATCAGGCAGTGTCTCGTTTCATTTATCACTGTAAAGGCGGCAGCCCTAAAAGCAGGATGCAGTTTGACTTTCATTGCTTTTGGTTGCCACAGACTCCACGCAGCCCCAATGATGATTCTATTGGCTCCAGGATTCCCAAAAACGATGTCACCAATATACAGCAGCAAATCATGTTTGAGTAATACAGCTGCTAAGTGCTACAATCATGTTTTGGGAGTTCTGTGGTTTGTCATGGAAATTCAAAATGCCTTTAAGATATACAGTATAGTATTTTATGTTTTAAGACAGTAATTGCTGTCAAGGTTGAATTCCTTAACTAGCTTGGCCTGGTTAAGGGACATATTACAGATTGATCCTGATAAATCAAAAGTATATTAACATTACTATTGAGAGAAGTTTGGTGCTTCAGTAAATTGCTGAAGCTATCTTGCAGCCACCTGGGCCATAGTGATTGCTGAGGAATAGATAGCTTAAAACACACCACAAAAATCTTCTGTCTGCAGTAAACAGGTCTACTATGAATATCTTACATCTCTTTTTAGTGGATCAAAATATGCCTTTAGTAGGGGAAAATACCCTGTGGCAAGTCCCAGAAAGGCAAAGGTGGTCCCATACTGCCAAAGTTGTCCACCCTTGCCCTACTGCAAAGACACCCGTATCGTTCTGAGCTAGCACACCATTACTCAGAATAAAATACATTAACACAAAGGATTCCAAAATTACAACAAAACGGATAAAGAATGCTTTACTGAAGAAATATTTTTAAATCTTCATTGTATTTTAATCTAGCTGCTTATCAAACAAGGCATTACCTGCATCATAGGATACTTTGCTTCAGCAGGACTTCCAAACCCATTAACTCCAATGAAGCTTGTGCTGAAGTAGGAGTCTGTAAGACTAGGTTCACCCAGGGCACCTCCATCTATGCCGGGAACTAGAAGAAAAATGAAATTTGTTTTAAAAGGTAGCAGCTTTGCAGATATTCCTTTTTGTCCACACAATGGAATTTTTCATCTGTCTAACTAACTGACCAAATAGAGAAAAACAGATAATTCTGCATTCTGCACCTGGCTTGTAGTGATGAATGGCTAAGGTAATACTTAAGAGGCAAATTATCCTTGTCCAACCACAGAAATAAATTACCAAATTGACTACTGAGACTGTGGCATACTAGGTCACATTTTAACCTATTTGGGTATCATCATCATAAGAGAAAAGTTCAATTCATTGGTTCCATCTCTGCATTCCCTGCTGGGCCAACCCCACTGCTTCCAGCATGTTTGGGATAGGCTCACTTTGCCCCATGCACTTAAACTCCCTCTATTATTTAGATATTTGTGCATGGAGGGCAGTAGGCCTGGGCAACAAGGTGGGAACAATTAACACAGCCAGCTTCTTCATAGTACTCAGCTATAAGAACAACAACTCCTCCCCCCCCCCCCGCCTTTAGATCAAGTAACAAGAGTAAAACCACATGATCTATCTATCTATCTATATAACTATCTCTCAACATAATGTTAAAATAATCTCAATAGGCCTGCCAGATTCAAATTCAAACTTTGTTCCAGCAAGTCATCCTACAATTTGGGAGCAATTGAGGAAAACAGTCCCTTGGTAAAACTAGTCAGTCCGGTTTTAAGCTGATTCCAGATAATGAAAAGAGAAATGGGTGAGCAAGTGCACCCTGGATGTTGAAAAACAGCAGAAATTCTAATTTCAGCTGCCCGCACAGGGAGTGAAAACAAGGATTAAGAGAAACAGGAAGTATAGACAAGATGACATGACAGCTCAGGAAATAGATGGTAAGGGGGATAAGAGCTGAGGCACTGTTAAAGAAAGAGACTTTAAGAAAAGGATGTCTCACTGGGATGCAGAAATAGCACAGGAGAGAAGAGGAATCAGAGAAACAAAGAGCCTGTTTAGATGTTGTCCCTCTTCAACTCATTGTCATCAGATCCCTTGGCCAAGGATGAGATCTGTTTGAATCTGATCACCTAAATCAGATATTATCGCCTGGAACTGAAGGCAAGATTTTACCCACTCAAAATGAATAATAATAATAATAATAATGAAAAACTGTATATAAGGAAACCTACAAAATTCTGTAAAAACAGTAATTTATGCCAATCAAATTATGAAAGAAGCACTTTATGATACTAAAGCACAATATAAATTCAAATTTGATCAGAACATAGATACAAACACATGATTCAATTCTCCCGCACATTTCAATTCCCTTCCCAAAAATGCACTACAAAAAAATCTTCATTTATAAGTGAACTAGCACACATAATTGCTTTTAGTTCAACAGAGATAGTGCAGGTTACATGGAGCTTACGGCTGACCTATTTCTGCTTAGAAACCTCAACCATATGTTTGTATCAAGAAAACTGTGCTATTCAGGATGTTAAGCAAAAAATCTCCATGTTTTCACTTTATATAATTAGTAATATTACTACTTAAAGATCTTCAGTGCTCCTTATAAGTATCAATATCTACACTCCGCTTTACAAAAAAGGCAGACAAAATGTATTGTCTTGTGTTCAATTACAACAACTTCATTTGTAGAAAAAAAATTGAAATCAATGAAGCACAATAAATTTATTTTTAAAAATTTAAATACTAAACAGTAGTATACGCCATCCAGTCTTGAAAAGCGTAAGCACCTAACATGCATTTAGAACAGTACAAGTGCGGGGGAAACATAATATTAAATATTTCTCTATTGGATTAATCTCAGACCCCACAGTAATTTGTTCTACGATCTAAAATACATGCATTGAAACAAGTTTTGGGGAGTACAAGGAATACAACTCCAATGATAAGAGCAATCCCTGAAAAAAATCTCTATGTGCCCTTACCTTTTACATATGGGCTACAGCTATTTTCAAAAGAGGAAGAATGCCAAGTAGTATTGGAAATGACAACCTTCATCAAGTCTTCTCTAGAAATCTGTTTATCTATGCTCTTGTTGTTTACTGTTTCCTGTATGTATGTTTTGGTGTGCAGCTTCCTTTACTCTATGGTTTCTGAGAAGTTATAAATAACAACAACAACAACAATAAACTTTATTTATACCCCGCCACCATCTCCCCAAAGGGGACTCAGGGCGGCTTACATGAGGCCCAGCCCAGTAATACATAACAGCAATAAATAAATACAGAACGACAACAAAATATAATCACAATAAGTAAAACATAAGAGTAAACTAAAGCAGTGCAAAATAACAAGGTGAAAAATCAAACACAATGGGCGGGCCAAGTGTACGACATGAAATGATAAAACACTGGATGAGATAAGAATGAAAAAGGTATATACGTAAGGGAGGAGCTCGTAGGAGATGGAACAGAGGAGACAGGGGGAAGTGCAATATGAGGATAACATTAATGGAGAAACAGCAAGAAAGAAGGATATGGTCACTCTCCAAAGGCACATCGGAAGAGCCAAGTTTTTAGATGCTTCTTGAAGGCTGCTAGGGTGGGGGCTTGCCTAATCTCACCAGGTAGCGAGTTACACAGCTGAGGGGCCACAGTGGAGAAGGATATCTCCCTCGTTCCCACAAGTCGTACCTGTGATGGAGGAAGGGGCGAAAGGAGGGCCTGCCCCAAGGATCGGAGGGATCATGCAGGTTTGTGGTAGGAGATGCGGTCACAGAGGTAGGCGGGTCCCAAACCGCTCAGGGCTTTATAGGTGATAACCTGCACCTTGAATTGGGACTGGAAGATAAATAGCAGCTAATGGAGCTCCTTGAACAGGGGGGTTGACCGCTCTCTGTAATTTACCCGTTAGTAATCTGGCTGCCGCACGTTGGACCAATTGGAGTTTCCGGGCCATCTTCAAGGGAAGCCCCACATAGAGTGCATTGCAATAGTCCAGTCTAGAAGTAACTAAGGTGTGGACCACCGTGGTCAAGTTGGACTTCACGAGGTATGGTCACAGCTGACGCACGAGTTTTAATTGTGCAAAGGCCCTCCCAGCCACCGCCGACACCTGCACATCAAGTGTCAGCGCTGAATCCAGGAGGACCCCCAAGCTGCAGACCTGTGACTTCAGGGGGAGTGTAACCCCGTCAAGCACAGGTTGTCACCTATGGCCTGGAGGACCTCTGTCTTGTCGGGATTAATCTTCACCTTGTTCACCCTCATCAAGATCGTCACAGCAGCCAGGCACTGGTCCAGTATCCGAGGGACTTCCTTGGATTCTGGTGGAAAAGAGTAGTGGAGTTGGATGTCATCTGCATAGAGATGGCACCGTACTCCAAAACTCCAGATGACCTCTCCCAGCAGTTTCATGTGTAGAGGTTGAATAGCATGGGAGACAAGATAGAGCCTTGCAGGACCCCACAGGTCAAGGGCCAGGTGTCCGAGCAGGTGTCCTCCAGCTTCACCTAGTGGGAGCGACCCTCCAGGAAGCCACAGCAGAACCATGCCCCCAAGTAACTTCAAGGCATACTGCATCCAAGCCATATGTGTATTTATAATTCATAACCAGCATTTTGAATTTTGCACAGAAAAAGAATGTACCCAGTGAAGATGTTGCAACAATGTTTGTATCAACATAAGTTGTACCAGAAAGCAACTACCATAATGATAAGAAGCTTTCTCTAGAATCTAAACATGAATCTCAAAAACACTTCAGGAACACAAATTGAATTGTTTTATACTTGCTTAAATCATTTAAAGAATATTTTAAACTGCCTTTAAAGTTGTTTTATTAGGCCTAATTGCACCTCATCCCTGTTGGATAAAAGATGCAACAAAATTGGGGGGGGGGGGTTATGCTGATTGCAGACCTTGGCACCTAAGAAAAAATTGCAGGGAATAATTATTTTCCTGTGTGTGTGCATATGTATTACTGTATAAATAATTATTTTTCTAAGGGCATAAAATCCTTGAACAGTACAAACACATGGATGTTTGCTCAGGAGCTTGTTTCACTCACTGAAATGTACTGCCAACACACTAGCCTGAGTCGCCTTTGGGCTGATATGGGCGGGATATAAATGATGTAAATAAATGAAATAAATATAAAGCTAATGCTGACCATTCATGCCGACCTCTAATGGTACACACGTATTGGAAAATAAGTTCTACCAAACTTAATAGGATAGAAATATGAAAAAAGGCCAGAAGATACTGGACTGTGTTGACTTCACATTAGTGATCTTTCACACTAACAACCAGCTGTCAAAAACAATACTCAGAAAGGTAATGCTGTGATTTTTTTTAAGAACTATATCAAATATCTCACATATATGTCAGTATCTAATTTCTTAAAAGAGTTTTTGGAAAAAGGTAAACTAAATTTTACTTTGCTGCAGCATATGGGCCATACTGTATCATACACTAGTGGTCTTCATTTCCACACCTACATGCTTCAACGTATAATGCAATCAAACATCTCTTATCTCCAACCGGTAGTTCCCAAAGTAAGAATTCCTGGTAGGAAATGATGATATAGATATACAGTACATAGATCAATATACTCTTCCCCAATGGGTACGGAGGCACACAAGATGCTTGACAACAACAGCACATAACAAGTACATTGTTTGTGTTCCTTTAACTCCTCACAAATGGTAGCAGAAACTCATAAGCCGAATTGACCCAAATTTCCACCCATGCAGAAAGATTTATTACTCTACTTCTTTCAGTGCTTCGTTCAAGCAATGCCATGATATTTTAACAGGTGTGTACCTTCAATTTTTTCACTGGAACTCAGGTTACCTTCCTATTTACGAAATTCCTCAAAACAGAAGTTTTACCTTCTCACTGGCCAATTTAAAGTATCTCTTATATCCAGAAATGTCACCAATCCATCATTCCTGTATTTTCAATCATATTTTAACCAGGCCATAAACAGTTGTAACCTGTCAAAACCTTTACTACTATCTCCCTGCAGATGACATCCCACTCATCCAATCCAGCAGTTAATGCTGCTGAAAATACTACCATCTGCCTACCAGTTTTAATTCTATCATCTGCAGCTCATCCCCCTTTCCACAACACAACCAGACAGCTGCCATTTCTTTCCCTACATTTGCTCTAAATAAATACCCTCTGAATGAGGAACTTCAAATGCATTGTGCACATTGAAAACACAATGGTAGCTGTAATCTATTGTTGTTAGCATTACTAGCATTACATAACTATACATTGTTTAGAGTACATAATTTTTCTTTAATTTTCATATCATTTAAGGCTTTCCCCTTTATTTTATCGTGGTTGTACAGTATCTTGTACTTTTATTTGCCCACTGACGAATGCAAAGACAGCCAAATCTGTATGTCAATATGACTATGGGCCCTTCCATACCAGCCATATAAGCCAGAATATCAAGGCAGATAATTCACAATATCTGCTTTAGAGTATTTGAGTCTATATGGCCATATAATCCAGCTCAATGTGGATTTTATACAGCTGTGTGGAAGGGCCCTATATTCCAAGATAACAAAATTTGCAAGGTATCTTCATCACAAGCGTTCTAACAGTCCAATCCTATTCATATTCACACACACAATACTGTTACTCTCAAGTAAATGGGATAGAATTGTAGCCTGGAATGCACATCTATATAAATAAAAACGTAATGTTCGTTTGTGGGATTAACATAACTCAAAAACCACTGGACGAATTGACACCAAATTTGGACACAATAAACCAATCAGGCCAACGAGTGACCATCACTCATTAAAACACTGAAAACACAATAGAAGGGACTTAAAAAGCCAAAAAAGCAAAAAGACTCTACAGCTCATGCACAAAAAGACTCCCCTGACAAACAAAACACACAGTAGCATATCCACACTCTCTTTCAGACTACAGCTCCCAGCATCCCCTACACCAGGCCCTTTAGGAAAGGAGGATGAGCCAAATGCACTGCTTCCAATCTGCAAGCTTTCTTTTCCTTGGATTTCTTTGAGAGAATTCCAATCCCTGCATATTTCCAATTTCTTATTCCTGGACTGCAACTCCCAGCAATCCCCCAGATAGAAAAGATAAATACATTAGATAGAGATATGTAGGTAGGTAGGTAGATTTATCAGGAGGACTGCTGGGAGTTGCAGTCCAAGAATAGGTAGAAAAGGAAGAAAGGCGAGAAAGAGGAAGGGAAAGAAAAAGGGGGGGGAAGGAAAGTTGGCCACAGCAAGTATTGTTAGTATTGAATAAAAATTGTATCGAAATAAAAATAATATATCCAGCAGTTAGAAGAAATCTTACATTTCTCCATGGAAAAAGCTGAATGTATAGTTAAAATATTTTCAGTTTTCTCTTTTTCAATTAATTTATCCTACTTCGTCACTATTTTTCTGTGCAAAATTCCATCTAATACACAAACATCATTACTGATGTACTTGTGTAGTGAAGTATTAAATCTTATCTCTGCCAAACAACAATTCCAAACTCATTTTGATAGATTAAGAGTCAGCTACCCTTGCTGAACGAGCATTAAGGAATGCTTTTATTTCAGAATTGTCAATGCTGATCTCAAATGTTATAAAAATAAAATTAATGTTTGCCATGTGTGTAAGCAAACTAAGTGTATCATGCAGAACTCATTTTAGGTGGCACATCCAGGGGAGAGAAGACCAAATAATTTTAATTCAGGTATTATTTTTTAAAGAGTTTTAAAAAAAACATTGTGAAATCAAACTCTTAATGAGCCAAATACTGCACTAAGTATACATGTTAGAATCTGAAATTGCTTAATTAAACCTAAAAGGTTGATCCTTTTTTAAACCTGGGCTGTCAAATCTCAAAAATAACTCTTGGTTATCCAGAAGTTCCACAATGACAACAGCTGTTCAAGTAGCCATGAGAATTTTGACAGTGATCCTTAATGGCTGTAAGAGTAGCTATACTTTTGTCTGAGGAATAAGGCAATGGGGGTGTGCTTCTGAAAAGCCAATTACTGTATAAAGCAGTCAGAAATTGTCAGAATCACACACAATACATACTCTAAAAAATGAAACTAACAAGGGATGTTTACATCTCATAAGAGGGATCACAATCCATTGAAAGCAATAGCTTCTCTTCAATGCTCAGAAGTTTGACTGCTATAGTGCTTCAGTTCTCATAGCTAACTCATGTCATAAGCTTATCTCCAGTATAGTCAAAAGTACTTCACAGATAGCAGTAGCAGAACCTGAACACACCCAATCATTTTGAGAACAGTTAGCCCATACTTAGTACTTGGATTGGAGATCAACAAGAAGCAACAGGGATCTCCAGAAAGTGTTAGAAAATAAAGTTTGCCTAAAACCGTAGAAAGTCATTGTTAGTCAGCAATTAGCTTAACAACACTCGTCTACACTAGTGGTTTCATTCACTACAATAAAATCTCCTCAGTTCTCTTCTGCATCATCTAAGACACTGAGATAGTTTGCTTACTATCAGGTAGACAACTAGGCAAAAGTATGATAGCTGGGACCCAATGCTAGTTGTGCAACGCGGGTCAGAATTACACTCGCACAGTGAATGAGAGGCACTGGTGTGTGCTATAAACTTAACTATTGCTAACTGCCATTTTTTACCATCCTTCACTATCACTCAAACTTAACTTAATTACATGTGGATGAAGCGTGCCATAAACTTAACGCTGTCTCGCGCACATCTTCGCTTCTCTAATTCTGACCCGAGTTGCGCAACCAGCATTGGGGCCCAGCTATCATACTTTTGCCGACAACTAAAACTTTACAGCCAACTAAAACTTTAAATTTCTTGTGAAACTACGTTGGGACTATTTGTGTATCCAATTTGAACAGTATTACTGTGAAGACATTTGATTATGATTGTTTACTTTTGAATCCTGACATTGATATATATGTAACTAAGCAAAATATGAAACAATGGAATAAAATGGGAAAACAGAGTAGAGCTACATCAATGTCTCAAAACAACACTATTTCTTTCGTAACAATAACATTCTGCACTCTTCTCAAGCAACCATCAATGTATATTCTAAACTTACAAAAATGAGCTCAACTACAGTTTAAATGCCCAACCCCAGCAACCTTAAAAACATCACAAACTTTACATTTTATATGTTTCCAACAACCTTATAATGTAAACCAATATCCTTTGAGTTGTTTTCCTAATTCCAAACAAATGTTAATTAACTAGTTTCCCACCAAATCACAACTACAGCACTGGTCATGTGAAAATTATACTGCTAACAACTGAAAATATTTATGAGTGATTTTTTTTTCAATATTCTTTCACTCTGAAAATCCCACCAAAAAGTGGAATTTATTCATACTATTTTTAATATGCACAGGAAAATATATACGACAACACCCTTGAAGGTTTTTGGGTTTATGCTTGTTTGTTTTGCTGCAGCTTAATACCCTAAAAGCACCAGATACTATCTTATCTTGGGAGCTAAACTGGGTCACCAAGGTTAGTACTTGGAAGAGAGACCACCAATGAATACCAGGTGTTCTCGATTATTACAAATACTTGTGTATAAATCCTAGTCGAAAGTCAACCTAAAAAAATAGGTCAACTTGTGTCAGTGTAAGTACTTTACCTCTATCAAGAAAAGAACCATCCCCTTCTTTGAGTAGAGTAGCAAAAGGTGCTTAGGAAGAACCAAAAAGAAGCAATGGCTCCCTCTATTTCTCTGCTTCAGTACGGCTTCTAGCCTTTTTGAAGGCCAGAGTGGTAAAATGGTGGCTGAGCAGCACACCCCAAGGCAGTGTTGGCACCTTCCTCTCTATGTATGACTCTCAACTTATCCATAGGTCATACCACAATCTATGATGTTGGCCTACAAACCAGCTTTCAACATATACCTAAGGTTGACTTATACACAAGTATATATGGTTTATTTCAGAGAAAGTGACCACTTTTGAGTATTCCTTGCCTGAGAAAGCCCTGAGAAATTCATGGGGATGTCTTAAGTCAACAACTTAAAGGCACACACAATACAACTACTACCCTAGAAATTTAAATAAGATCTTCACATCCCATCCTGAACTCAACTATTTTTGTACATTTTCTTCCTAGTAATCTGAAGGTATTACAGGACTTCATGTTTAAATATATAAGTTATATGTAGCATCAGTGAGGATTGATGGGTGGTACATGTGTGCCTGCCTACCCTTAAAAGAAAAAAAGGGGGGGGGAAATAAATTTTTAAAAAGCCTACATCTCCCCATGTCCTGATGGTTACAATGTGGACAGGCAACATACCTGTTTGTGTATATGTGGGGGACTTCAAGTCATGTATTAACTTATAATGACCCCATGAATTTCATACAGTTTTCTTAGGCAAGTAATACTCTGATCATTTTGCTCACTTCTTCTTCTGAAGTGTAGCCTAAAGCAACTGGTATTTGTGGGTAGTCTCCCATCCAAGTAAAAATCAGAGTTGACTACTTAAGTTTTCAAGATCTAGTGTAAACAAACAAACCCCACAGGGATCTCAAACTGCACACTGGTCTAAAACAAACCCCACAGGGATCTCAAACTGCACACTGGTCTAAATCATTTTGCTAGTTCCAAACACAGAAGTCCCACTTACTGAATAGTAGCGGTCAACACATATAAGGTCCATCTGCTCAATAGGTCTACCTTAATTAGATTCAAGGCTTCTGGTCCAACTTATATGTCCGAACGCATCTCTCCCTATGAACCATCGAGATGTTTAAGATCATCCAGAGAGGCCCTGCTCTCGGTCCCGCCTGCTTTGCAGGAGCGATTGGTAGGGACGAGAGACAGGGCCTTTTCAGTGGTGGCCCCTCGGCTTTGGAACGCCCTTCCTAGTGACATCAGATCTGCCCCCTCCCTCCTGACATTTCGCCAGAAGGTCAAGACCTGGCTGTTTGACCACACATTTGCAGATGTAGTATGATTACTAAACTGAGACCTAAGGAACGACGACGACGAAATTAGAAATCGACTTAATAACAAGACGCTGAGATTTGTGTTAATTTTAATTGCTTAATTGTGTATTATATGATTGTGTTAGTAACTGTTGGTGTATTTATCTTGGGCAGTCCTTGCCATGTGTACACCGCCTCAAGTTGCCTTGGGGCTGAGAGGGGCGGTATAGAAGTAGAGTAAATAAATAAATAAATAAAGGTAGTTTAGTTTTTAGAACTGTAATTGGAGGCTGGCATGACAAGTTGTCAAAACACACTTGAAAATATCTCTAACAAGTTTTGCCAATCCCCCTTTCACACAGCGGTGACAGATCTGTTGTCTCTATCAAAAAGAGTGAGGTGTTACTTTACTACTTCTGGAACATACAGATAGAGACTTTCCTAATTCTTTGAGGGAAAGGACAAAAGAAGCCAAGTCAAGTTTTCACTACTCAGTGTCTCAAGTGAGTACGGTCCCACTTAGGTACAAAGGAATCAGCATGCTATGAATGTATGCCCCAATTGTGGATTTTGAATTCACAACAAAAATGAAACAATGACCGGCTGGGGTTACAATACATAACTATGGGCAACTCTTGTGCCTACATGACAAAGGGATTCCTGAATCAACTACTAACCCTATGTTGCTGGCTTTCAAGTTTTCAATTTATGGCAACATTATCATTGGATTTTCTGGCAAGATTTCTTCAGAAATAGATTTCTACCATTGTCTTCCTCTGAGGCTGACTGAGCATGACTTACCCTAGATCACCCAACAGGTTCTCCTATCCGAATGGGTACCTCCAAAATCACAATCCAACAAACCACTAGATCATACTATCTATCACTAATGCTATGTGTTGTATCTTCAAGATACACATTGGCTTAACACAAGCCTATGAATTGTGTAGATTTTTCTTAAAACCTTTGTAGCCTCCAGTATTCATTTGCCATTTGCAGACTAACCGATGCTAACTTTGTTTAGCCGGAACCTTAAGGGTATTCAGAGACTCATCTGTAACCCCATAGTAATCTTTTCAATTGTCAGAAAACATTGCCATCCATATTTTTCACCAAAGAGGCACAGGTAGACATCCTCAGTCCCAGCCTCCTCAGAAGAAAAAAGCCGTCACCACACCTCCTTTCCCATATTGTTAAAACAGAGACTTTCCATGTGACTACTCTGTGTATGTGTGCCTTGAAGTTACATGTTGACTTACTTTAAACCCCATGAACCTTTTAAATGTTTCTTAGTTGTTTTACCAGTTTCTTCTATAAAGCGTAACCTCCAGTATTTATCTGCCATCTCCCATCTACGGACTAACCAGGGATGACCCTGTTTAGCTTACAAGCCCAGACTGGACCTGGTGTATTTAGGCCAGTGTTTCCCAACCGCTGTGACGCGGAACACTAGTGTGTCGTGACGGACCTCCTGCTGTGCCGCGAGAAAAGCTCTCAGCCCCCCCCTTCCTTCCCCCCTCCTGCCAAACTCCTGCTGCTTGGGGGAGGAAGGGCCGGGCAGCGGCGAAGAAAAAGAAGAAGGGGCCGGGGCGCCGCCTCCTTCAGCTGTTTCCCCAGCCAGCCTCCAACCCGCCATGAGTTCCGCCATGACTCTCACCCCTCGCTTGCTGAAGCTGTGCAGAGGAGCCCTGCCCACTGAAGCCCGCCCACCACTCATGCTCCTCCTCCTCCGCGCAGCTTCAGCGAGGGGCGGGAGTCATGGCGGAGAGCGGCACCGGGGACAGGGGCCATGACTCCTGCCCCTTGTTCACACTGCCCCCTCAAGGCTGGAGAAGCTGTGGGAGAGCTGAAGCCGGGGGAAGGGGGCGGGGCATGGCACGGCCTGGCTCCGCTCCCTTCCCTCGGCTTCAGCTCTCCCACAGCTTCTCCAGCCTTGAGGGGACAGTGCCAAGCCAGCATTGTGCTGGTTCTGCCATCGCTGTCTTGGCACTGCCCCCTCAAGGCTAGAGAAGCTGTGGGAGAGCTGAAGCCTAGGGGAGGGGAGGGGCATGGCATGGCTCCTCCCCCGGCTTCGGCACACCCAGCAGCTGCTCCCAGCAGGCCACCATCCCCCAGCCATTCTTTACTGTGTTAGAGTGTCATTTTGTGTCATTTTGGTTGGTGGTGTGCCCCTGGATTTTTTTAATTTTAAAAGTGTGCCACGGCTCAAAAAAGGTTGGGAAACACTGATTTAGACCCTATTCCCTAACCCTATAGGAATCTTTAAATCTTTAAATTGTCCAAAAACATTGTCACCTATCTTTTTCACTAACATCCTCATAAAGAAAGAAAAAAGCCATCACCACACCCCTTTTCCACCTATTCTTAAAGCAGAGCACCCACCACTTTTGTCTCCATTTGAACTGCCAGGCCAAACAAACAGCAACAATACAGCCTCATCTTGCCTTTCTCAACTCATCCCTCCACAAAAACTGCATGTGCCAACTCACTCTCAGGGACTGGGGAGCAAAAACACTGTCAAACCGGCATTGAAGAGAGTGGCTTCTTTAAAGCCCAGGTGGTGATTACACAAACCACAGAGTACTGCTGCACACATGAAGGGCTTTCTTTTTTTCTTTCGTGCACTTTTGTGGGAGTTTGTTGTTCAACTGCTGCCAGTTTGAAGCAAACTTCAAACTGCATTAAATTGTCAAATGTAGCATGAGTCCTTGCTTGCCACCCACCATCCCTTCACCGTTTTGGTACATCCCAAACACAGCTGATAGCCTTGCTGCCCTTGGAGCACTGAATTTCAACCTGTGGGCCCCCATGTGTTTTGGCCTACAACTCCCAGAAATCACAGCCAGTTTACCAGCTGTTAAGATTTCTGGGAGTTGAGGGCCAAAACATCTGGTTGAGAACCACTGCCTTGTGAGAAGGGCGGAATATAAATACTGTAAATAAAAAAATAAATAAAATGCTAATCAAGGTGGCCACCTGCAACATTCACACCTGCCTCAAACAGACAAGAGTGCTTTCTCCCACCCAGGATATTCCACAGATATACAGTATAAACCCCACTTTCCTAGCTTCCAACAGACTTCACAACCTCTGAGGATGCTTGCTATAGATGCAGGCGAAATGTCAGGAGAGAATGCTTCTGGAACATGGCCATACAGCTTGGAAAACTCCCAGCAAAGCAAAAACTCAATGTGACATCCTCTCAACCATTTAAAACAGGCCTGGGCCAACTTCGGCCTACCCTCCAGGTGTTTTTGGACTTCAACCCCCACCATTCCTAACAGCCTCTGGTCCCTTCCTTAAGCGGCTGAGGAGGGAAAGGATGGGAGCTGAGGCTGTTAGGAATGGTTGGAAGTCCAAAACACCTGGAGGGAAGACCTGAGGCTGTTGGAAGTCCAAAACACCTGGAGGGAAGACCTGAGGCTGTTGGAAGTCCAAAACACCTGCAGGGAACACCTGAGGCTGCTGGAAGTCCAACACACCTGGAGGGAAAACCTGAGGCTGCTGGAAGTCCGAAACACCTGGAGGGAACACCTGAGGCTGCTGGAAGTCCAAAACACCGGGAGGGAACACTTGAGGCTGCTGGAAGTCCAACACACCTGGAGGGAACACCTGAGGCTGTTGGAAGTCCAACACACCTGGAGGGAAGACCTGAGGCTGCTGGAAGTCCAACACACCTGGAGGGAAAACCTGAGGCTGTTGGAAGTCCAAAACACCTGGAGGGAACACCTGAGGCCTGTTGGAAGTCCCAAACACCTGGAGGGAAGACCTGAGGCTGCTTGAAAGTCCAAAACACCTGAGGCTGCTGGAAGTCCAACACACCTGGAGGGAACACCTGAGGCTGTTAGAAGTCTAACACACCTGGAGGGAACACCTCAGGCTGTTGGAAGTCCAACACACCTGGAGGGAAGACCTGAGGCTGTTGGAAGTCCAAAACACCTGGCGGGAACACCTGAGGCTGCTGGAAGTCCAACACACCTGGAGGGAAAACCTGAGGCTGTTGGAAGTCCAAAACACCTGGAGGGAACACCTGAGGCTGCTAGAAGTCCAACACACCTGGAGGGAACACCTGAGGCTGTTGTAAGTCCAAAACACCTGGAGGGAACACCTGAGGCTGTTGGAAGTCCAAAACACCTAGAGGGAACACCTGAGGCTGCTGGAAGTCCAACACACCTGGAGAGAATACCTGAGGCTGCGGGAAGTCCAAAACACCTGGAGGGAACACCTGAGGCCTGTTGGAAGTCCCAAACACCTGGAGGGAAGACCTGAGGCTGCTTGAAAGTCCAAAACACCTGAGGCTGCTGGAAGTCCAACACACCTGGAGGGAACACCTGAGGCTGTTAGAAGTCTAACACACCTGGAGGGAACACCTCAGGCTGTTGGAAGTCCAACACACCTGGAGGGAACACCTGAGGCTGTTGGAAGTCCAAAACACCTGGCGGGAACACCTGAGGCTGCTGGAAGTCCAACACACCTGGAGGGAACACCTGAGGCTGTTGGAAGTCCAACACACCTGGAGGGAAGACCTGAGGCTGTTGGAAGTCCCAAACACCTGGAGGGAAGACCTGAGGCTGCTTGAAAGTCCAAAACACCTGAGGCTGCTGGAAGTCCAACACACCTGGAGGGAACACCTGAGGCTGTTGGAAGTCCAACACACCTGGAGGGAAGACCTGAGGCTGCTGGAAGTCCAACACACCTGGAGGGAAAACCTGAGGCTGTTGGAAGTCCAAAACACCTGGAGGGAACACCTGAGGCCTGTTGGAAGTCCCAAACACCTGGAGGGAAGACCTGAGGCTGCTTGAAAGTCCAAAACACCTGAGGCTGCTGGAAGTCCAACACACCTGGAGGGAACACCTGAGGCTGTTAGAAGTCTAACACACCTGGAGGGAACACCTCAGGCTGTTGGAAGTCCAACACACCTGGAGGGAACACCTGAGGCTGCTGGAAGTCCAAAACACCTGGCGGGAACACCTGAGGCTGCTGGAAGTCCAACACACCTGGAGGGAAAACCTGAGGCTGTTGGAAGTCCAAAACACCTGGAGGGAACACCTGAGGCCTGTTGGAAGTCCAAAACACCTGGAGGGAAAACCTGACGCTGTTGGAAGTCCAAAACACCTGGAGGGAACACCTGAGTGTGTTGGAAGCCCAAAACACCTGGCGGGAAGGCCGAAGTTGGCCCATGCCTGCTTTGAACACAGATATCACACCCCTCTCGGCCTTCTTTTCTCCAAGCTCCCTCTGCCACGCCTCCAAACCCCAAGGGCCTTGCTGGGAGAAGACACAACCAAAGCAGCCCCGACAGATGGCCAGCCCCGCCTAAAGGGCCTGCGCCGCATCCTGGCACTCACTGGCCAACCGAGGTCCGTCCATGCCCGCTCCTCCGCCGCCTCCTGCTGCTGCCGCCGCGGCCAAGTCGGGGCCCTTCTTGGGTCCTGCCGCCAGCGAGGCCCCGTGCGGGCCCGGGTACCCCCCGCTGTGCCCCGGCGAGGCGGCCACGGCCCCGGCCCCAGCCCGAGCGGGAGCCCCAGCGCCACGGCGGGCGGGAGAGGCGGCGGGGCGGGCCGGGCAGGCGGCCGAGGCGGCGCCGCCGGGCTCCTCGTGCAGGAACTGGCACTCCTCTCCGTAGAAGCACGTCTTGTCCTTGGCGTAGTAGCGGCAGAACTTGAGCTTCAGGCCGCCGGGGAGGCCTCCCGCGCCGGCTGCCACTGCGGGGAGGCCCAGGCCTAGGCCCGGACCGGGAGCCAGAGTAGGCCCGGCCGCCGCTGCTGCTGCCGCCGCCGCCGCCGGGGAAGAGCAAGGCAGCCCCGCGCTGTTCATGGCGCCGACGCTACAGCGCCATGAGCAGCCGGGCCGCCTCAGGAGGCGTCGCCGTCGCCGGACGAGGAGGAACCATGAGGGGAGGAGAGCAGGCCGCTGCTGCTGCCGCCGCCGCCGCCTCAGCCGCCACTGTCAAGGCCCAGGGGAGGGGAAGGCTTGGCTTCGACGGAGGAAGGCCCCGGAGGATTCGGCTGAGGGGGAGGCGGAGCGGGGCCTCTCTCTGCTCGGGCGGCTTCAGGGTCCCGGCTGAGGCGGCGGCGGCGGCGGGGTTGTTTATGCCATTTTCCTCTTCCTGAGCTGCCGCCTCACTGCGCCTGCGCCACAGCCAGCGCGGGGGCCGATGGGTAATCCGGGCCTGGAGCAGGAAAAGGCGCCCAGGGAGGCCTGGCCCTCAGGGAGAGAGAGAGCCAGAGAGGGAGGGAGGCTTCCCAGGCAGGCCCCACATCCCAGGGTCCGGTCCCAGGTTTTCCTTTTCTCCCAATTATCTGGGAGTGCTGACTCCTATAATCCAGTTAAAGCAGGAAACTTTATGATGTACTACAGGCCTGGGCCAACTTGGGCCTTTCAGGTGTTTTGGACTTCGCCTCCCACAATTCCTCACGGCCTCCCTCAATTCCTCACAGCCTGGGCCAACTTGGGCCTTTCAGGTGTTTTGGACTTCGCCTCCCACAATTCCTCACGGCCTCCCTCAATTCCTCACAGCCTGGGCCAACTTGGGCCTTTCAGGTGTTTTGGACTTCGCCTCCCACAATTCCTCACAGCCTCCCACAATTCCTCACGGCCTCCCTCAATTCCTCACAGCCTGGGCCAACTTGGGCCTTTCAGGTGTTTTGGACTTCGCCTCCCACAATTCCCCACAGCCTGGGCAAACTTGGGCCTTTCAAGTGTTTTGGACTTCGCCTCCCACAATTCCTCACAGCCTCCCACAATTCCTCACAGCCTGGGCCAACTTGGGCCTTTCAGGTGTTTTGGACTTCAACTCCCACCATTCCTCACAGCCTGGGCAAACTTGGGCCTTTGGGGTGTTTTGGACTTCAACTCCCACAATTCCTCACAGCCTCCCACAATTCCTCACGGCCTCCCTCAATTCCTCACAGCCTGGGCCAACTTGGGCCTTTCAGGTGTTTTGGACTTCGCCTCCCACAATTCCCCACAGCCTGGGCAAACTTGGGCCTTTCAAGTGTTTTGGACTTCGCCTCCCACAATTCCTCACGGCCTCCCACAATTCCTCACAGCCTGGGCCAACTTGGGCCTTTCAGGTGTTTTGGACTTCAACTCCCACCATTCCTCACAGCCTGGGCAAACTTGGGCCTTTTGGGTGTTTTGGACTTCAACTCCCACAATTCCTCACAGCCTCCCACAATTCCTCACAGCCTGAGCAAACATGGGCCTTTCAGGTGTTTTGGACTTTAACTCCCACAATTCCTCACAGCCTCCCACATTTCCTCACAGCCTGGGCAAACTTGGGCCTTTCAGGTGTTTTGGACTTCAGCTCCCACGATTCCTCACAGTCTCCCACAATTCCTCACAGCCTGGGCAAACTTGGGCCTTTCAGGTGTTTTGGACTTCAACTCCCACAATTCCTCACAGCCTGGGCAAACTTGGGCCTTTCAGGTGTTTTGGACTTCAACTCCCACAATTCCTCACAGCCTGGGCAAACTTGGGCCTTTCAGGTGTTTTGGACTTTAACTCCCACTGAAGCAGAACCGGGAGTTCTAGAACTCCAAGTACCAAGTTAATCTTACCAACGCTGCCCGAACGTGCGGATACTTAGAGGAGGGAAACTCGTGACAACTGTGAAGTAGGGTGAAAAACAAAAAGGTTTATTTCAATCACCAGCTGGAGGGTATTTGCCAACAGAACACAGCTGTAGATAGGGGCAAAAGACCCCGTCACATTTCATACAAAGACTTTTATACTCGTAATGGAGTCCATCCAGTTAAACCCTCCCCTTCTTCATGGTTAAAACAATCATAATTGGCTGGTGATTACTGTTGTTACATGACATTTCATTAATCCAATAAACACTAAATAAATCATTTGCATCATGTCTCTGTCATCACTAAATATGAGAACAATAGCTTTCTATAAACATTCTTTCTCACAGTGCAAGCTATCAATTTTTGCCTCTCTCTGTTCTTTTCTCGTTACTTTTGTCCGGGCTTCCTGCCAGCAGTGAAGATAGGACTTGCCATGCGCACTGATGTTTTCATTCACATAAAGAATCCCATTACTTTCATTAACTCAAACTGCACTGTATTCCCACTCATCTAGCATATATAGTATAACTTGGCACAGAGTGGATTAGAATGTATATAATCAGGGTGTTAGTCTTCTATAACATGTGCCTTATTGATTCCAGGCACCAAAA